>OX422214.1:472331611-472931611 GCA_949130495.1 Sambucus nigra | reverse complement strand
CATGGACTTGTACAGAATGAAACTCAACCCTGCGAAGTGTGTCTTCGGGGTAGGAGCTGGGAAATTTCTTGGATTCATTGTCAATCAGAGGAGGATAGAGGCGAACCCTGAGAAAATCAAGGCTTTGCTCGACATGAAGGCACCAAGGAGCATTAAGGACATTCATAGGCTCACTGGAAGAGTAGATGCACTCAACAGATTTGTTTTCAGAGCGATGGACAAGTGTCTTCCGTTATTTAAGGTGCTCAGAAAGGCCTTCGGATGGGACAAAGAGTGTGATGAGGCTTTTAATCAACTCAAATCCTACCTCGGATCTCCCTTACTCTTATCTCAGCCCATAGTAGGAGAAAAGTTGTATGTTTATTTAGCGATCTCTGAATCAACTATAAGTGCAGCTATAGTACGGGAAGACATTAGGGTACAAAGGCCTGTATACTTAAACAGTAAGGCCCTTCAAGGGTCAGAATAGAACTATGCTCAGATGGAAAAATTAGCCTACACTTTGATACATGCTTCGAGGAAGATGAAGCACTACTTCCAAGCCCATTCTATGGTTATCCTCACTGACTCCCCACTAATACAGGTCCTCCACAAACCTGAGAAGTCGAGTAGATTAATGACATAGGCCATTGAGTTGGGAGAGTATGACCTTATTTATCAACCCAGGGCGGCCATCAAAGGGCAGGAACTTGTAGATTTTATTGCTGAGTTCACATGGGAGGAGGCCGAGGTCAAGAATGACCTAGAGATTGCACAGGGGTCGAACAACAACGTCTTCCGAGATCAGGAAGAGGTTGTATCCAAGAAAACCAAAAATGGAATAACCGAGAATGAGGAAGATCGGTACCTCTTTAAGCAAGGAATCATATCAGAAGGGGGCTTCTCATCAGATAAAGACATCTAGAACCTCTTTATTGATGGGTCTTCTTGCGATAGTGGAAGCGGTACAGGGCTAATACTTTTAGCTTCGGATGGTACCAATGTTGAATATGCCCTAAGGTTTAACTTCAAGGCATCAAACAATGAGTCAGAATACGAGGCCATGATAGCAGGCCTCTCATTAGAAAAGACCCTTAGGGTAAGACGACTCCTACTTCACAGCGACTCGAGGTTAGTGGTTAACCAAGTATTAGGGGTTTATGAGGCCAAGGATTAAAGGATGGCCAAATACCTGAAGAGGGTGAGAATGATACTCGAAGGTTTTGAAGAGGTAAAGATGAAGAGAGTACCTCGATAAAATAACAGCCATGCAGATGCACTAGCAAGGTTGGCCTCGGCAACAAGGACAGACATCAGAAGGACAGTTCCAATCAAGATCCTGCCTAAAGTGACCATTGATCAAGAAGAGGTTAGTAACCCTTGCCTCAATTTGAACTTAGGGGACTCCTGTATGGACCCCCTTATCAGATATATCAGAGAGGGAGAGCTACCAGAATCAAAGATAGAGAGGAGGAAACTAAGATACAGAGCTGCAAAGTTCTCTATAATAGGAGATGTCCTATGTAAGAAGGGATTTCTGTTACCTCTCCTCAGATGTGTTCATCCCAGAGAAGTTCCCCGCGTCCTACAAGAGGTATACGAGGGTTCTTATTCCAGTCATATATGAGGAAGACCTTTGGCTAAGAGGATTATTATGCAAGGATACTGGTGGCCGACCTTGGCCAAGGATGCTGCAGCCTACGTAAAGAGGTGCAATAAATGTCAGAGATTTTCCACTATCCCCCATTAACCTCGTCAGCCTACGATGTCAATCAGTTCCCCTTAGCCATTCGCAGTATGGGGAATCGACTTAGTGGCCCCCCTGCCAAGGGCTGTAAATAATTATCGATTTTTGATATTTGCCATTAATTACTTCTCCAAGTGGGTAGAGGCAGAGCCAATGATAACGATTACAGAGAAGAAGACCTTCCAATTTATTTGGAAGAACATCATATGCAAACATGGCCTCCCAAACACCCTCATCTAGAATAATGAAACCTAGTTCAAGAACTCTTCTTTAGAGAAATATTGCGAAAGAGTTGGGATAAAGAAGTTTTTCTCTTCTCCTGGCCGACCTCAGGCAAACGGTCAGACCGAAGTCACGAATAGAACAATCCTCGATGGAATCAAGAAGAGGTTAGAAGAAGCTAAGGGAATATGGACTGAAGAGTTTTATGTTGTGCTATGGGCCTATAGAACAATGGTTAGGACACCGACGGGGGAAACCCCATTTATGTTAGCACATGGCTCAGAGGCCATCATACCAACAGAAGTAGGACTCCCTACTCATAGGGTTCAGACCTATGACCCTGAGAAAAATGGGGAAGAGAGAAGACTCGACCTAAATTTGATGGAAGAGAGAAGGGAAGATGCAGAAATCAGGCAAGCAGCTTACCAGCAGAGAATAATAAAGTTTTACAATCAAAGGGTAAAATCAAGACCGATAGCCGTAGGAGATCTAGTATTGAAGAAGACGTTGCAGAAGGCAAATAAGCTTCACCCGAATTGGAATGGTCCTTACAAAGTGATTGAGGAGGTTGTACTTGGGACCTATAGGCTAGAAAACCGTGAAGGGGAACCTTTTTCTAATCCTTGGAATGCTGATCATCTAAAAAAGTATTACATATGATGTTGCAAGAGTTCCTATGTAAAATGTATCATCTTATGAAGAGATTATTAATGTGAATATCGATTCATGTGTCAATTATTAGTTCATTATGATCTAGTGGTAGAACTTATAAGGTAACATCCAATGTGATGACCTCAGACCTTATAACATCATAATTGGTGACAAGGTCTGAGGTAAGACATCATACTTGGATGACCTCAGACCCTTAACATCATTAATTTGGTGAATAGTTATTTATGGGGATAACATCTTAGTGATGACCTCAGACTTTATAATATCATGATTTGGTGACAAGGTCTGAGGTAAGACATCATACTTGGATGACCTCAGACCCTTAACATCATTAATTTGGTGAATAGTTATTTATGGGGATAATATCTTAGTGATGACCTCAAACCATATAACATCATAATTGGTGACAAGGTCTGAGGTAAGACATCACACTTGGATGACCTCAGACCCTTAACATCATTAATTTGGTGAATAGTTATTTATGGGGATAACATCTTAGTGATGACCTCAGACCTTATAACATCATAATTGGTGACAAGGTATGAAGTAAGACATCATACTTGGATGACCTCGGACCCTTAACATCATTGATTTGGTGAATAGTTATCTATGGGGATAACATCTTAGTGATGACCTCAAACCTTATAACATCATAATTGGTGATAAGGTCTGAGGTAAGACATCATACTTGGATGACCTCAGACCCTTAACATTATTAATTTGGTGAATAGTTATTTATGGGGATAACATCTTAGTGATGACCTCAGACCTTATAACATCATAATTGGTGATAAGGTTTGAGGTAAGACATCATACTTGGATGACCTCAGACCCTTAACATCATTAGTTTAGTGAATAGTTATTTATGGGGATAACATCTTAGTGATGACCTTGGACCTTATAACATCGTAATTGATGACAAGGTCTGAGGTAAGACATCATACTTGGATGACCTCAGACCCTTAACATCATTAATTTGGTGAATAGTTATTTATGGGGATAACATCTTAGTGATGACCTCAGACCTTATAACATCATATTTGGTGACAAGGTCTGAGGTAAGACACCATATTTGGATGACCTCAGACCCTTAACATCATTAATTTGGTGAATAGTTATTTATGGGGATAACATCTTAATGATGACTTCGGACCTTATAACATCATAATTGGTGATAAGGTCTGAGGTAAGACATCATACATAGATGACCTCAGACTCTTAACATCATTAATTTGGTGAATAGTTATTTATGAGGATAACATTTTAGTTGATGACCTCAGACCTTATAACATCATAATTTGGAGACAATGTCTGAGGTCAGATATCATGCTTGACATCATTAATTTAGTGAGAAATTATTTATAAGGATAACATCTTAGTGGATGACCTCAGACCTTATAACATCATAATTTGGTGACAAGGTCTGAGGTCAGACATCGTACTTGGATGACCTCAGACCTTAGACGGTTATATTGAGACTTCAGATATAGAAAATCATTCAATAAACATTCAGCAATTGAAGAAATAAAGCCCTCCTCAGAGGTTGATATAGACTAAAGTTGAGAGTTACAAAATACAAGGTAACAGAGTTTGTCATCAGAGGTTATAGTTCTTCATAGAAATTAAAGTTAAAAAAAGCTTCACAAAATAGTCAAGTGTTTGCAGCCTCAGGGTTAGTGGCTATGCCACCATCTCTCTGGCCGAGGGTGGTCACTTCCACCCCATCGTCCTGAGCGCCAACATCTTCAGTCCTGGTGTCATCTTGGGGGGCAATCTCGGTATGTGCGGTACCTCCCTCCTCCTCTACCTCTTGGAAGGCCTGAGAAAACTGAGGATCGACATAACCCAAACCAATGAAGTCAGAGGCTGCGAGGCTCCCTGATTCCTTCTCCTTCATGGCAGCCCATTTGCTAGTGGCCTTTACACCCCTTTTCAGGTACTCGAAGCCGAAGCTGACAAACTCATCAGAGACCTTGTACTCCTCAAAGATCTTCTCCGAGGCATCATCCAAGGTAGACTTCACAACCACATCGACCTTATGTTGAAGAGAGTCAGCCTGAGTCTTCAAGGCAGTCCTATGATCCTTCCTTAGCTTGTCCATGTCCTTTTCTAACCTCTTCACGCCGGCCTCAGACTTCTCCAAAGAGGCCTTCAGACTATCCACTTCAGCATTTAAAGCGACCTCGGCCTTCTCAGCCTCTTGGCCCTTCTCAATCAGAGGAGGTTTTCCCAAGGTCCAGTTAACAAATTGATGCATGGTGAGGAGACCCTGTAGAACATGTGCAGAGAGGTCAGTCTAAGATTCGGTATAGTTAAAAACCGATTTTACAGTTGAATATAATTCATCAGCAAAAGTAAAAGTTCATGGTGTTACTTGGATAGAGAAATGAAGAGATAACTCAGCCAATAGAGGCCTATCCAAAGAGCAACAAAAAGCGCTTGTCAGAGTCGGTCATGGCATCATCGATGGCATCCAGCGACTTCAGACTATGGCCGATGAGACTATCACCAATCTTCATTTGCTCCAAGCGAGCAATCAATACGTCCTCAAAAGAAATGGGGATATCACGATCCCCCTTTTGGTTTTTCTTCTTCTGCCTTTGATCCTCAGGGGCAGGGTCGGTAGGTTTCCTCTTCTTGGATGCCTCAGCCCTTGAGGTAGTTGGAGGGGGAGGAGGTGCATTAAGACCTGCCTTCTTTACAAGCCTCGTGAGACTAGGGGCTGCCATCTCCCAAAGATCATCAAAAATCCCTTTTGGATGCTCTGCAAAATAGAAAGGTATGAGTTAGAAAATCAGAGTTACACAAATTCAGAGGTATAACTTATTGAAATAATAAAGCAACTTATGGAGCTCGGTCAAAGGACTCCCCCAAGGCCAGTTTCGGAGAGATAGTAGGGAGTCATCAAATGCTCGTACTTAACTAGTAGACCATTCTCCCCCTGATCCCGAAGGTCTTTGACCTTCTGAATATTATTTTGGCTCAGCCCAGGGTCAGCCCTAACAGCCATTGTCACCTTTCCCCATCTCAGGGGTATTCTCGGCTCTAGGGAGGACGAGGAGGCACATGGACCAAACTCCCATGGCCTTGACGCAAAGAAGTAGCGTGGTTTCCAATTATGGTTCGAGGTTTGGGTAACCTGCAACATCTTTTTATTTGACTTCCAAGCTAAAAAATGGTAATAGCTAGGATGATTCCTGGCAGATGAGGGGACGTATTACCCTTTGAAGACTTGGACGGGAAGGTCTGAATGATGGATTGCCCTCCATAAGACAATAGCTCCAATTATCACCCTCCATGCATTGGGTGACAACTGGGAAGGAGACAAGTTGATATAGGACAATATATCCCTAATGATGGGATGAATGGGCAGGCAAAATCCTAACTTGAACATCTGCTCATACAAGCAGATCTCACCATCTCGGCTGCCGAAATCCCTCTCTTCCCTCAGAGGTCTCTTGAGTTTTATGGAGGGACTTATATAGATGTCTGAAGGCTAAAAGGTTGACATCGTTGATAGTGCTCTCTATCTCGTCCGCCTAAGAGGTGTCAACATCGCTTTCAGTACCATCATCATCATCATCCAGTTCAACGTCGACTTGAGCAGACGATGGGGCACCACTTGGGAACCTCTGGGCGCACTTAGCTCCTATGATGACCGACAGGGGAATGGCTTAAAGGATTGGGGGAATAGCCATGCTAGGTCCTACAATTTCAACGTCGGAGGAAGAGTGTGATGTGCTTGAACTCTTATGAGATAAGGCCCGACTGGAAACTTCGGCTTGATCAGGGACCTGATTTTGCTAAGGGGAGAAGACCATGGCCTCTTGAAAGGAGTCCACAGACATAGGGTCTGAGGTGGATGACTCAGACTCAGACATGGGAGTAGGTTCGACTGGGACCTCCGCTGACTTAACTGGTTCGGCTGGCTCAGGGTATATGACCTTCAGAGGGAGTGAAAAGATAGGTCTGAGGGGGAATGCCTATTCCCTACGAGCTTCCTCTTGGGCTCTTTCTGTTTGCCTAATTTTATCTAAGGTCTTCTCCCTAAGAGAGGGGAACTCCTCTAAGAGTTAATAAAGGGGCCTGAGCATATGAGTCAGACCCTACACTTGTGACTCTAAATCCTAAATAAACAGGATTGGCAATTTGACTAAGGATCAAACAGGGTTTTTAAATAAGACCTATTAAAGAACAGTTCACTGGAAAACTCTTAGGCTAGTCAAAAAATGCATAAACTCATCGAAAAATGCAACAAATGGAATAACAAGGCAGAAAAATGCAACAAATGGAGAAGAAGGGGGTGACAGACGATACCTGAGGGAATGCGATGAGAAGAAAGGAAGGGTTTGCCAAAAAAATCCACCAAATGCACCTTAACCAAGCTCTTGTAGAGAGAGAGAGAGCAGAGAAAATTCAGGTGAGAGAATGAAGAAGTGTGGAAGATAGAGAAAGGAAAGGGGTAAAACCCTCAAAACCTATTACACGCATCCCAAGGCCCATCATTGCCTTGGGAGCCCAAAGGACAACTGACATCATTGAGCTTGCCTGGCACGCTAGCTACTTCAATAGATGACACTTGTCAAAAAGGTATTAACACCTAAGTAAGTCTAACCTCGGACAAACATACCCCTTAGGCACTTGATCACACAGGTAACCAAGGGCTGGGGGTGATTGATATGCCCTAAATGTGCCCCCATCGACTCAGAGACATCAACCTCGGCCAGGGAGATGGCCGAGGTTAGAAGGGCCTTATATTGGCAACCAGCGGTCTCATCCTAAGCAAGGTCGGCCATAGTTGATGTTACTAGTTACCTACGGTTAGACAGCAGGTGAGGTCTTCATGATCCACAGGGGCAGTTATTCATCAGGTCATCCATGGCTGGCAACGTCGGCTGGATGCAGGCCGAGGTTATAAGGACTACTCCATCATCATGACCAGCCTCGGTCGAGAATCAGCCGACGTTCCTGCCATTACCTAGGCCCAGGCCGACGTTACAGCTCCACCTGCCTTACCTCGGCACTCCCACTGAGCCAAGGTCACCACTGATCAAGCAGTTACCCGACCACACCAACCTCGTCCTCTTCCAGGCCGAGGTTAGGACCAATCATAGATGACCGAGTCTTTATTAGCATATGTATAGTTGGGAACACGTGTACACAATCAGTTATAACAAATAAATCCCCTCACGTGGGGGAATATTTCATCATCATTCTCTATATGTGACAGTGACAGATGTCTTCATCAGATTGGCTATATCAGCACACACATGCTCATTGCATGCATAGTGGGTGCATTACACCCCCCGCATACAATATATAGTTGTCTTCTCCTTCTTGGAGAGGGATCCAAAAATTAACAACCCTAGCTGAAACTCTATCTAGATATACAATAGAGAGATAAAGCTTGAGAGATTTTATCTATGGCCATTAGAGCCCTCATACAATGATATTAACCACACACCTTCACAGTGGACGTAGGCCAGATTGGCTGAACCACCTATATTCCGGTGTTAATCCTCTTCTCCTCACCTCCCTCTATTATTTACTCATATTCTGCCATTGTTAACACTGAATTGAGCTTAAGAACACCTTGAAGGGTGGTGCTATTTTAGCATCATCACACTATGCATATCACAAAGATCATAGGCACACAAAAAAATTTCAAGGCCCTCAAGTACTATTTGGAAGAATTGACCTATGCCAGACACTTGAGTGATTATGTGGAAAGGAAGGGAGCCAAAATCACCGTTCACGTAGAACAGAAGCTCAATAATGTTTTGGAGGATGATGAGATAGGACACGAGTTCTCAGTCATTCAATGTGCTTCAAACATGGTTGAAAACAGTTTGCCCGAAAATGTCCTGGAAGATGAGTAAGTAGGTTACAAGCTTTAAATCATCCATGACACTTCAAGACCAAAGCAGACTTAAGGTAGCATTGTTCGGATGGAGTTATAAAAAGTCACATAGGTGATAAAAACCTTTCAGATCGACCCCGCTAAGAGTCCAACAGGCAAACGTTGACGTCTGACAAGAACATAGTATTCACAAAGGACGATAGTCTTGACAAAGGAGATCTGATCGGAGTTAGAACCCCACATTACGATGCATTAATAATCACACACAATACTGCAAACTGAGATGTGGATAAGTTACTAGTTGGTCATGGAAGCTCCTGGAAGGTTATATACCTGAAGTTGTTCAAATAACTTAATCTAAAATGGATTATTTGAGAGAAGAGACTATCCCTTTAGTCGGCTTCATTAGAAAAATGACTACGCCGTTGGCCAAGGTGATTCTACCCGTACGAACTAGGAATATCGCAAACTTAATGGAATTCCTTATCGTGAACATTGATTCTAGTGACAATAATATCCTTGAAAGAGGATATATACACGTTATACAAGTTGTCCCCCAACTTATCACCAGAAGTTTAAATGCATTATCGATCGGGGGATTATGGAGATTAGGGAAAATTAGGTTATTGGTCGATAGTGCTTTATCGCCGCCATCAAGCCCAAGCAGGAGAAGAAAAAGGATAAATAGGTCGCCACTAATCTGACCAAGGATGGATCCCCAACATCCAAATAGAAACTAAATTATGGTAGGCCAAGGATAAAAGATATTAGGGTGGCCCACACAGATAGGTCACGAAACTGCTGTAAGAGGTAGTGTCCGATGATTCATACCAAGAGAAGAAATTCATGATATTCAACTCACTTACCGACCATGAAAGAGAGGAACTGATTTTTCTATTAAAGGAAAATCAAGATGTTTTTTCTTAGCACCCACATGATATGTATAGGATCAATCTCGAAATCACATGTCATCGACTCCATATGGACTCAGCATACCCACCGATCACACAGAAGGCTCATAAAACTTCCCCAGAAAAGACAAAGGTCGTCGAAAAGGAAGCTAGGAAACATTTTGAGGAAAGGACCATTGAAAATGCGAGTGGTACAGGTCATATGAATAAGTCGTAGACTAGGTCACACACACACACACACAAAATTCTTTCCACATAAAATTTTATCTTGATTAACTTATGTGAACATGCAAGATAGTTTTAATTTAAATAAAGCTAAAAACATAACTAATCACCAAAATGGGAAGAAGATAAGGAAAAATACCTTTCGGGAAAAACCTATATTAAACACTATGTTTGAACGAGATACACAATAACAAACTTACAAAACACTTAGAGATCCACTAAGCTATACAGTAATGTCTTCAGGTTGTTCACATCAAATGATGCAACCCTAGCACTATCCCACTATAAGCAGATCTTGCTTTGGTATCCATCGAACAACCTCAGGAATTGATATTACTTTTTTCTTTAGTCATAGAGAAAAATCTCCATAAAGGTTAGTAGTAGAGAACCACTCTACAAGGGTTTGTAATATGATCGAAAGGGTTCGGATAGAAAATTTTGGAGAGTTTACTCACAAAAAGAACTCTAAAAGGCTTAAAAACAAACGCATCCCTGCATCTATATTTATAGGGAGAAATATATTCAAGAGATAGATATGAAAGATTGCATTTAAAATCAGTTAAAAATAAAATCTTGCATACTCGTTCGAATGAAGGAACATGTCATTCGAACAAAGTACCCTATCTCGTTAGAATGCACTTCGAATGACAGATCGAACGACATTCTAGAGCCTACCAAAAGACACAATAATAAAACTCGTTTGAATGAAGGTATAAAGCGTTCTAACAAGATGTAGGAACTTATTCGAAGGACATCCAATTTCATTCTAATGAAACAACAAATTTTTCAAAAAAAAAAAAAAAAACATTTTGAAAAATATCTAAAGATTCAAACTCATAAAAATGACCCTGAATAAAAAAGAGTTCATAAAATAACCTCATAAATTTTCTCTAGTTTAGAACGACGCTTGATCTTCGATTCTTACATTTGGTCACTATCTCTTCTTCACTTGAAGTCTTGAGAACGTTCATGATAGTGCAGTGGGGTGTAACAGAATACGCCAAATTAAAATAAATGATGAGCAATTATACATCTTTCTCTTACCAATCTCCCCCTTTGGCTATACCGTTACAAAACACAAATCGCAAACAAATAAACCGTAAGGAATATACAACTAATGCCCTCCCAAACCTGAAAAGGAAGAAACAAAAGTGACATTGTCTTCAACTAAAATTCTTTACATGTAGTCCATGAAATCATCAAGGCGGAAATGACCTACACACATGAAGTAAAAGAGAACCCGATCATGCATTGGAGTTCAAAGAAAACTTAAAAATCCCTTAATATGTGTAACGCCCTAACTCGGGTTTGGTTCACTGTTGGGTCAACTTGCACCAAGTCAAGGAGTTAAAGGGGGAGGGGGAAAGTTTAGTTATTTTATTTAAGAAAATCCCCTTAATGTGCATCATTTATTTAGTAAATAAAATTCCTATTTTAATTTGAGAAAAAGGTGGCCACTTTAAGTAATTAACCAATTTTTAAGATTTATTTATAAAAATCCGAATTAATCCACGATACTAATTAAACAGAAATAAAATCACAACCATCGTGTATTATTACAAATTATGGCCGATGGCCCGAATAAAAGTTCAAGTGCCAAATGTGCCAATACCGAATGTTCATTGTTGAAAACAAGTACAGAACATTCTAATGACGTTGATATCCCCTGGGACCTTACTCGAATCAACCCAATGTTCCTCCTCGATGTACCTACCTAGGGTGGGGATGGGGGTTTTAACAAAAAAGGCAAGGGGTAGTGAACACTCAGCAGGGTGGGTGATACTAAGCTATACACTTTATACAAACAAAATACTATATATATAACATGTATTTTAATCAATTAATAAAACGTTAACGATTTAGCTAGTATTAATGCAACTACATGCAATGCACCCGAGCGACAAGGTCAAACTCACACTTAACCAGTAGTAACACCCTTCACCGGGTCTACAGACTAACTATTCACATTTTATCCTTTAGTCTCATTTATCACATTTCCATTAGGTTGCTCTACTTAAATTATAAGTACAACCAATTAAATTCCTTTTTCGATATCTTTCTTAGAATCTTCTAATAACCGCATACTTTAACGGGATCTACACCACCGACGAAACCACCATATGCTCAGGCCAGTGATTTTGGATCTTTCACCCCGGACTTTGGGACCTCCTTAATTTTTCCGGTGTCATCCGAGTCTAACTTTTTATGGGCTTTAACATTTTATACAATGTCCACATTATTCCATTCCCTTTTACCATTTCGTCATACCATGGTTTTGAAGAATTTTTCACATTATCAAATGTGCCAAAACTTACTTTATCTATTTAAAATTCAAAACTAAACTGATAGTGTCTCGAGAGGGAACCTAACCCTTAGGACCCTCAAGTTTGTCAAATTTCCCTTTTTTTCATAACTTTGAGAAAAAACATCATCTTTAACTTATTTTTGCATAAGAAGTAAATCATTTTCTTCTAACATTATTTCCATTATTTCATGTTCAAAACCGTACTTATCTATTTTATGTTTCCCCACATAAAATGTTGTTTATCATCTAAGACCATTATATTAAAATCCACACTCTTGTCTTATGATCACATGTAAACCCCAACATTATTTTTTCTTCGTCAAAACAATATTTAGCATATTTTGGGGCTATTTTTCCATACTTGTTCATTTTATTACATAACCCATTTTTACATGTTTATTCAAGTCTACCATATCACCATTTAACATACTACATGTTCAAGAGAGCATTTCAACCAAGAAATACATCAAACATAAATTTAAATCAAGACCAGTCATGGGTTTATATAAATTCACATGCTTTCTTCCAAATATCAAGGTAATGACATTTTATAAAAAGACCCATTTAAGGGTTGTCTTGAAGAAAATCCCATTTTTGCAAGACCAATTATTTTATAAACGTAACTACATTTTTAGGCATTAGAATCCATCTAGCAACATCGTACATAAATTTCATAGATAGAAGAACCTTGAAAGACTAGGAAGGAAAACCCTATCTTAGGTTTAAAAAAGGAGAAATCACAAATGGATGACTTGAAAACTCCTAAAACTCTTGAGCTCCAAGACTCCTAGCTTCTTTAAGGCTCCCAAAAACTCTCTTTACAATATTGCTCCACCACTTTCTTCTTGGAAGAGAGCTCAAAAATGAGAAAATAGGTGTAGAAATGGAGTATTTTATGGTGTAGGAGTGGTTGGTAACACTTAATAATGGAATAATAATGGCTTTTAGGAAGGAATATGTGTGCAGAATCTTGAGAGAGAGGGGAAGTCTGAAAATTATGAGGGAAATGCTCTCCCTATTCACCCTCTTATAACCCATTAATTCCCACACGCTCAGATTGATCAACTCCCACAAGCTCGACATGTAGCAAAAATCTAGGGCTAGAATAGTGACAACATATAAGTTAGATCCGAGTCCCGACAATTTCGTTCGAACGATACTGACCTCATTCGAACGAGAATCGCCTTTCTTTCAAATGTCCCTTAGAATGACCTTCCAATAAGGGTGGACTGTAATGTAGACGGGGTTCGTTCGATACTCGCTAGAAGCTTGTTTTGAATGCAATGGATTTTTCATTCGAACTAATGGGTCTCATTCAAATGAGACAAGGATCTCACTCGACCGACCTTTGGGTTTGTTCGAACCACCCTGATTCTAAATTCTTCCAAATCCAACCCAACAACTTCAATTAATTAACATAAAGGCCATAAATGAAATTGAATGAAGTGATAAAATCCTATGGATAATAATTCATCTCCATTAAATTCACATGATTACAAATTACATGGAAAGGAATTAAATATTGGGATGGGGTATTACAATATGCTCTCCCCTTTTTGTTCGTAATAGACAAAGGGTGAGAAATTAATCCCGAAATGTTAGCATCACATAAATTCAAATATGAAATATCATTACAAAAAGAAAGAATTAAGCAAATTTTATGAAATTTCAAAGAAGCAATTAACTATTTCTAAAAAGTTTTCAAAATTTTCAGTATATCAATATACAAATCTATAAAGAGTATATATGTATAAAAAGTACATATAAGTACAAATACAAACATTCACACCATGGAGTAGCACGAAGATATTCGAATCAAGGAAGTGGACTGATATTGTGTGAATTAAATCATTGGGAAATTAACATAGGCATACAAAACAAAGGTGCACGAAGTAAACTAGATACTCCTAAAAAAATAACTTAATTTCAACCTTAGGTGTAAAATTGTTGAACAAAGTGAGATTGACCCAACTCATGTAAAATTTCATGAATTTTAATGCTTCTCAAATCAATAACACCAAACTATTTAATTTTTTTTTAAGGAAGGTCATTGTGCAAATCCATTGATCTTTAACTTATAACACCCTCAAATTCTCACATTTTAAACGTACACTCTCAAATTTTTTGAAGGAATCATAATGCTCATGATAGTGAAGTATCAATAAAATTAAAAAATGAACTTGGCACTTCCGTTTTTGTGCGTCGAAATAATATTTTAGGCTCTTTCCAATAGTGTACTCACAAAGAAGATTTCTTCTTCTGTATCCCCTTTCCATTACTTTAAACAAAAATAAAATTTCAGAAAATAAAATTCGGGCAATGGTTCGTATAATCATAATATGTTCCTTGCACATTTGGTTCGATATTAAGCACTATTAAGATGAGAATACTATATTCAATTTATGACAAGCAAGTACAAAGTTCAAAAAGTTCATGCATGTGTGCAATAAAGGAAATAATAAGTCTAGCATGAAGGAAGTAATCATCAAAGAACAACAAAATGCTAGCCATGCATTATTAAGAACACGAAAGAAACGAAGCCAAGTCTCATATCGCCATGAATAAGCCACATGAATGGATGGAATGTAGTTATGGTTCAAATATCTTAAATGCACATCCATATATGGTGTAAAATAAAATAAAAAAATAATTTTAAAGATTTTGAATTTTTTAATCAAAAAATAAAATCTTTTTGATTTTTTTCAAATTTTTTCTAAAAGAACTAGAAATCTTTTTGGATTTATTTTTGAAAAAAATTAATATAAACATAGAAATACAATATAGTAATGGAGATAAAAGATAGCAATATAATAATCAACCTAGACTAGATGCAATACCGAAACTCAATCAATGGCCTAAATACCTAAAAATTTCCTAAGATCTTCAAATTCAAGTGCATCTAAAGTTTTGGTGAAAATATCATCGAGTTGATGGTATGTGCTCATGAAGCTCAAGGAAATGATCTTATCCTTAATAAGATCAAGAATGAAGTGATCACAAATCCTAGTATGCTTTGTACGAGAATGTTATATCGAATTACCAGAAATATGGTTTTCACTCGTATTATTATAAGAAATAACAATTATGCCTTGAGTAGTCCCATAATCTTCCAACATTTTCTACATCCATAAGAGTTGTGTGCCACAACTCTCGGCGGCGATATACTCCACCCGAGATGCTTTTACTATCATCAACATCCCCGACCCAATTGACATCCGAATATGTTGATAAACGATTATCGGTACCAAAATATTACCAAATACCATATGAAAGAGTGTAACTCATATATTTGATGATAAGTTTAAGAGTAAGTAAGTGAAACTCTTCAGGGGACACTTGATATTGAGCACAAACTCCAACGTCAAAGGCTATGTTAGGATGACTAGCAATTAAGTAGAGAAGACTACCTATCATACTCATATAAAGGATTTGATATATATCCTTTCCTAAAGCGTCTTACCTAGGCTTAGTTGAGGAACTCATGGGTGTGCATGAGTGCTTAATGTAGCTAAGACCAAAAAATTTCACTATGTCCCTAGCATATTTAGATTGAGATATAAATATCCCATTCTCAAGTTGATGCACTTGGAGACATAAAAAGAACACGATCACCAATCATGCTCATCTTAAACTCACTCTTCATATCTCCCTCAAAATTGTGAGCATGTTGGGAACACGTGGATTCAAAGACTATGTCATCCACATAGACTTGGGTAACCAATATAGGACCACCCTCTTTCCTAATAAATAACGCCATATCAACTCCTTCTTTCTTAAAGCCAAAGGCTAAGAGATAAGAAATTAGCATTTTGTACCCAGAACGGGGTGCTTGTTTCAAATCATATAAGGCTTTTTTATAATAAAATATGTGTCCCGAGTGTTTTGGGTCTTCAAACCCATCGGATTGTTCAATGCAAACATCCTCATAAAGAATTCCATTAAGGAAGTCACTATTGAAATCTATTTGGTATAACTTTAATCGTAGATGACATATTATGTCAAGTAGTAAGCAAACAGACTCAAGCCTAGCAATAAGAGCTAATGTCTCATCAAAGTTTACGCTTTGAATCTATGTATCCTTGAGTGAACAATAGAGCCTTATTATGAACTATGGTACCATTCTCATCCATCTTATTCTTATATACTCACTTGGTACCAATCGGGGGACAAACTCCTAGACATCGTTTCTTCCAAAATTGAAGCAACTCATCATGCATATCACATATTCAATGCTCATATTTGAGTACTTCCTTCACATTCTTAGGTTCTACTGTTGTGGCATAGAAAACGTATCTAACCACATTCTCTAGTTGACGACGAGTCTTGACACCTAGTGTGGGATCACCAAGTATGTCAAAAGGGTCATGACTCTTTCAAACCCAAAAGGGTTAATCCTCTATATTAAGAGCAGAGTCCACCGAGAAGGTGTGGGGAACAATGAGATCGTCACTGGCGGGTGCATTATTCTCACACTTAAGGTTATGATCAATAAATTTAGTCGGTTTATCATCTCTAATCGTGACATTCATCGATTCTATAACATTAGAGTTAATAAGGTTAACCACCATATAAGCTTTATCAGACGATGAACATCCTAAAAATATTCCCTCATTTCTTCTGGATTCAAACTTTCCAATCAGCTTTCTATATCTAAGGATGTAGAAAGGACTCCCCAAAACTAAAAAATATGATAGGTTGGGTTTCTTCCCTATCCAAAACTCATATGGAGTGTGTAGTTTTTGGAAAAAGATACACCTTATTCACCGTGTGGCATGCGATATTAACCACCTCTTCCCAAAAATGTCTAGGCATGTTTCTTCCAAGAAGCATGGATATAGCCATCTCTTCAAATTGTTCGGTTGTTCTTTTCAATAATCCCATTTTATTGAGTAGTACTAACGGCAGAAAACTCATATTTAATGCCGAATTCATCATAAAACATATCCAATCTAGCTTCTTTAAATTCATTGCCATTGTCACTATGCATTCGATTAATAGTGACACTGTGTTGATTCTATAAGACACGACACTTGGTTGTTAGGAACTCATCAATATCGTACTTTTCTTTGAGAAATCCAATGATAGAATATCTCAAAAACTCATCAACCATCGCTAGGATATACTTTTTACCACCCACACTCTCCATACATATGGGACCCATAAGATCTATGTGTATCAACTCCAAAACACGAGAGGTGGTAATGGTATTCAACTTTTGATGGGGACTCTTTATTTGTTTTCCTTATTGGCAAGGACGACAAATTGAGGAAGTTAGTTTTCCAAGTGATGGTAATCCATGAATTAGTTCTTTTTTCACTAATCTCTTAAGAACTCTAAAGTTAACATGACCTAGTCGTTGATGACAAAGGTCCATAGAGGAGACCTTAACTTTATTGCATAGTAAATAGGACTTTGGAGTGATCCTGTAGCAATTATTATCAGTCCACACACCTTATAGGAAAATTTCACCGGATTGATCTTATACGTTACACTCTGACCGGTCAAACTTTATCGCAAAGTTAGCATCACAAAGTTAAATTATGCTAATCAAGCTTTCTTTGAACCCTTCAGCATATAACACATTGTCTAGCTTATGAAAACTGGGCATTTCAACGTAGCCACATCCTAAGATCTCCCATATCGAAAGGTGAATTTTCCTCACTTACAATCAATAAGGTCGGTAAAATATGACTTGTCATCAGTCGTGTTCCTAGAGAACCCACCATAAAAATTCTTTTTGGAAGTATATTAAACCTTGAGAGCAATGTGAACAACATGGGCTTTTTCGTCTTAAGTACCCAAGCGAAGGTACCCTTTTGCTTGTCCTTATCATTGTTAGTTCTATCACTAGCATTGGAAGAGCTCTCAAAGGACGTAGACATCCTTTTAATTTCTTACATTAAGACTTTAGAGGTCGCAACTAGGAACTCAACTCACTCTTTAAGACTAGCATAGTGACTAAAATGGTGTGTGAGAGCATGTATGCGAGAAAATCTTACTAATCCAAAGGTAACTTCTTCATTTGTAATGGGTACAAATATAGAATTGTTTAGGTCTACCTAGGTTAACATGTATAGGATGAGTTCCCCCTGGTGGTTTAGGTCGAGGACTATATGGATCCATCACAAACTTAGGAACCATCTCGGGTGCATTATGGGAAGTGGTTGCACTATTGTAACCTATACATTGCCTATCATTAAAACCTAACTTAGGACCTATGAACATCTTTCCAACCTTCTTAGATGTGTCCTCAATAGTAACCTTGACCTCCCAGGAACATTTGAGATCTTTATCAAGTTGGAAAATAGGGCTTGGATTTTCTTATGAGTCTCCAATGAATCTTGAAGATCTCTCATATGACTAGTCACTTTGTCGGTCAAGTCACTCTTTTACCACCCCATCAAAACTAACTGCTCAATCAAAGAAATCCTCACCAAGGTCTAACTATCTCTCGATGCCTTTAAATCATTTTCTAAAGGTAACACCCTAAGAGATAAATTCTTATTGTACTTTTTATTTTTAAATGACATCACATCAAGATCGGTATAGGCCTGTCAGAAACCACATTCTCCCTCTTTCCAATCATCATCTCCAGAATGGTTCAACTCAATGTCGAGCATATCAAGTTTAGAAACATCCTCATCGATGCTCCGTTTGCGGCCACGCGATGCTAACTCAATGAGCTACGCATATGTGGAAATTACATGAGCCGGAGATGAAGTGTGAAATGACTCAAATGCCCTTGAATTATCATCTGGTGATGGAATTTCTCTGAAATGCAACCGATCCTCACTTTTAGCATTCCAATACTTACAAAAGCACAATTAACCCCTGCAAAACATATATATGTCCAAATCCGAGGTTGTCTAGTTAACGAGCATAAATGTAAGAATGAAGAACGTAAAAGTGATAGAATGCACAAAGATAAAGGGCGCAAATATGCAATATTCTTGATGTATCACACCCCTTAACTAAGACATTGCTTGTCCCTAGTGATGAAACAAACAAAACAGGTATGCAGAAGGCAATACAAAAATGTATATATGCATCAAAATATAAATGCCACTTTCGTAAGGAACACGACTGCATCATTGAGTTGTCTATTGGATCGGGCAATTATTGAAATTTATCATTGGAAACAAAGGCAAAATGCCCAAAAAAGGGGAAAAAAGAAAGAGATCTTTGTGAAATTTTGAAAAATTTCTAAGAAAATCATACTTAGTAACTAACATGTGAGAAAACACATGGACTAAACAAAGAAATGGATAGAATATCCCACACCCCCTAACTAAAATGTTGCATTGTCCTCAACGCGTCCATTAAGAACACAACACAAAGAGACGAAAATAATGATATTACCCAAAATTAGAGCGATATCCATATGCATACGTCCAAGCGAATTTACATAACAAGTTAGTACCAAGTATACCAAGAACAAATAACAAAGAGTTAACTAATTACTCGAAACTAAATAAAAAGGAAAGAAAAACTAAAGAAAGAAAGAAAGAAAAAAGCTAACTATTTACAGCCCACTATTTACAACCCAATATTTACAACATGCTATATACAACATGCCTCCCAAAAGATATGAATTCTGTTTGAACAACATAAGGAATGTGGGAGGTGGAAAAAGTGAACCATCGCCAATTTAAAATTTTGGGGGGACGATGGGAGATTTAGATAATAAGGGGAGAGGTACATTTGAGATCCAAGAAAAATCGACTCATCTCCCGAAGGGTTTTCAGTTGGAATGGGAGATAATGGAAACGTGGGGATAGCATCCATCATGGAAAACAAGAGCGACAAAGAGTCCTCATCGACAAAAGGTTTAAAAGTTTTAAATAATTTCTACCAACTTATAGGCATCCACCAGTAATTCTAATGTTTCAAGATTCGAGAACAGATCCCAAATGAAACATTCGCAGGGTCAGATTCAAGAACATATTCCAAATGAAACATTAGAATTACCGACAAAGCTATATAATAGGATATGGTTACCGAATTTTTTGTAGATGGAGAATCCGAGAAGGAAGGTGCGCGATCGAGAATCCAAGTTTCTTAGCTCTCAAATGTGCTATCTTGGAAAAAAGGTTAAAACAAAGAATACAGATACAAAAGAAAAAATACTACGAAATATTAAATCGAATAAATTCTAAAACATCAAGTCCCCGATAACGGCGCCATTTTGATTAAGGGTGAAATGTAGTGCGTGTCAAATGACGATCGTTGTTTTCTGTTCACCTCCTTAATACAAAAATCTAAACTTATGACTACACTCAAAAAGGGAGTATAGCGGCCAAGTTCGGGTATAAAAAATCCACTGAGACAAGTTGTTGTAATTTAATTGGTTCATTACTTCTCATTAAAAGTGTAAAAGATAATTATAAATAAAAGGAAAATATGCAAAAAGGGAAATATTATACTAGGCATGTATTTAAACTAGACTAACAAAAGCGGTAAAAACTATAGGTTGCGTCAAATATCCCTCAGCTCAGCATAACGCGTATAAATGGTTACATGGTTCTACATATTAATTATGATTGCGTCTCATTTTGACAGTTAACTAGATCTAGAGTTATCCCACCCTAAATTCTCATAAAAGTCTAATAAGATTTTGGCATCAACAAATACCCCAAAAATGATGCATGCAAGGTCGTAAATACGAAGCATACATGATATACTCCGTTAAATCTCCTAGGCGTAATAATTAGGATAACCTAATCGAAATAAACACGTATCTTCCATCACCATAGCAAAGACACACTCTAAACACGAGTCAAGTTCAATCAAACACAACCTTGGCTAATTTAACTTAGAAAGCATTATAAAAACGCGATAAATAAATGTAATAAATCTACACTAGAAAGCATGTAAAGAAAGCGATAAATCTACTCTACAAAGCAAGTAAACTAATTAGAAAGAAAGTAAAAAATCGAGTAAAGAATAAATACAAACAAATAAAATCTTAGATTGATGAAGAAGATAATGGATAGTTCTCTACACAATCGCGACGGGAAAACCCACTATACGGATACACCCTTGGAGGGAGAAAGTGCCACACCCACCAAACTCTCCAAACCCTAACTTCCCAAAACCCTAACTAAGCTAAAATGACCTATTATTTCAAGTTATCTAACAAAAATGTGATAAGTCTTCTATTTATACAAAGTTGAGAAAAGGAAAGAAGAAATAAAGGAAAAATAAATGAAAAGGAAATAACTTGGCAAATATCTGATGCTAGTGGTCGACCACGGCCAGGGGGCCAGTCGACCAGTCCTTTAAGTAAAGCCCACTATCTCCCTCACAAGGAAAAATCGAAAGATGCGGTCAACCAGCCCCTAGGCGAGGTCGACCGGTACTCTGTTTTATGCTATGATTTGGTCTTCACATGGGAGGGAAGCTTCATAACGGAAATGGCCATAACTTCTTCGTTCGAACTCAAAACGATGCACCATTTACGGCCATACGATGCTAACTCAATGAACTACGTATCTGTGGAAATACCATGAGATAAACTTGAAGTGTGAATTGAATAAAATGCCCTTAAAGTAGTGTTCGATGACGGAACTTCTCCGAAATACAACCGATCCTCACTTTTAGCATTCCAATACCTACAAAAGCACAATTAACCCCTAAAAAACATATATATGTCCAAATCCGAGGTTGTCTGGTTAACCAGAATAAATATAAGAATTAAGAACGTAAAAGTGATAGAATGGACAAAGATAAAGGGCGCCAATATGCAATATTTTTGACGTATAAAATTCCTACAACGTCCTTAACATAAAATTATATATCTACAAGAATACATCTAACACGTATGCTAGACCCTCTACCTTGAGGAGTAAGAATCAGTAAAAAGAATCAAACATCGATAACGCAGAAGCTAAACGGACTCACAACCTATGATACCTAAGACCATGCTCTGATACCATTTGTCACACCCCACTAAATTCTGGCGTCGGTCGCCACAAAAACTATGTCGGGTGTGAGTAAATAAAATACGATTCTTAGCATGGGACAGATGTGAAACATATAAAATTAATTCACAAGATAAATGATAATCAATCCCAGAAGATAAACCATCCATCTAAGCGATAAAAGTTTCATCTCCATGCTAAACTCAAAGTAAATCCAATCTCTAATAATATGAAACTGAATAATCTCCAACTGAATCCAGTGAAATAATTGAATAAAACCTGTAACAACTTTAGAACTGAATGACCCAATCAAAACCATAAACTGTATCTCAAAGTAAATACAAAGGAATGGAAAACTAAACTAAATCAATACGGTAACTCCAACTGCACCTCCAAGCAAATCTTCAAATAATTCTATACAGCTTCTCCAAATACTATTTCCTAAAAAGTTAGTCAACGCACGAGGTCAGAGCCTCGAGCATGAATACACTCTACTCCCCTCAAATAGGTTCCTTGAATCCAGACAGTAGCATTATACGCAATAAATATCACAATATAGTATTTTAATTAAACGCGGTAAATATAAATCATTAACTACCCTTGAAAATTCCCATTCCAAAAAGCACACCAATATGATTTTAAATTCCCAAGTCCCACAATGTTAATTTAATTAAATTAACCCAATTTATCATTGTTCTCACTTTTTATTATGGCGGTCCTCCCGCCTCCGGTGGTAATCTACCAAAGTGTCACACTTCCCCTTGTCAATGGTCTCTGATCTGTTTAAACTGTCGACCCTGACCCATGACAAGGTTCCACACACGACACGACATAAATCGCCCGCTGACCTGTTTAAACTGTTAGTCCCTGACACATTATGTCTCCACAAATTTTAATACTCATTTTTATCTTAGGCATTAATTCTTCTTTTATCAATTTCATAATTTACAAAATTATCGCACCCTTTTAATCGATGTGAGATCCTAAAAATACCCCTTAGGCCCATACCTAAGGGTCTCTAGGTACACAGACGTCCTATCCTACATATAGGATGAATTTCCAATATAAAACACGTCCTAGTCTCATGCCTAGGCTAACGCGACGATAATAAAACATAAAAATCAGCCCACCCCCAGAATATAAAATCCCCATGAATTTACACTAACTAGTTCAATACCTATCAAGCATAAATTATAACCAAGGCCTACCCACTAGTCCCATACCTAGTAAGCATCCTATAATCAAGGTGAGCAATATACTACCCAAAAGTCCCTCGTCCCCGCGATGGCAAAAGTGAATAAAACAATTCACACAATATCACAAATCATAATCACAACATGGCACTTTAATCACAAATGTCACAATTCAATTAATAATATAGTCGTCATTTTGAACAAAATTATTTTCGTTCAATACTGTTAATTTATTCAACATGCGATATTATTCAATATGACATAATCATTCTCTTTCATAAATTCTCTAATTTTTATAAGAGTGTACGCGTCCCAATAACCACATAAATAACCCATAAAAATTCTACATGAGAACCTACACCCAAAAACCATAAAAACCTAAAAATCTAAACTATGCACCCAAGGGTTTCAAAGATTAAATCATATTCAAAATTTTCAAAAAAATAGCCCCAAAATTTAATTGTCCACTTTCTCTAATTACGTTGCTAATTGATTTTAATCAAAAACACATGATTAAGGGTTTAGGCGACACTTAAAATGTATAATACTAAAGGAAAGGAATAGAGTATTCATGATTGTGATTTAGATGAAGAAGATATGAGTTGACAGTTGAATTCCTCTCGAAAAATTAGCAAATAGATGTTCTTGAACAATCTTGAGAAAATTCCGTTTAAAGCTTCAAAACTTGGATTCAAAATAGCTCTCCAATGGAGTTAAGGTTTTTAGGAAGGAAGAAGATGTAAAAGAGGAGATTGTTACTCTTAGGGTTTACAAGAAAATGTTTTTAAAAGTCCTAAAGTCGTCACTTTTTTTATATACCAAAAAGAATTTGAGTCCTAATCAAATACAAAAACTTGAAAAATTATTACGGACGAACATATCGTCAGAATGGCTTGAAATTTTAGTATGTTTTAGCAAACGGCCAGACGGAGTTGTTGTGAAAAAATCATCTCAATGAGACAGTCGAATTTTTAAAATTATTATTTTTTATCCTCCTTAGCTCGGATCCTCCCCGAGTTTTATACAAAAAGTTATAATTTCCAAATTTTAATCCTGATTTAAATTTCACTTGAAACCTTATTTTTATATATAAAAACCAACATATTTAATTACTAAGAGTAATTAAATCCAAAATTTTATTTTTCTCTCGAATTTCCCAATTAATTAACTATTAAAAACACGGGTGTTTCATTTACCTAACCTATTAAGGAGAGATCGTCCTAGGCAAATGAAAAGGTCACTTGAGAGAGTTTTATTTTAAGCTGGGAAGAGTTTCTCATGTGCGTGTGCCTCGGTGTACTCCCACACGAGTTCCTACACATGTTCCCACACGCATTCCCACATGTGTTACTTTGCATGCTCCCGTACACGACCATAGATATTTTGAGAGTTTTCTAGAGCAAGTAAAGTACTTATTCAAGACTTCATAAATTTTGATGGAGGAATTTATGAGGATGTCATCTCCTTTTGAGAACTCCTTCAAGCCTAATGATTGAGGTTAAGTCTTGTTTCTAGAATATGATGATTATCATGTTCATATCTCACATCCCCATTGCTAGATTGTAATATAATTATATTTATATTTGATTTCTTCTTGATATATTTTTTTAAAAATCCAAAAAGAGTTTTGTTTTTCTAGAAAAATTTTGAAAAATTACAAAAACATTTTTGGTTTTTATGAAAAAGTCGAAAAAGTGAAAAAAAAATTGATAAAATTTTTGGAAAAGACAAAAAGAGTTTTATATTTTCATTTTCACTATATATGGATGAACATTTAAGATATTTGAATCACCCTCTCATACCATCCATTCACATGACTTTTTCATACTGCTTTGAGACATGACTTTGTTTCATTCGTGTTCTTAATAATGTGTAGATATCATAACGTTGATCACTGATGACTATTTTCTATATGTTTGACTCCTTGCCACCTTTAATGCACACACCCACGAACTTGTTTGAACATTATACTTACTTTTCATGTGTCGAATACGATGTTCTCATCCAAATTCTTCTTAATAATGAACCAAATGTAAAAAAGAGCTAAGTTGTGCATGCAAGAATCATTGTCCGGATTTCGTTTCCTGAAAAATGATGATAAATGTTAAGAAATGTAAAGAGGCTACGAAAGAGAAAAATATATCTTTATGTTATAATCCACCATTTGCATAAAAGAACCTAAAAGATTAACAACACATGAAAACAAAAGTGCTAGTGATACTTACTTTATATTCATCCATGATTTTCCATAAAATAGGATTAATTTCTTCAAAATATTTGAGAGTGGATTCATAATATATAAGAGTTTTGAGGGAGTTAAAGTAGAAGATCAATGGGTTTGCACAACGGACTTTCTTGAAAAATATTAAATAGTTTGACAATATTGGTGTGATAATCATTTAAGTTCATAACATATTGATTGAGTTGAGTAAATTTCATTTGAATTAAAAAAATTACACCTAAGGTGGACCTCTAGCTCTTTCTTTAGAGGTGTCTTATGAATTCATGCACATTTGTTATGCATGTCTACATCGATTTGCCAATTGAAAATGTTCACACAATTTCATTCCAACTTCATGATTCGGACATTTTAGTGTTATTCCATAGTGTATTGCATTTGTACATTTTATACTTTATACTCTGAAAAAATTGAAAATTTTAAAAATAGTCGGTGGAGAAATTATGCCATTTTGAGATTATTATCACATGTGCACTATTGATTACCTTTGTGATGATATCTTGCTTCTAATTTTATGCTTATTATTCATGACTAGTTTATACCCCTTCGTCTATTACAGACAAAAATGGGGAGAACAAATTGAGGGGAAGTTTTATTTTTTTTAATTAAAACTCAGATGTGTCATGGTATTTCTTTGTTTCATGTATGTAGGTATCTTACGCTTTGATGATGATTTCATGGACTACACAAGATGATGACAAAGTTGACTAAGGGCAAAACAAGTTTCAGTTAAAGACAGTTTCATATATGTCATTCCGTTTCTGGGCTTGGGAGGACATTAGGATTCATTGTCTTAGAGTTTTTTTTATTGTAATTTGGCTTTCAGTTTTGTTTTGTACCAGAATAGACAAAGGGGGAGATTTGTAAGAACAAATATTTATAATTGCTCATAGCCTAAGCTTTTCTTAGTTTTGTCGTATTTTGTTACAAACCGGCTCATCAAATCAAATACCGACATCTCCAAGATCGACGACACACCTACACTTTATGGAGGTATAAAATTGTGGCATTTATGAATTTGTATAAAACATATGGTGAGATGTTGTCTTTTAAAATTCAAGGCTTTTTGAAAATGGATTTAAAAAAAAAATTGTCTAGTTCAAACGAGACCGGATCTCGTTGGAACGAGATGGGGATCACGTTAAAACCACTTTCAAATGAAGTTCAAACGAGGAATCTCTGTCTGGACAAGGATATGTTGTTTGAAGCTCATTATATGGTCATTAAAATGAGAATCTCATGTTGTTAGAAGGAGTTGAGATATCATTTGAACGAAACTGCTATTTTCGTTCGAACAAAGTCCATTGTTTTTCGAGTGACTTCGCCTTGAAATTCACGATATTCATATAAATACTTATTTTGAGCAGTTTTTCAAAAAAAAAAAAAAACTTTGGCAAAAATGATTTTTTCACACCTGTACCAAAGTATTTAACTTTTTATTTATTAAAACCACTTTTAGATTCTCAAATCTTTCATCCCCGTATGTTATTTGTGAAATTATGAAACCCTAGTTTCAAAATACCTTTATAAACATTATAGAGTTCAATTTTTATGACTGACTTGTGAACACGGGTATCACTACTAAAAAAGACAAAGACTGATCGGTGGATACCAAGGCAAGATCGCTTCCTGAGTACGGCTTTAGATTGGATCGTATTGATGAAATTAAAGATTTTGTGCATTATACTTAGTCGGTCCAAGTAGTTTGTAAGTTGATTGCGTCTGTCAATTACTCTATAATGTCGAATAAAGGTTACGCCCTTTTGTAGGGATTTTTCTTTATTTGCTTAGCATGCGTATTTTGACTGTATGTGATTGGTTAGAATTAATTTAGACTATTTAATTACATAAACACTTAATTTCTAATCAAGAAAAAAATTGATTAAAATTGGAATTTTAGTTTAAGGATCCTAATAAAACGGACTGTCCATAAGAACCCGCATTCTTGAGATAAAAGGGTGTGGAAAGCCCTTAAAAATGTTAAAAGGCATAAAAATACAAGTAAACGGGGCCTAAGTTAATCTGAACTATCTTTGGCACTCTTTTTCCTTCACCTGACCTTGTATTTTATGGGCTCTGACATGATCAACATCCACCATCAATTGGTCTTCCACATTCCTTGAATATTACCCGAGGCCTTGTCCTCTTCCTTCTGCCTTAGTGGAGAACTCGAATCGTGCTCCCCAAAAATCTCGGATTCAAAGAGTACATCAATTTTGACAAGGGATGCATCCTAACCCTTCTTGAAGTTCAACTTTTAGATGAAAGTCAATCGATTTCTAAATTCAGCATAGGCCTCCACATACCCCTAATCATAGATCTTATATTTGACCATTACCATGATCCGAGGCAACCTTCTTCAGCTTATTAAGCTCCGACTTCAACTTGGACATCTCCAAATTGGTGTATCTATTTTTATCATAATATGCCTTCTTGGCATCAATAAAAGACTCTTGGGATTTACTCAAGGCCTTTCCAGTTTTTTATTGGTCTTGACCTGCTTGCCCCCTGTCGAGCATGCAAACAAAGTCTGGCGTAAACTACGAATACAAGTCAACACAACGATCAAAATAATGGATTAATCAGACCCAATGTTATAAAATTACCGGAGGTAATACATGCGCATCATGATAAGTGAGTTGGTCAGAGGTCAGACTTTTGACCTGCTCTTAGTCCAATGAAAAATGGCCCCCCTCAGTAGACCAGGGGCCAAAGATGGTTTTTTTGGCTACCGACATGATTTGATGGTCCTTCTTTGTGTTGGAGGCATCCACCCTCTTGATGGGAATAGTTATTGAAGTGGAGGCAGAGACTTTTTCCTTATTTTTATTTTCTCCTTATTAGGAGAATCCCTAATAGTGATGAAATCAAAGTACCTCCAACCTCCTTTTATTAGGATCTTTGGCCTTTAGAGAGGTGGGAAGGTCGTATCATCCACAAGAGTAAGATTTTTCTTTCTCAGAGGTATGTCTTCTTCAATAGAAGGGATGGAATTTATATACAATTGAAGATCCCTCTGTAGTTGAAGGGACTGGTATCTCAGGAATAGAGTCCATGGGCCGAGCTGTAAAGTTGGATGTGGTGTTAGTATACTCGATAAAAAAGGATGAATACCTATAATGTTTGGCTCCAGGACTCAAAGGCCTTATAAGATTCTAGACCTTGGTTACATCTTCATGATTAAAGTTGAAAATGGCAGGCTACCATTTCTTTTACCCAGCAGCACAAAACAAATAAGAGAGCAATGGCAATTTCATACGAGAATTGATCAGCAACAATAAAATTTAAAAATAAAATAACATCAACCAATTCTTTGCCCCCTGTCAGGGCACATAAACCCTCTGTATGGCTCACTAACCTGAGAGATGGGTGGGTGTTTTCGATTCCTAGCAATAAATCCGTGACCCTAATATCCTTTGCTAGAGTCAAGAAGATTAACAACCAAAACCCTATACTCCTTCCTTGCCTTCAGGTAAAAGACATTGTCCTTCTTGTTTTACCACGAATAATAATATCTAATTTTTGGTATTCCTGTTTGAGTTCCATAAAATTCATTTATCTTGTGAACCCTATTCATGCTCCTCCATTTATTTGGAGAACACTAGGCAGGAACTACTTTGAAAAGCTCATAAATCTTCATGAAAAGTTTATTGGGGGAAAGGTTCTGCTCCCTTAACCTCTAAGATAGTAAGGACCGCGTGACCACCCTTAACATTATATCAATTGGTCGATACGGTGGTACACTTTATTCCTACCCAATAAGGAATTGAATATCTCTTCCTAAACTCCCCTAAAATTCTATCATTCACGACATACACCATTTTTCCAAACTCAAATTGAAAAGGCGATGGAAATGTGAAGAAATGAAAAGAAGACTTACGAGTGAGAAAAGTTGAAGAAACCTATGGATGCCTTGAATAGTTGAATTAATGGAACAAAATGGCGGTTAGAAGCATTTGAGATAGTCTAATTAAAATTCCAAGATGCCTCATCATTTAAAACACAACCCAAGAAGACAGTTGGCAGCGACGCTTCAGCTTTTAGTCTTTTTGAACGCTTTTTACTAGCTTACCCCCAACTAATCTAAGAAATTATGAGCGCACCCTTTTGGTCCCAAACAGCATAACAGGGCATATTTTTGTTTGAAAAATATTGATAATTGTTGATAAAGTTTTCCCATCTCAGTCTTAGACTAATCACTTCAATCTACCAAGTTCTTCCTCCTCAGCGATAAAATCTCTCTTCCCTGTTTAAGCTGCAAAGCTTTAGGGTAAATTCTGAGGGAATTATTTGGACTAGACGAATAACTTGGACCGAGTAACACTTGGTCGTTATAAGGTTGATGAACTTTATAGCTCAAGATAATCATGGACGAGAGCCCGATCTACAAGGATCTCGAAGATAATTGGTTCTATTTCATCACCAATACATCATGAACTCCTAGAGGTATACACAACATGACCTCCTCTCATTGACTATAAATGTATCCCTTGATCCATAGAAAAGGATCATCTAATTTTTATTATTGTGAATCAAGTAACTAGAAAGAGAGAAACACCCCGTGGATGTAGGCCATTACCGAACCACGTAAATACTTGCGTTGTGTGATTTTGATTATGTGACTTTTCCATTCTGTTTAGTTCTAGTTGTTTAGGATTATTCATTGTCGGAGGTTTTCACCTGGAATATATATATATATATATATATATATATATATATATATATATATATGAGGGACTTTTTGCCTTGACTATCCAACGGTTCATAGTGAAAGTTGGCGATTTATATCTGATGGTTAAATAGAGAGCCACGTCTACTTCTAAGTTTGGATCCTACCCAAACCTCGAGACAATATCCAACATGCTTAGCTGTCACCCATGCTTGGTTCAATGTGACCCATTCTTGGTTCTCTGACATTACACTTCCCACTCAATAATTTTTCTCCCACATTAGACCCACATTCTTCTTACGCTCCTCTCTCTCACACATTCTCTCACCTCCATTAAGCCTCAACCAACCAAACAACTCCCATAACTCCAACCCACTTTCTATCCTAGACTCCTATAAACCCAATTCCGGCCATCCGAACTCGACCACCTTAAAGCTCCATAACTTGCCGAATCTCAATCCCAAACCTCACTATTAGACCCAAGTTTCGACCCCTTACGGTCGACTCCCACACCCTTACTCACCGGCGCAAACCCACATTAAACCCCGTCCACCTTCTCCATACCCGGATCTGCCCAACCCGGAGCAACCTAACTCAATATGACCCGCCTAGAAGCCCATTTTGACCTTAACCCGAATCTCCCATGGGACCACCTGCCACCACTAGCAGGTGGTGGTTCGTCGACCTCAAAATCAAACTCGGAACCTCAAGCTTCTATCCGAGCCCGGTTGATCCTTTCATTACCCAAGACCCACTTCTCCAAAGCCAACTCATATTTCTTAAACATTAAACCAACACCAAAATAAACCCACATGTTTTAAAATTATTCCAAATACCAAAATTACCCTCATAAGCAAATCAGATATTTTCCTCACCAATTACGCATGCACATGTGTGTACATTACCAAATTACCCTCTATAGAGAGTATTTGCATTTTTAGCAAATATCTCAATATAGAATGGTGTGGTAGAATTTATCTCTTGGATGAATTCCACTCCACCCCTCTATAGTGAATTTTTGCATTTTTAGCAACTATCTCAAAGTAGAGTGATGTGGTTGGATTCATCCCTTTTGGAAGTAACTTCTTCTCCATTCCTTTATGGTGAGTATTTGCACTTTTAGCAAATATCCCCACATAAAGTGATGATGTAGAATTTATTTCCTTGGATGAATTCTAATGTGCAATTTTATGATTTGAGGATTTATGTTTTTAGCAAATCTCTCTCATTATTTAACAGTCCATTATGAATTCATCCATTGTATATTGTAATTTGTTTTTATTTTTTTTATTTTGTAGTTTTTATTTTAGAATAAAATATATTAGTGGGGGATTATAATGGACAAAATTTTGGTTGTAATTGAAGTTTTCACTCTAATTCAAGGCATAAATGGATTTGATCTAGTCCTTTTAGTTACTTTTATTTTAATCCTCACATGCTATTATTTGTTTATTCTGTATTGGATGATGATTAATGGAGGAAAATCTCCTTTTCTAAGGATGAATTTTGAAGCCCTCGTCAGTCCAATTTATATAGTTTGATTTTTAGCCCAATTTTATTTATCTCATTTTTCTCTAATTAGCTTTTACATATTAGTTAGTACTTTAAAAATTAGCATAGTTAGTTAATTAAACATCCCTTGAAAAATGATTTAAAATAATAATAATAATAATAATATGCAAATGAATTACATGATTTTGTTAGTGTTTCACTCCTTGGAGTTGGATTGACACCCGTGCTTTCCGCAATTCTACTTTTATCATGTTTGTAGTTATTCAAGGGTTATGATTAACATGGCTTTGAAGACAACAACACAAAAATTCAAGTTATCAGCACACGTGCCACCAACACTTTAGGGGATATTATCTCGGCTCCCATTTCCTCTCGCGTCGAGACGAATAAAGACACCCATTTCTTAGCTTGTCAAATGCATAACCTTTCTGATGACTCTAAGGGGTGTGTTTCATACTCATCCCTTGATAAGAAAGAGCCACTGTAGGCCTCGATCGATAAGAGGTGTCTAAAGTTTCGTACCTCTCCAAATAATTTTTCTGTTCATATGTTAAGTCCTCACAATACTTTTTAACTTCTTCACCAAGGCATAGACATTGTGTATTAGAAATATCTCTGCTCCTAAGGTGTTGTTGGAGTTCTTTGATGGGATTTTGTGGTGGTCCCCCGGTTGCTGAATGCACGACCTCTCTTGCTGTTAGAGGGATGAGATTGACGTTGGAATCCTCAGGGATCCTGCTCATGATATTTTGGTTGAAGGCCAAGAGCTACTGATGCATATCTTATTGTATGAACACAAGGGACCTTAGAGCTGCCACATCATCCATTTCTAACTATTGTGGTGGTTGACTGGAACTACCCCATCATTTGACGGTGGACTAGTGGCCATCCCCGGAGAAACACAACCAATCAGAAAAAGGTGAAGAAAACAAAAACCCATAAATGGGGTAAATTAATTAAGCTTAATATAATACCCCTTTATTTTGAGGGCTTCTAAGTATAAATATTTTTATTCACATTATATTCAAAAATAATTTATTTTAGTTTGAAATAAAATCAAACATTTAAATTTAAATTTAAAATGTTTTTGGACATTAAAGGGCAATATGGAAATACGCATTAGCATCGGCTCTAGTATAGGATTTGTGAGGGGTGATATATAAGAAATTATACGGATGATTATAAGGAAAGAAAGATGAAAATGAGAGGTCAAGAATGAAATTTAAAGAGTCAAAAAATGAGAGGAATAGAAAAAGTTAGTGTGGAGTGTTAGATTTTCTTTTCGAGGGCTTTTAAATAAGATTTGAGAATAATTCAACACACATACCCAATCCAATTTTTCGTGTAGAATCCAAATCTGAAGTTGGATTGGCAATTCAGATAATATTTGGATATGATTTTTTGGGATTGATAAAACAGGCCAATAATTATGGATTTTGACTCGCTTGAGGTAGTTCCATTCTCCCGGTATTAATTTAGTGTGCTACACCTATTCTACCTAGATTGTATAGTTATATCCATACTATGTGTTGCATTTATATCTATTATATTCTTGTATACTATATTCATTATTGCACTCATTTTATATGTGTTGTTTTCATGTCATGTAGTTTAGGGTAAAGAAACTAGTTGATTTTACGAGCATGTTAGGTTATAGAAATTGGGTAGAAAATATGTGCACTTGATTTATGGGAATTGAATCTAAAATTTATTTTAATTGAGATAATGATATTATGATGATTATTATTGGAAAATGCATAGGCATTCCTTAGCCAAACCACCCGCTGGACAGGGTGCGCTGTCGGCTACAATTTTATTTATTATCCAAAGACTAGGCCATGGACGCCGAATGGCGAGTGTGCCAAGTGTTATTATGGCAGGGGCGCCAAGATTTTATATAGTGATGCAAGGTTATGATGGGACATGTACCCGAATTTTGTTATTTATTTTTGGGGGCCAATGGATTATTCCGAGGATAATAGACATGATAGTGAAAGGTAGTCCATACTGTACTATGGGAAGTGCGGTGGAAATTTTGATATGGGATCTTGGGTTGTGTTGTCCCGCGGTGATATCCTAGGTTATGATTATCTTATCGAAATTTTGGTTTGGGTGTTCATATTGCATACTCTTGTATATGATGCACGCACACATGAGTATCCGTAATTAAACTTGGAGCATATATACGAACTACTGAGTTTTTCGCTCACCCCCAATAATTTGTTGTATTTTAGGTTTGATGAGTGATAATATTTAAGGCGTTGGTATCGAGATTGTCGTTAGATGCTCTGGATATTTATTTTCAAAAAGTAAATGTATAAAAGGACATTTGGGATTTAATAGAATTAAGACACTCTATTCAGTCGATTTATTATTTATGCTTCTTTAAAATTATTTAATCCATTTGAAAATATTTATGTTAATGTTAATTTCTTTTAAATTGGCTTTAATTTATCCCTAGTTTTAGTAGCACCTCTCGAGGTGTTACAGAGTGGTATCATAACATAGGTTATTCGTGTTCTTGGATTTCGTGTTATTGGTTCGATATGTTGTCCGTTGAGAGATATTTTATTTATGTTGTCTTTTATTTGGGTGATGTCAAACTTTCTGTCCGAATTTAATGGAAGAATTTTTTGGGTGAATTTCGAGGACAAAATTCCTTTTGTAGGGAGAATAGTGTAATACCTTATTATTTTGAGGGCTTTGAAGTAAGATATTTTTATTTACATTGTATTTAAAAATATTTATTCTGTTTTGAAATTAAATCAAATATTTAAATAAAAATTTAAAAGGGTTTTGGACATTTTATAATGGTTGAAATATGTGAAGTTGATAATTCTGAATTAAAGGGCAATATGGTAATATGCATTAGCTTAGGCTCCAAGCTAGGATTTTAGAGAAGGACTATATAAGGAATAATGTGGATAATTATAAGGAAAGGAAGATGAAAAATAGAGGTAAGGAATTAAATTTAAAGAGTAAAAAAAATGAGAGGAATAGAAAGAGTTAGTTTGGAGTGTTAGATCTTCTTTTTGCGTGCTTTCAGATGAGATTTGAGAAAAACTTAAAACACATACCTAATCCAATTTTTCGAGTAGAATAAAAATCTGAAGTTGGATTGAAAATTTGGATAATATTTCGATATGATTTTTTTGGCTTTATAAAACAGGCCTACAATTGTGGATTTCGACTATCTTCAGGTAGTTTCGTTCTCCCGTTGTTAATTTAGTATGCTACACCTATTCAACATTGATTGTATATTTATATCCATACTATGTATTGCATTTATATGTATTATATTATCGTATACTATATTTTTTATTGCATTCATTTTATATGTGTTGTTTTCATGCAGTATTGTTTGGGGGTAACGAAACTAGCTGATTTTACGAGCACGTTGGGCTATAGATATTAGGTAGAAAATATCTGCACTTAATTTATGGGAATTAAATATTAAATTTATTTTAATTGAGATAATAATATTATGATTATTATTATTGTAGAGTGTATAGGTATTCCTTACATAAACCACCCGCTGGACGGGGTGTGCGGTCGGCTACGATTTTTTTTTTATCCAAAGACTGGCTAATATGCCAAGTGTTATTATAGAGGTGATGCCAGGTTATGATGGGCCATGTACTCTCATTTTGATATATATTGTTTGAGGCCATTGGATTATTTTGAGGATAATTGATAGGGCAATGGAAGGTAGTCCATACTACACTGTGGGAAGTGCGGCGGAAATTTCAATATGGGATTTTGTGTTATGTAGTTCCCTGGTGAGATCCAAGGTTATGATTATATTATTGGGATTTTTGTTTGAGTTTTCATATTGCATACTCTTGAATATGATGCACATACACACAAGTAGGCGCAGTTACACTTAGAGCATTTATACGAACTACTGAGTTTCCCACCCACTCCCAATAGTTTGTTGTATTTTAGGTTTGATGCGAGATGATATTTATGGCATCGTTGGGATTGAAATCAACGTTAGATGATGTGGATATTTATTTTCAAAATTTAAATGTACAACTTTATTTATTGTAAATGTTTATGTAAAAGGACATTTGAGATTTAATATAATTGAGACATTCTATTCAATTGATTTATTGTTTATGTTAATTTTAATTCCTTTTAATAAGGTTTTAATTTATCCATAGTTTTAGTAGCACCTCTTGGAGTGTTACACTTAAGATCCTCCCCACTATAGATATTTCAATGATGAGTCAGTCGCAATGATGGTGGGGTTTGATCGCTACTAGAGATGAGAAACTAAGAGTTCAAGCTGAGATGAGGAAGAAAACACAGTCTTTTTCGACAGGCGGCGCCAAATAATGATGTTGGAAATCACCTTTATGGTTTCTACCTGTTTTGGAACTTCTTTAACTATGGAGAAGATAATAATAGATATATAAATAACAAAAGAGATGAGAGGAAATGGATGAAAAAGAGTATGTCAGTGGTTTGGACTTAACCTACATCTAATGTGAAAAGTTTGAGAGTGACTTAACTATAAAGAAGGGAAAAATCCATAAATGATGATTACAAGATTCTTTCTCTCTCTCTCTCTCTCTCTCTCTCTCTCTCTCTCTCTCTATCTATCTATCTCTATCCCCCCCTCTCTGTCTAAAGGTACAGAGTAATAATAGAGTTTTTTTTATCCTTGAAGAAGGAGACTCAAGGTGTCTTTTATAGGTCCAGGGGTGCACAATATCATCCCCCAAGTACACATTCAATGTGAAAATATAAGTTGAGCCAATCATGTGCCACCTATAAAAAAGGGTGTAAAAGTCATGATGGAAAATATTCTCCCCACATGACATGAACTCAGAATATTTTCTTCTTCAACTTATTTGCAAGCACATTTTACTATTCATATGTTGTGCGCCGTTAATAAATGGATGAATTCTCTCTTTATGGAGTTGTATCCACAATGGATGAATATTTTTTAGACTTTTCCAATAATGTCACCAAAGTAATTGTCCTATCGGGATTATGAAGGCGAAATGTATTCTCTATTTCCTCATCCCAGCATTGTAGCAAGAAAAATCGAATACTACCGAACAGGTAATCTTGCAAGAGATCAATTCCACGATATGTATGGTAATTAAATTGTTCAAGTTTCCTTTTCCTATAATTGTAAATATGAGTTCCCTCTATATGGATCACATTAATGAAAGATGTTTTAGTGCGGTCAAATTGCACCCTCTCGTACACTTGTTGAAAGTAATTAATATTGTGACTCAATTTTTCCGAGAAAATATATAGAAAGGTGTGAATATGAGTAATAAAGGTTCTGGCTCTAATTAATCCTAAACTAATTATGGTTTTCTATCCGATCAATCATACACAACAAGTCTAATTAAAGTTCATTTTAATTAAATTAAACTTATAATTACTATGTGTATACTAATTATGCAAGCCCTTCCATCAATTTTTGCTCACCCAAGTATCAACCACTTAAGGAATGGGTGAACACGGCCACAAGTTGACTAAATGACTCTATTCTAAACATTTAATGTACATATGGGCACGTGTGAGTCTGTGTATATGTGTATGCATGTATGGGTGTGTATGTGTATGTGAGCATGTGTGAGTATACGTGTGTGTGTATCGATATATGTAGTTGTTAAGATAGGCTAGCCATTAAGACAAACAATTATTTAAAAGTTTATTATGAAGAATTAATAGAGTGAGCATTTTATGTATCGATCATCCGCATCCAACCATGATCATTCAAGACAAGCCACATAACTACCAGCTCAACAATATAACACAAGTTTATCCTGTACTCCTTCTAAATTGTCTACTTGATTAATTCCCTTAAGGAATTAAGTGCCTTACATAATTAGTTAATTTCTCAATTCCAAGAATATAATTTAACAAGAAGTTTCAAATAAGTTTTCAAGAGTATATAATGGGGTATTCAAACATAAAATATTTTTATATTTTCATACGTGGAGTTTCATCAATCAAGTGGTTGGTGTACTACTCATGGAGTTATAGGAATAATTATACCTAAGAATAAGTCTAAAACCTTAATAAGTCAATTCTACATCAAGGGTTTCATATACAATTTCTAACAAAAAATAGGGCTATAATTCAATATAAAACATGTGAGAATAATCAAACACATACACACATATACAAATACACACACACACACACACACACACACACACACACACAGAGATATATATATTGCCAGAGCCACGATGCTGATGGGGTATTTGAAAAAAAAATTGTTACACGCATTAGTAAGGATGGATGGTTAACCTTGTAAATCAACCAACAAATCCATTTCTATATTCAACTGTTGTGAGCTCCAAATAATTTGCAAATATAACATATTGATCAATTGAGTAATAGCCAAAAGCAATGTATACCTTTGAATTATTTTTAACTAACTTGAGGTTTTTTAAATAGGAACTCATAAGTTTTTTCGAGTGCCCCACCCAAAGATATTTTCTAGCTCTACCACTATATATATATATACTGAAACACACACACACACACACATATACACATAAACTCAAACAAATACATGCACACACACTAAAACACACACACATTCAAACACACGCGCACACACTGAAGCACACACACTGAAATGTACACACACACACACACACACACACACACATATATATATATATATATATATATATATATATATATATATTAATAAGGAGCAATGGTGTTTTCACTATTCATAAGATGGGAAGATACTTCACAGTTCATATTAATGATACCTAGGCACGAAATGAAGGGTTGAGATTAAGAGATCTTCTTTTCATTTTTTGTCCCTTTATTATTTCATTTCCCCCTCTTTTCTAACACTTCATTACCTTTCCCCCTCTTACTCAAAATTCAAAAACATGGTTAAAGTAGGAAATTCCACAGTTCAATCATCTTTTGGGACCACCACACACAAAGAGACACAAACACTCTATCCTCTCACACACACAACCTACCAACCGACCCTCAAACATTTACCCCCTCTCTCTTTCTATTCGACTTCTCCTAGGTGGCTTCTCAGGGGTGTCTTCTATCCCTCTCCCGTAGGTGTCTTCTTGTATATCTCAATTTATTTTTTATTGGTCTTTGTTTATTGCTCTTTATTTTTTTGAGGTGGCTTTCAGTGTCTTTCCACTTCCACTCTAGACTCAAACCCTAGAGTTTATGTTGGGTTTGTTATTAGGTGAGATTTTTTTTGTGTGTGTGTTTTAGGTTATTTCATCATTTAATCGTACATTTTTTTCCCTATTTTGTTTTGAATATTAACCCCAAATTTCAATAATATTTTATTATAAGGTACACTATTTTGTCACTATGCCTCTCCGATATGGATTTTGTTGTAATTTTTTTACTTTTTTATTCTAATATGTTGATAGAATCTGCATATTGACTCCCATGCAACCGTTTCATAAATAGGATTTAATTTTTGTAGTGGTGGTGCGAGGAGTTTTAATGTGGGGAGGATGTGAGGTGTGTATGTGTTTGTATGATTCATATTTAGTTTGCAAACAAAAAAAGTAATAAGTCTCCCAACTCTAACCTTGCCAGATTGTACTCAAAAGAAAGTTGAAATAAAGACATGAACAACTCAAAAATAAATATTAATACATTAAAATTTGTACGTGTGACTAACAAATGTGTGACTAACAAATGAAGGTCATATATACTCAATACTTTGTACGCGTGACTAACAAATGCAGGTTATATATACTCTTTCCACCAAAATAAACAAACCACATTAAAAATTTAAAAGTTCTAAAATAATTAAGTATTGACATCATTTAAGATAACAAAATGTTCTTCAAACCAAGAAATGATGCTAAAGCAAGTACTATAGACTCTGCCAAATCATCATAAAGTGTCAAGGCCTCTGATATGAACCAAGATCTTATGAATCTTTTATATGCACTTAAATATGCATAGCTAGTTGTTGATACCAAAATTAGTATGCTGATGTGGACGAATAATAAGAAGACACGTGTCAATCTATGTGGCACAATAGCAACGAGGAAGATCATTCCCCCGACCAACATACTCATTCCGAGCAACAGGTGTACTCCGAGGAACACCAGCCCTCCGAGGAACTCCAGTGCTCCATGGAACTCTTGGACGATGAGCAACTAAGGCGGTTCGAGCTGCATCTCGACCACAGCATTGATTGCCAGATAATCAACAGTTCAACTATTCATTGAATGCTTATCATCTTGACGCACAAGCTTGAAGAGCATTAAATGAGTTACCCTTTCATATGTATATCATTTAATGTATCACCCTTTCATGTACAGCCTAAGGGCTATAAATACCTTGTATCACCCTCATTCAAAGGGACCGGAATTTCTTGATAGCACTTGTAATCGAGAATTCCCAAACACTCAGCAATAACATAACAGTGGATGTAGGCCATTCATATAAGGCTGAACCACTTTAAAATCTTTTGTCTCATTTATTTATCTGTGATTGAATAATTAGAGCGATCTAATTTTTTACATCAACAGATTGGCGCCGTCTGTGGGAACGATTGTTATTATCGTTTTTCACCGAAAATCATTCGTCATCAATGGCAGATAACCCGGAATCCAGCAATCGAAACGCTGGAAATGCTGGAAATCCTCCAAATCCCTCTGCACCTCCAGATCTGGCTGGGATCATGACGAATCTGGCTCAAGGACAAACCGCCATGCAGGAAATAATGAGGCAACTCATACAGACCCTTCATGGCGGTGCACCTGCACGTTCAGGACAGCGAAGTGGTCAGAGGCAAACTTATTTCCTTCCTTCACGATCCAGGCGTACTGAGTCATATCGTAATGAGGAATCTGATGATTTTTCTTATTAACCTGGGCGAACTTCGTCAATAAGGGCTACAGATACTGATCAACGTATCACTCTCTCTCCAGAAAGACCCAGTGCCTTGGAAAGACTGAGTAGGGTGTCTCCTTTCAGTCGATTAGGCCCTAGGAGGAATAGGATTCCACCTAAGACCATGTCGAGGAGTTTTCGATGACCATCAGATCTAAGAGAAGGATCAGCACAATCACGACCAGTTGCTCGTCAAGATAGATCTCAGGAGGCTACTTCAGAACAATCAATTGCTCGAACTAATAGGCCCGAGGAGGGAAATGATGCATGGAAAGGTTCCATTCAGCGGTTGGAGGATAGATTGGGAGAAATGGCTAAGGCAAAGAATCCCCTACAACGAACTTTTGTTCGAGGGACACCTTTTGTACAGGCCATTGTGGATTTTCCTACACCGTCGAAATTTAAAGCGCCCGTGGTAACCCCCAAGTATGATGGAAAGACAGATCCTGTTCTACACATAGAGCAATATCAGGCTGCTGCCGACATCTATGTTGTTCCCGACGAGATGAGATGTAGAGCATTCTCTGGAACTCTTACTGGATCTTCCCAAATATGGTACAACAATCTTCCTCGGGGAAAGATTTCAACTTTCTTTCAGTTGGCCGAGTTGTTCATTGGCAATTTCTGTTTTGGGGCAAAACCAGTAAAACGAGTAGCACACTTGTTAAGTGTTAGACAAAAATTTGGCGAAAGTACTAGAGATTACATAACTTGTTTCAATAACGAGAAGCTAGAAGTCATAGATTATGAAGAAAGGACAACAATCACCGCCTTGATGAGTGGGTTGTTGCCTAACAAGTTGTACTACACTTTGGCCAAAGATCCACCTACAACTATGTCAGAGTTGATGGCAAAAGCGGCCAAAATCATGAATGCCGAGGAGGCTATGGCTGCGACGAAGAACATGGATAAGGAGACCAAGGTGGAAGTCGACAAATCCAAGAAGCAAGAGCATAAGGGCGATGGCGGTGACAAGCATTCCAAGAATAATAAATCGTTATGGGAAGTCTTACAAAAATTCGATAATTATACTCCTTTGAAAATGGGTATTAATCATGTCTTGGAAGAAATCAATAATAACGAGGAAGTAAAGTGGCCAAAGAAACTGAGGTCAGACCCTGACCTGAGGAACAGGGATAAATATTGCGAGTTCCATAAGGATCACGGCCTTATGACCAAAAATTACATAGCTCTTCAGAATGAGATTGAAACACTCATCCGAAGAGGGAAACTATCAAAGTATGTTGATCGGGGAGGCGAAAGAAGAAATAATGACCGAACTAGAGAAAGGTCTAGATCTCCTCGTCGAGCAGAGGAAAAAAAGAAAAGGGATCTTGAAGATGATACAGAGGATGACCCCGATCTTCCCAAGAAACCAAGGCAGCCAGAACGAGAGGTATTTTCCATACGTTTTGGTTCATTCGATTGTAATGTTATTACAGGAGGAGATGCAGGAGGAGGAGACCTTACTGCAGAAAGAAAGGCTTACCTCGGAGAGGCCCAAGCTTGCTCGTACATTTAGCGAATAAATTTGGCCAAGGAGGATCGTCCGAGGAAGGTAAACAAAGAGAAGCTGGTCATTGGCTTTTCAAAAAACGACCTGGCAGGTGTTCTATACCCTCACGACGACCCTTTGGTGATCAAAATGAGGATGAAAGAAGTAGTGATTTCAAGGGTACTGGTAGACAATGTTAGTTCGGCAGACATCATATACTATTCATGCTTTGACAGTTTAAATTTGAAATTATCTCAATTGGAACCTTATCACAGACCTCTTCTGGGTTTTGCTAGCGGAAAGTTTTTCCACTTGGGACGATCAAGTTGGATATATTCATTGGAACTTGGCCTGCTTGTCGAACAGAGAAAATACGCTTCTTTATGATGGATAAGAATGTGCAGTCAGCTTATAACATCATTATGGGAAGAGTTGGTTTGAAGAAATTAGAAGCAGTCCCATCTACAGTACATCAGTGCTTAAAATTCCCTACAAATTTCGGAGTAGGAGTTGTGAAAGGTGATCAGAAGGTAGCTCGGGAATGCTATTATTCATCTGCCGAGCAAGAGGAGCTTGAAGAATCAAGGAAAAAGACTACTACCTACCAGGTGGATGAAGGTACAGAAATCGAAACACTCGATCCTAGAGATGAATCCCAACTTGTAAAAGGACAGGTGGTGGAATCTACAGAAAATTTTATTCTGGACTACGAGCATCCTAAACGAGTAACCCCGATAGGTTCGTCGTTAGATGCTTCAATAAAACAGGAGTTGATAACGTTCTTGAGAAACAGGAAGAAAACTTTTGCGTGGAGTCATGAAGACATGCCAGGAATAGATCCAAACTTCTTATGTCACGAGCTCAATGTGAATAAGGAGATCAAGCCTGTAAAGCAAAGAAGAAGAGTATTTAGTCCCGAGAAGAATCAAGCTATACAAGAGGAGGTCGAGAAGCTCCAGAAAGCCCAATTCATTGAAGATGTGAAGTATCCAGACTGGTTGGCAAATGTGGTGATGGTGAAGAAGAAAAACAATAAATGAAGAATGTGTGTTGATTTCACCGATCTCAACAAGGCATGCCCAAAGGATCATTTTCCATTGCCCAGAATTGATCAACTAGTGGATGTTACCTCGGGAAACGAGCTACTCAGCCTCATGGATGCTTACTCTGGTTACAACCAGATCAAAATGAAACCTGAAGACAGGGAAAGCACTTCTTTTATTACCCCTAGGGGAACTTATTGTTATAATGTTATGCCTTTCGGTTTGAAAAATGCAGGAGCGACATACCAGCAGCTGATGAACAAGGTTTTTTTCGAACAAATCAGTTGCAATATGGAGGTCTATGTCGACGATATGCTGACAAAGAGCAAGAAAGCTTCGGATCATCTAGTTGACTTAGGTCAGACCTTTGATCAACTAGATAAATACCAGATGAAGCTTAACCCGACGAAGTGCACATTTGGAGTACGAGAAGGAATGTTCCTCGGGTACATCGTCAACCAGCGAGGCATTGAGGCAAATCCAGAAAAGATCAAAGCTCTTTTAGGGTTGCGATCTCCAACGACGAAGAAAGAGGTGCAGAGTTTTACAGGACGAGTTGCAGCGCTCAACAGATTTGTATCCCGAGCAACTGATAGATGCCTCCCATTCTTCAAAACACTTCGAAAAACTTTCGAGTGGAATGATGAATGTGAAAAAGCCTTTCAAGACTTGAAGAAATATCTGGGTGCACCTCCACTGTTGTCCAGGCCAGTAATGGGAGAAAAGTTGTACTTGTACCTGGCAGTATCAGAGAATGCAGTGAGCTCGGCATTGATCATAATGGAGAATGGAATCCAGAAGCTAATTTATTACACAAGTAAGGCTTTCCGAGGTGCAGAGATCAGGTACCCGAAGCTGGAAAAATTGGCATTGGCATTAATTGAAGCAAGTAGAAGAATGAGGCCTTATTTCCAGGCCCATACCATCGTCGTATATACCGACATGCCATTGAGACAAGCCCTTCATAAGCCAGAAAAATCAGGAAGACTGATGTATTGGGCAATAGAGCTCGGTGAATATGATATTGTGTATGAACCTAGATCATCATTAAAAGGGCAGGCTGTAGCAGACTTTATAGCAGAATTTACATATCCTGATACTCCCGAGGAGCAAAAGTTGCTCGCTGACCAACCTGTGGATGTTACAGGATCAACAGACATAAGTCCAAATCAACTCCGGTTGGTAAAAGGGCTTGTGGATGTAGAAAGATCATCAAATTCAAACCCAGACCAACTCCGGTTGGTAAACGGGCGAGAAGAGATGGTCGACCAAGAACGAAAAATACCAGGGGAGGATGAAAGGAAACAACAGATATTTCACCGAGGAACTCTGTCAGATAAGAAATTTGAAGACGAGTTACCTACATAGAGATTATATGTAGATGGGTCATCTTGCACAACAGATTGTGGGGCAGGGATTGTTTTGAACACCCCAGACGAGATTGACGTGGAATATGCCTTACGATTCCAATTCAAAGCTTCCAATAATGAGGCTGAGTATGAAGCCTTGATAGCAGGTCTTAATTTAGCAAAGATTATGGAAGCGCAACAAGGGATGGTATTTAGTGATTCTCAATTAATTGTGAATCAGATGATGGGAGCGTATGCAGTTAAAGGATAATTAATGGTCAAGTATCATGCAAAGGCGATGGAGTTGTTGGCAGAATTTGATGCCATTCAGTTGATCAGAATACCAAGAATGGAGAATGCACAAGTAGACGCACTGGCCCGACTAGCATCAGCTACTCGTACCGAGTTGCGAAGAACGATACCAATTGAGGTGTTAGAAAGTCGAAGCATAGATGAAGACCTGACGAAGAATATTATTACTCTTGATTTAGGACCATCTTAGATGGATCCCATCAGGGCATATGTCGAGGAAGGAGAATTACCGGAGGATAAGATCGCTGCTAAGAAATTGAAGTTTAAAGCTGCTCGGTATGTACTAATTAATGGTGTTTTGTATAGACGATGAATTATGGAAGGTTTGCAAAGATGTGTGCATCCCTCCGAGGTGAAGGAATTGATTGAAGAGATCCATGAAGGATCTTGTGGAGCACATGTAGCAGGTCGGACACTTTTACAAATAGTGATGACGCAGGGGTACTACTGGCCAACGATGAGGGCTGATTGTATATCCTATGCCAAAAGATGTGATAAATGCCAACGTTTTTCCTCCATTCGACGAACTCCACAAGCATTTTTGACACCCATAACCTCCCCTTGGCCATTTTCCATGTGGGGAATTAATTTGGTGGGACCACTGCCAACGACCCGAGGAAGATTCAAGTACCTCGTCGTCGCAGTGGATTATTTTACTAAGTGGGTAGAAGCTGAGCCACTTATTGATATGACGTACGAGAAGGTATACCAATTCGTTTGGAAGAACATCATCTGCCGATATGGTCTCCCTCATGCCTTCATCACAGACCATGGAACACAATTTGATAATGAGGAGTTTTCCACCTATTGTCATCAGTCAAACATTTTGAAAGTTCATTCAGCACCAGGCCACCCTCAAAGCAATGGGCAGACTGAAGTGACGAACATAACATTACTAAATGGTTTGAAGAAGAGGCTAAGTGAGGCTAAAGCTAATTGGATTAATGAGCTACAGTCAGTATTGTGGGCTTACCGAACAACTCCCCGAGCAGCAACTGGAGAATCACCATATATGCTGGCATTTGGAAGTGAGGCTGTAATACCTGCCGAGTTGGGTCTTCCAACACACAGAGTGCTGAATTTCAATTCCCAAGTCAGCGACTTGATGAGGAGATTAGATTTGGACATGCTCGAGGAAGTTAGAGAATAAGCAGCCACTAGGAATGCTGCTTATCAACAGCGAACAACCCTGTTCTACAACAAGAGGGTGAAAAAATACGACTTAAAAGAAGGAGATTATGTGCTAAAGAAGGTAATTCAGAAGCACAATAATTTGGAAGCAAACTGGCATGGACCTTACCGAGTTATTGCAGTTGTCCGACCAGGAACTTACCGAATAGCAACTCTAGAAGGAGAGGAATTTAAGAATGCATGGAATGCTGAACACCTACGCAAGTATTATCAGTGATGTAAAATGTAAAGCAGTTCCATCAATATGAATAAAACGATGATATTTCACAATCTTCTATCCTTTTATTGAAAGTTTTTCGGGGAATACTAGTGTGTTTAACACTACGCTGCTCGGCAGTAAAAAGAAAACGATAGTTCAAACCCACGACCAACTCCGATTGGTAAAAGGGCGAGAACAAACTACACTCCTTTGGTTAGGAGGCGTACACTAGCGTGACCAACTCAGGTTGGTAAAAGAACTAGTGGACATGATAGTTCAAACCCAAGACCAACTCCGGTTGGTAAAAGGGCGAGAACAATCTACACTCCTTTGGTTAGGAGGCGTACACTAGTGTGACCAACTCAGGTTGGTAAAAGAACTAGTGGACATGATAGTTCAAACCCACGACCAACTCCGGTTGGTAAAAGGGCGAGAACAAACTATACTCCTTTGGTTAGGAGGCGTACACTAGTGTGACCAACTCAGTTTGGTAAAAGAGCTAGTGGACATGATAGTTCGAACTGAGACCAACTCCGGTTGGTAAAAGAGCGAGAACACAAGATGATCGACGAAAGGCCAATCTCGGTTGGTTAGGAAATAAAATATGCTCTCAAATGCCAACTTATGTTGGTCGAGAAGTAAGATATTGTCTCAAATGCCAACTTATATTGGTCGGGAAGTAAGTTTATTACATTAAAGTTCCTCGAAGAACAAATATTCCAAACTGAACCAAGTACAGTTGGTCGGGGATAAAAACCCACTAACTGTAGTTGGTCGACGAGGAAAAATCATCGACCTTGGTTGGTCGGGCACATTTTATGAAAAAGACAAAAATTTACCAAGTATAGCTGGTCGGGGATAAAAACTCTCACTAACTATAATTGGTCGACGAACACAATTTAACAACCTTGGTTGGTTGGAAGAATTTTTAACATTTTTATACTCATTACTTTAGTATTAAGTGATCGAGCAATATTACTAATACTTGTAATTTTTTATTACTAAGTTGGTCAAGGAACCATACAATATTGTTATGCAAGCACAAATATAGAATGTCTGATAATCACAAGACAATAGCAATACAGATTTGCAAACAGAAAATGAAAGCCTTTCATTACAATTCAAAACGAATTACAAGTTACATATGTGTACTAACTATTACATTGAGATCCCTACTCTATTGGTTTCTTTCCCTTTGCTTTTGAAATAGGTTCCTCGCTAGCAGACGGATCATTTAAAGTCTGAGGAGAGTTAATAAAATTCAAGTCCTTCATCATCCTAACGTTCATCACAGAAGGTGTATCCAATAGATGCTCGGGACGAGATACCTCGATCTGAGAATGAAGATTGTAGTCACTAAGTTATTTTGAAATTAAGCTCCGAGGAATGGCACGAGCTGGGATCCATTCCATGTCCAATTTATAAGGTGGCACAGGCAAATCTAGTAGCCCAGGAGCATGATAATCCCATAAATAATGGCCCTTCTCTAGTTTTAATACACCCAGGGCGTTCAACCATCCCTGTTTATAACCTTCATTATTGGCATTTTCAAGGCGAGCATCCAAGTGATAAAGGGCCTCATTGTAGCCTGCCATCCAGAACTCACGAGGTTGTTTGTGGAATTGGAAAGTTATTCTCTCTAGCTGCTCATGAAGGTTCCTAGCAAAAACATCCTTATTCTTCAGAGCAGACTTTGTCGAAGCAAGTTGATCCTCGAGAGTTTGGATTTTCTTAGACATTTCAGATAAAGCCCGATCTTTTGCATTCAATTCGAACGCCTGAGTTTCCAACGTTGATAGAGTACGAGCTTCTTCAACATTACGACTAAGAGATCTTGATCCTCCCCGAGCAGGTCGGGAACTGGGTTCCTCGACGACATTTAGAGAAGCTCTTCCTCGACCACGAGAACCTCTTCCTCGTCCCCGAGTAGCAGCAGAAGTACCAGATAATCTCAAGGTATCCAACTCTTGCCTTAATTTGGCATTCTCAACCTCTAGAAAGGAAAATCCCTCGTCAGTCACTGGGATTACAGCTGTTGAAGAAGATGCTGCAGACTTATATTGTGCCAGCTCTTTTTGCAAATTGTTATTTTCTTGCTCTAGCAGCTCGGCAATCTGTCTACAAGCTTCAACTTCACCCTTTAGGGTTCTCTCCCTGACATCGTACCCAGCAAGGATCTTTTTGTGGCCTGTCTCAGCAGAAAGCTGTTGATACCTCTTTTCATACCCCTCGTGCAGAAGGGAAGTTGATTCTTTGTACTGAGTCTGAAGATCTTCTAGAGTATATTGAAGCTCCTCGATCATGTCATAGTAAGCCACATTATTGGCCACAACTCGATCAAGTAAGCCCTTCAGGTATTGATAAGCTTCTACTGCCTGCTCTGAAGCATCATGACCGAGGATGTCAACAACTTCTGATACACTCAATTCTGTGTGACCAGCCTTATAATATTCATGGCATTGCTGCATCAACTTTGTATCATTGGCAGATAATAACTCCATTCTAGCCACAAACTAGTAAAGAAGAGAAGGCAAGAGTTAATAAAAAGCAGACAGAGCATCATCAATATAGAGGAGCAAAAAGAGGTGATTTTATTACATCATCAAAAAGAGTACATCGTTCAGAATACAAAGTACAAGTAAAAGAAAAACATGAAGAGAATACCGAACAACTTCACACCTTTTCCTTGTCTCCCAAGACTTTCTCGGGAGGCTGGGACGAGGAGCTTGGTTGCTCGGTGGGAATAATGATTTGATTGGCAGAAGATGGGACTTGTTCAGGAGGAGAAGGCAAGGACGAAATCTCCTCGGTTATTGTCTGGTTGGGTTATGGAGCAAGGACTTGATCACCCACTGTCATTGAAGACTCTTCAGATGCAACTTCATCTTCATCCTCATCTTCAATTACAGGAGGAGGGCCAGGAAGATGTTGTTGAAATAATTCAGCGTCCTCTCTCACTTTCAATTATTGCAAGGCAACAACCCAACCATCTCGGAAGTATTTCAAACTCCCATACTGCACCTGGGTCATCATTGCTGCTAACCCCCTATCCCATCCTTTGTCCCAACCAGTTCAAAAGGATTTTTTCACAGCCACTTTTCTCTTCATTTTCTCCGAGGAGAGCTTCTCGGGTAGAAGATCCTCGATAGCTTTCAACTTGGCCTCCACCTCCTCCTTCTGGCGATTTACTTCTCGCAGAAGGGTTAGCTCTTCCTCAGCCGACTTCAACTTGTTTTCAAGATCCCCAAAGTTTGTGAGTTTCTCGGCATATTTCTTATTCTCTCTCTCCAAGTCCTTCACTTTACTTCCCAACTGCACCTTCTCTGCCTCAGATGCAGCCATCTTCTTCTCCCATTCACCCCTATCCTCGTCATATTTTTGACGAGAATCCTTCAAAGATGGGTCCAAGCCCTGGAAAGCATCCTCTACTCCAGACGAGGAGCTGGAAGCCTTGATTGCTTCATCTTTCTTCACTATGGTGTTAAAGCAACTCACCAGCTGAAAAAGAAAATAATGATAAGTCAGTGACCGAGATACATATATTGACTAGAAGAAAGAAAAATTCAGGATAAGAGAAACTTACTGAAGCAATGTGACGAGTAGCTAGGGATGTCAGCATATCCTTAGACATGTTTTCTTCAATTCCTTGGACTTCAGGAATAGTCCAAGTCTTTACCGAGCTCATTGCATAACTCGGGGGAATAATGGTTGGGACACCAGCTCCACTAGCTTGGAGCTGGGGAATGGTTTCAGTCAAAGTGACCGAGGAGGATTTCTTCAATCTCCTCAATGGCACTTCAGCAGTTTCAACCAAAGAACTTTTGGTTGGGACCACTTCCATAGGTGCACTTTTCTTGCTCGGAGCCACTGGGGGCTTCTCGACAGCCTTCTGAGGAGCAACACAAGGGGAAGCATCTACTTTCTTTGTCCCCTTTGGGACATCATTCTTGCTTCTCTTTCCATCTCCAGCAAAGGAAGTCTCCTCGAAGATAGCAGGAACTCTTCTTTTGTCCATCTTCTGACTTAGAGGAATGTGAGATTCTGGTGAAGATTCCTCAGAAGCTGGCAATGGCTCACTAATGCTGACCACAGGAAGAGCAGTAAAGGATGATGTGTAGCTCCTGTACTGCAACAAATAGGAAGCAGACCTGATGTGCTCGTCTGCAACTCTTCGATGCAAATTCCAGATATGTTTCAAATGCTTTATATTAACTTCTGATTCTTTGGGAGTTTTTCTCTTGCTGTCAACTGCAAACAAAAACATATTGAAATGTCAATCATGCATTTATTCAAACATAATGAAATCATAATTTCAGAAATGAAATAAAATGAAAATAACCTATCCCATTGCCATATGGAGGGCATTTGGGACCCTCATATACTGTATCTCCAACCAAAGGGGCATGTTGCTAATTTTTTATAACTACCCCATGTTCAAAATAATCCCTATTTGCATCAGGGAGGTTGACTACTAAGGCCCTATTCAAAAACCTTATTTTTAAATAAAAAACATTGTCTAAAATAGCCCATCTGTAACAGTACATAATCTCAGGAATTCCTATACGAGTTCCATGAGTTTGATTTAACCTATGCACCCCATTAACTATTCTCCATGTGTTGGGGGCTATTTTTGCAGGGACAACATCGAAATACTGACAGAACTCTAAACACAAAGGGTTTGGTGGAAAAGAAAATCCACATTCAGCAATAAAGAGGCTAGGGAACCAATGTCCCTCAGCCAAATTAAAATAAGTTGAAGGTTTAGAAAGACTCTCCAAAGTTACCCAAGAAGGAATAGAAAAGTCAGAACGAAATTTCTCAAGAGATTCGATAATATAAACCATGGTGAATAAAAAGAAATGAAGAAGAAGGAAGAAAATCTTACAGGAAAAAGGAGCTCTGTTGACAAACAAACGAAGAAAGGGATGAACGCACAGGAGAGAGAAAAGCTATAGAAAACTCGAAAGCAGAAATTGAAAAGGTAGAAGACGATGGGATTGCCTCTGAAGCTTAAATACTTTGCCTTGGGAAATGGTGAAAGAAATGATTACAAAAAGGAATCTATTACGCTACCGGCGGCTAAAAGGACAAAAAGTGCACGAAGATCGAAGCGCTTATAAAAATGCAAAAAGACAGATTCTGCGAATTTCGAAGGAAATTCAAATACGAAGAAAAGGCTCCTAAAACCCAGGAAGGTCATTTAATATTGCCATATACCGAGAAAGAATGTTCCATACTCCTCAAAGTTCGAAATATGAAACATTGGGGGCTTCTGTTGATACCAAAATTAGTATGCTGATGTGGACGAATAATAAGAAGACACGTGTCAATCTACGTGGCACAATAGCAACGAGGAAGATCATTCCCCCGACCAACATACTCATTCCGAGCAACAGGTGTACTCCGAGGAACACCAGCCCTCCGAGGAACTCCAGTGCTCCGTGGAACTCTTCGACGATGAGCAACTAAGGCGATTCGAGATGCATCTCGACCATAGCATTGAATGCCAGATAATCAACAGTTCAACTATTCATTGAATGCTTATCATCTTGACGCACACGCTTGAAGAGCATTAAATGAGTTACCCTTTCATATGTATATCATTTAATGTATCACCCTTTCATGTACAGCCTAAGGGCTATAAATACCTTGTATCACCCTCATTCAAAGGGACCGGAATTTCTTGATAGTACTTGTAATCGAGAATTCCAAAACACTCAGCAATAACATAACAGTGGATGTAGGCCATTCATATAAGGCTGAACAACTTTAAAATCTTTTGTCTCATTTATTTATCTGTGATTGAATAATTAGAGCGATCTAATTTTTTACATCAACACTAGTTATGAAAGTTGGAACGCTGAGACATGAGAATAAAAACTTTGCCCGATCTAATCATGTGTAATTGCTCGAGTAAAATAAAGAATATGCATCTTGAGCTACCGAGATTTGTAGTGAAGAAAGTGGATGTTGGTTATATAGAACGAAGGAACGTGAGACTCGGGATGCAATATACTATCTGGAGGATCTTATAAGAATACAGATATTACATCAAAGATGTCATCATATAGTCCAGTATAGTAACAATCAATATAATAAATGTGCCTAGTATGTTGACTACCAAATACCATGGTTCAAAACACAATTGAACTCGTGACTACTTATATTGCAACGACAAAAATATCAGCAGCTGACACTTTATTCTATTAAGAATATTTAGAATAATTATGTCGAAGTATGAACTATCATTGTATAAATTCATTATTTTGACATCAAAATCAAACCAGAGGTATCTTTGCAAGTTTCTTTGTGCATTTACCATACTGGGTGGATGTCATTTGAGAAACGTGTGTGCTCGCGTTCAAATGATCAAACCATATATAAAACCCTTTTAACACAAACAAACCCTAAACATGCAGCAGTATGTGATTGAATAAATAGATAATCTACACAAGAACATTCAAACACATGCAATTAAGGAAAAATCCCCCTCAGGGGCAAAACCATTTATTTTCACTATAATTTGTAAGAAAACGGCTTACAATCGGATTACAATGAAAATACAAGTTGACTAAGAATTACCCTCGGGTATCGGATTCGGTAGTCGCGGCTGGAATTATCCCTTTCCAGTAGGGCTGCAATGAAGAAGAAGAACGGTCTCCTCCACAAGGGTTGAACAAACCAAAGTTGTGTTCTTGGGTTGCAAAAGGATTCACAAAGGTTTGGCAATGATGTGTGAATCAAAACATGAGTCTTGGGACTCAAAAATATGAAGACTATATGTATTTGGACTCTCAAATTCGTCTCCTAAAGTCTTGCAAAACAACTCCCCCGAAGTTGGTATTTATAGGAAAAAATATGAAGAGTCCCACGTTCTTAAAACTCTAAAATTCTATCCAGCGTACAAAAAAAACAGCATTCTTTAAGGAATTTTCTCTATCTTCAAAAGGTCATAACTCCTTCACCGTAGCTCGGATTGAGGTGCCGTTTTTTTCAGTATCTTCGTTGCGGCGAGCTCTTCAACTTTCTAGTTGATCAGACCTCCGAACTATGGATGTGAAATTACGAAAATGCCCTTGAACTCTCCTATTGTGCCTTTTTTTCACTGTTTTGACTTCCCTTGCGTACCACTTGCATTAAGTCCCTAAAATCTTGGAACGTGAAGTCATTGAGGCAGATGTGGGACATATTAGTGGAGATAATGCATGCTTGATTCCCGGAATTCGGATAGAGGCCGTCATGTGAGAGTGTGAGGAGACGTGCCAAATGTAGCGGCGTATGACATAAATAAATGAAACATTTCGGACATGTGAAAAATGTCCTTACAAATCTCCCCCTATGTCTATGCCGGTACATACATAAAAAATCCGAATTATCAAATATGAAATTTCCTATACAAATCTACCCTCCCATGAACCCAAAACTGGAAAAGGTACAAATGAATAGTCTTCATCGTTTGTTCTTTAATTCTTCAGGAATCTCAAAACTTTTCTCATCAGGGTGTGCAACATATAGATCTGCTATCTTCATACCTACACACATGAGACAAACCAAATACCACGTGACATATCGAGTTTGAAATGAGATAACATGGATATCAATATATGATAAAAATATAAGCAACATCTCAAAAACTCCCCCAGAATTCAAACTCCCCCATAATATGATAATTCTTTCTCCCCCTTTTTATGATGTCCCCAAATGGACAAATTAGAGAAATAAATCAAATAAGCAAGTGCGGGGTGTCACTAGGATAAAAATACACCATGAATAAACATAAAGCAACCAAGTCAATGATAGCGTAAATGAAGTGGTGTGATCAAATTCGATAGGAAAATCAATGCATACAAACATGACATATGAGCACGATGAATATTGGATATTCCTAGCGAATGAACTCAAATGCTTCCTTTGGTGTAAAAGAGTGACAATATAAGATATTGACTCAATCAAATCAACAAATTAAAGCTCAAAATGATTTTCACACCAATAACGTCCAAAATGATTTTATGCTTTTTCAGGACTTTCAAGGAAGTGCAAACCCGTTTAGATTCTCCAACCAAACTCCCTCAGATATTGTATTGAATAGAGGCATTCTAAATTCTTAAACTTTGGAGAATTGATGGTGAAACCTAAGTGGCCCATATTTGGCATGAATTGCTTTTTATTGCCTTTAAATTTTTTCAGGCTCTTTTAACCTCTTTGGACCTCGGATATTAAAATTCCTCCATTTTTTAGGTCCTTTTTAACGGTGGCTTTTGCGCAAAGGATAGATGATTACCTTTTGCAGCCCCTCCCCGTTATACAAAAACACACAGTCTCACCAAAACGGTTTTTACATGCATTCCAATCTTGTTAAGTTTTATCGCATATTGTACATTATATAGACAGGATTGAGATGAAAACACGCAAGCCAACATGAGATAGACAAGTGCAATAATCAAATATAGCCGTGCATGTGTGCAATAAAGGATATAGAAGTCAAACATGTAGGAAGATATCACTAATTACATCTCAAAGACTCCAATCAATGTAAAGCACATGGATGAAATGATGTAGCCTCTCAAATCTCTATCAAACAGTCACATGGATAAATGGAATGAAGTTGTGACTTGGCTATCTTACATGCTCATTCATAAAAGAAGCAAAATACAAAAATCTTTTTGGATTTTTTCAAAAATTTGGAAAAAAAATAAAATCTTTTTGTGCTTTTCTCAAAATTTTTCTTAAAGGAAAATCTTTTTGTATTTTTTTTCAAAAGAAATATAAAAAGCAAAAGGAATAAAACAAAGCTGTACAACAAAGTAATGGTACATATAAAACAGACTAGCAATAGGAAGCATATGATATGAACATGAAGAAGCATCCTATTCTAGACATAGACCAACCCCTCAGTCAACTGTGCAAATCCCTAAAGATTTCCTAAGACTCTCAAATCTAAGGGCATCTAAAGGTTACGTGAAAATATCGGCTAACTGACGGTCGGTAGGAACAAAACTCAGGGATACGACTTTCTCTTCAACTAACTGACGAATAAAGTGCTCACGTATCCTGATGTGTTTTGTGCGCGAATGCTGAACTGGATTGCGGGATATGTGTATCGCGCTCGTGTTATCACAGGAAATGGTCATGGTGTCCTGTGATATCCCATAATCCTCCAGCATTTGCTTCATCCACAAGAGTTGTGTGCAACAACTCCCGGCGGCTATGTACTCAGCCTCCGCAGTGGACAAAGAGATGGAATTTTGCTTCTTGCTCAGCCAGGAGACAAGAGCAGAACCAAAATAGAAACACCCACCAGAAGTGATCCTACATCCATCTACATCCCCAGCCCAATCGACATCCGAGTAGGCGGACAGACGGTCATCGGTATCAAAGGAATACCAAATCCCGTATGAGAGAGTCCCACTTACGTATTTAATAATACATTTTAGAGCAAGTAAATGTGACTCTTTTGGGGATGCCTGATAACGCGCACAGACTCCAACACTAAAGGCGATGTCGGGACGACTGGCAGTCAAGTAGAGGAGACTACCTATCATACTCCGATATAAGGTTTGCTCTACGTCCTTGCCCGAAGTGTCCTTACTAAGCTTGGTAGTGGTACTCATAGGTGTACGTGCATGCTTAGCGGAGTCTAAACCAAATTTCTTCACTAGGTCTCTAGCATACTTGGATTGGGAGATGAACATCCCATCCTCTAGCTGACGAACCTGGAGACCAAGGAAGAATGTAAGCTCACCAACCATGCTCATCTCAAACTCACTTTTCATCTCCTCCTCAAAGTGGTGAGCATGCTGGGAGCATGTGGATCCAAAGACTATGTCGTCCACATAGACCTGGGCAACCAAAATAGCACCGTCATCTCTCCTAACAAACAACGTCATATCTACTCCCCCTCTTTTGAAGCCATGAGCTAAGAGATAGGAAGTAAGCCTCTCGTACCAAGCACGGGGTGCTTGCTTCAAACCATACAAGGCTTTCCTCAGATAGTAGACGTGCTCAGGGTGCTGAGGGTCTTCAAACCCCTTTGGTTGTTCCACATAAACCTCCTCCTGTAGAATGCCATTCAAAAAGGCACTCTTGACATCCATCTGATACACCTTGAAGCGCAGATGACATGCGATGGCGAGCAGAAGACAGACGGACTCAAGCCTCGCAACAGGAGCAAATGTCTCCCCAAAGTCTACACCCTCTATCTGTGTGTAGCCTTGAGCGACCAACCTAGCCTTATTTCGGATTATGGCACCATTTTCATCCATTTTGTTCTTAAAAATCCACCGGGTACCTATCACATTAATCTCACTAGGTCGGGGGACAAGTTCCCAGACATCATTCTTTTTAAACTGAAGCAACTCATCCTGCATAGCAGATATCCAGTGTTCATCCTTGAGTGATTCTTTATGGTTCTTGGGCTCGACTTTGGACGTGTAGCAAAGATGGCTAACAACGTTCTCTAGCTGAGCACGAGTCTTGACCCCTAGAGTGGGATCACCAACAATGGCAGAAGGTTCATGACTCTTGCGAACCCAAGAAGGTCTGTCCCCTAACACAGGAGTAGGGTCCACAGAGTGTGAGAGAGGAACAGGTAAATCACTGTCAGAACAATCCTCATCCTCACACTGAAGGTTAGGATCAATAACCGTCGGAGGTTCCTCATCTTGCACGGTGACGTTTATTGATTCCATAATCTTAGAGCTCTTCAGGTTAAAAACCCCGTACGCTCTGCTATTCGATGAATATCCTAGAAATATTCCTTCGTCGCTTCGGGAGTCAAACTTTCCTAATTGCTCTTTATCCCGTAGGATTTAGCATTTACTCCCAAAGACACGGAAATATGCCAGGTTGGGCTTCTTGCCAGTCCACAACTCATAAGGAGTGTGAAGTGTGTGTGGACGTAGATACACCCTATTCACCGTGTGGCATGCAGTAGACACTGCCTCTGCCCAAAATCTCCTAGAAACTTTACGACCTAGAAGCATAGATCTAGCCATCTCTTGGATCGTTCTATTCTTTCTCTCAACAATCCCATTTTGCTGAGGAGTTCTCATAGCAGAAAACTCATGTTTGATCCCAAGGCTATCACAGTACAAATCAACCTTTGCTTCCTTGAATTCAGTGCCGTTGTCACTACGTATTCTGTTAATAGTGACACCGTGTTGATTTTGCAGGACACGTCACTTGGTCGTTAAGAAATCTACAGCATCGGATTTCTCTCTCAGAAAACCTACAATGGAGTATCTGGAGAAATCATCTACCATCACGAGGATGTACCTCTTACCACCTAGACTCTCAGTACGAGTGGGACCCATAAGATCCATGTGAATCAACTCCAGAACACGAGAGGTGGTAATGGAATGTAACTTCCTATGAGGACTACGAATTTGTTTTCCCAACTGACCGGGTCCACAAACGGTCGAAGTTGACTTTCCAAGAGATGGTAAGCCACGTACTAGGTCCTTTTTAGATAAACGATTGAGATCTCTAACGTTCACGTGACCTAGACGTTGGTGCCACAGATCCATAGGAGTGATCGTGGCGCTGTTGCAGACAAGTGATGATGTGGGCTCAGTCCCATATCAATTATCCTCGGTCCTCACCCCTTGCATCAAAAGTTTACCGGCTTGATTGTAGACTTTACACGCGTCCCGATCAAACTTTACTGCAAAGTTAGTGTCGCACAGCTGGCTAATGCTGAGAAGGTTTGCTTTCAAACCTTTGACGTACAAAACATTTTCTAGCTTAGGAAAACCAGGTAACTCGATAGTACCTCGTCCTATAATGCTAGACTTACTCCCATCTCCAAAGGTGACTCTGCCATCTTGATAATCCTCAAGAGTAGTAAAAAATGAGGCATCACCTGTCATGTGTCTGGAGCACCCACTATCAAAATACCACTGTGAGGTATTATGTGCTTTGAGAGCAACATGAACAACAAAAGCCTTTTTATCTTTCTTAGGTACCCAAGTCGAGGTGACCTTTTGTTTGCCTTTGTTGTTGTTGATTTTAGCTGGAATGTGAGAAGCATTCACTAACGGCAAAGACATCCGTCGGAATTCTTCCCTTAAACTCTGAGTCGTGGCAGCTAAGAACTCAACTCGCTCTCTCAGACTAGAAAACTCATCAGTATGACGTGGTGGAGCAGTAGTACGTCGTGTCCGACCCATGCTATAGCAAGTTTCCCTAAGGTGGCCTTTTCTTTTGCAATAAGTACAAAAGAGCACTGTCAAAGGCGGACCTCGGTTTGCTTTTCTAGGTCAAACTCTCCTTCGAGGTTTTTTACGGTGACCATAAGGAGTTGTAGTAAACTCAGGAACTGGTCCAGGTGCAATTTGGGACGTGGAGGCACCATCATATCCAATTCCTTGACGATCACCAAAACCTAAAGCGGGGCCGAGGAGCATCTTTCCCATCTTCCCAGATCTGTCCTCGATTTGTACCTTGACTTCCCGTGCTTTCTCAAGATCATGAGTCAGCTGGGCAACAAGGGCTTCAAGTTTCTTTCGAGTCTCCATGGAGGAATGGAGCTGACTCGTAAGACTAGCCACTTGCTTGATCAAGTCCCCTCTCTCTTTCTCTAGAGTACTCTCTCTCTCTCTAAACAAATTCTCATTCTCGACACATGTAGACTCTCTCTCTCTCAGGGCGGTGCAGGTGGAGAACTCTCTTTCTCTCGCTTTCTTTAAATCTTTCTCTAGGCAAGTGATCTTAAGAACTAACGCTTTGTTACGCTTTTTAGTTTTAAAAGACTCAGAATATAACTCAGCGTAGGCACGTTGTATATCACTCTCGCTCTCACTTGTGTCATCCTCCCCCTCACTCACATCGCTCTCACTGTCGAGGTGTCCCTGTGAAGCATCATCCTCAACGTCGTGAGGAGAACTAGGAGTGCTCACTTGGCTGGCCATGAATGCGGTGAAGTTACACTCATGCGGTGACTCATCTCCAGAATCCACCGTCTCGACCTCACTGTCGTCACTAAGGGTAGCATTAAGAACAGCTTTCCCTTTCTCTCTATTCAGACGATTGGCACACTCAAAAGCTCTATGACCCCTACCATCACACTCAAAACATCTCTCACTTTCTTTCAGAGGAGGATTTTTGGAAACTTTTTCATTTTTCTTTTCAAACTTATTTTTCTCAAATTTCTTTTTATCTTTAAAATTGTCATTTTTCTTAAATTTGAGAATCCTTTTGAATTTTTTTGCGAAAAGAGCCAAATCATCTAAGTCAAAATCGCACTCAGAATCTGACGTGTCAGTCTCTCTCTTTCTAGATGACTCTACCCTCTTTCTAGCTGACCCCTCACTCCTTCTCTCTTGGGCTTTAAGAGCAATTCCCTTATCTTTAGATTTAGAATTTTTAGGGAACATATCAATTTCATAAGTTTGCAAATCTCCTACAAGTTCTTCCAATTTTAGCGTATTTAAATTACCCATAGAATTTAGCACAGTGACTTTTGGGATAAAACGCTTAGGCAAAGAACGAAGAATCTTTTTAACAACTCTAGCATTCGGAATATGTTCACCAAGATTAAAACTAGTATTCACAATGTCAGAAAGTCTAGCATAAAATTCATCAAATCATTCAGAATCATGCATGGTGATTGTTTCAAATTGAGTTGTCAAGTTTTGCAACTTAGACTCTTTCACAGCATTAGTTCCTTCATGGGTGAGTTGTAAAACATCCCATGCCTCTTTTGAGGTGGTATACGTCATTATGCGTTTGAACTCATCAGGTGTGATAGACCCAGAAATAGCACTTAGACCCTTAGAATTAAAAGATGACCATTTAATTTCTTCATCAGACCAAGAAATGTCAGGTTTCAAGTTGGTCACATTATCAACAGTCACGGTGGGAGGAGTCCACCCTCGTTCAACCAAAATCCAGACACGTTCATCAATGGCTTTTAAAGCCGACCTCATACGGGCTTTCCAATAAGCATAATTTGTCCCGTCAAAAATAGGCATTTTATAATATGACTTCTCCATTTGAACACGCACTTTTTCAAAAATCAATTTTTTAAAAAAATTGATATCTTAGAAAAATTTTGCGGAAAAAAAAAGGAATACGCGATAGATTAGCGTAACCTGCTCTGATACCAATTTGAGAAACGTGTGTGCTCGCGTTCAAATGATCAAACCATATATAAAACCCTTTTAACACAAACAAACCCTAAACATGCAGCAGTATGTGATTGAATAAATAGATAATCTACGCAAGAACATTCAAATACATGCAATTAAGGAAAAATCCCCCTCAGGGGCAAAACCATTTATTTTCACTATAATTTGTAAGAAAACGGCTTACAATCGGATTACAATGAAAATACAAGTTGACTAAGAATTACCCTCGGGTATCGGATTCTGTAGTCGCGGCTGGAATTATCCCTTTCCAGTAGGGTTGCAATGAAGAAGAAGAACGGTCTCCTCCACAAGTGTTGAACAAACCAAAGTTGTGTTCTTGGGTTGCAAAAGGATTCACAAAGGTTTGGCAATGATGTGTGAATCAAAACATGAGTCTTGGGACTCAAAAATATGAAGACTAGATGTATTTGGACTCTCAAATTCGTCTCCTAAAGTCTTGCAAAACAACTCCCCCGTAGTTGGTATTTATAGGAAAAAATATGAAGAGTCCCACGTTCTTAAAACTCTAAAATTCTATCCAACGTACAAAAAAAACAGCATTCTTTAAGGAATTTTCTCTATCTTCAAAAGGTCATAACTCCTTCACCGTAGCTCAGATTGAGGTGCCGTTTTTTTCAGTATCTTCGTTGCGGCGAGATATTCAACTTTCTAGTTGACCAGACCTCCGAACTATGGATGTGAAATTACGAAAATGCCCTTGAACTCTCCTATTGTGCCTTTTTTTTCACTGTTTTGACTTCCCTTGCGTACCACTTGCATTAAGTCCCTAAAATCTTGGAACGTGAAGTCATTGAGGCAGATGTGGGACATATTAGTGGAGATAATGCATGCTTGATTCCCGAAATTCGGATAGAGGCCGTCATGTGAGATCGTGAGGAGACGTGCCAAATGTAGCGGCGTATGACATAAATAAATGAAACATTTCGGACATGTGAAAAATGTCCTTACATCATTCAACACAACATCTGCAAAAAGAAAAAAATGAGTCAAAATTGGAGAAGATAATGTTAGATATGCACTCTAACATTGCATAAGATAAACATCAATTTTCCATTACAATAAAACTTATTTAGGTAAAAATTATGTTCATACTGTCTCGAAACCATTTGGATATTATGAATTTCAGACCATATGAAAAAAAGCCATAATTTACTCCCACTATACATCAAATGATGATAAAGAGATGCACTCCTTAATTTACTACATGATTTCAATTTTCAAAAATTTAGCACATGTACCGTTGTATTAATCTTCAAAAAGAGTTTATATACACATTACTATCACATTCTTGTATGTGTATTGATATACACATTAAAATTGCAAATTCATATACACATTATTGTTGCAAATTGACATGCCTAATGCCAAATCAATCTGAAAAACAATTAATATTCACCAACTTCATAACCACCCAATGTTTACACAACATAGTAGGTCATGGAAATATAATTAATTTTAAACAGTGGTTATTGAGAGAGTTAGATATGGCATTTAAGATTGAAAAAATATACACACACTTCGTATCAATAATGGCGAAGATAATGAAAATTATGTACTATTTGCGCAAACAATATTTATGTGCAAAAGAAAAACATGAAGTGTTGAGAAGATGCAATGAATCTGCAAAACTTGAGGTCAAATACATTCGAACTTATGTTAGTCAAACTTGTAATATAAAAAGTCAGAACTAAATCTGCCAAGGTCCTACACACATATAACATCCAGCCATTCAGGCTAAGATGCGCGAAGTCAAATTTGTTACCTAGTTGTACGTGGTTAGGCTAACATGTGTTATATGAGTATGTTGTAACTATAGGTTGTCCCAAACCATAACCCCCTGTCAATAAATGTGTATGTTATTAATATGATGATGCAATAATAGTAAAACAGGTAAACACAAGGACACAACATAACCCACCATCATAGTCCTTCACGTTTGACTGTGTTTGAACATTTTGAGGTAAATTTTTAAAGCCTAAAGAGATAAATTTTTAATGCCAAATAATTAAAACAGAGCACAATGGTAAAAGAAGAGCAAAAGATACACTAAAATAGAGCATAACTTTTTTACTCTTTGTTTGAACATTTTGAGCAACCAGCTCCCAGTCATCACCATGCTTCATAATAGATTATAAAAGAAGTAATGTTTCTACATCAGTCAAAACGTCCATGTGGCATCTTTGATAATGCCTTCAGTAAACTTGAAGTCATTAACATACTTATTTTCCCCCACAATTTTCACCTTTAAAGAACTTCACACAATAAATCCAGAACTACATACAAAGCTATATATGAAGTTCTATACATGAATTTCTAACAGTACCAAAACAGAAAAATCTAGACATGAATATTTGAAATACCAATAGCTTTGGAAGTTTGACCACATTTGAATGGTAAAGTGAATTATGTTTTATTTAGCTTGTGTCTTCTTTCTTCCTATGCACATGAACCAAAAAACACATCTTCAATGGAGTCTTTTTTAAGTAACAAGTTGTGGTCATGCAATCTGGAATATGTCAACCTCTTTTACACATCGCATATTATATAAATGGATACATTTAGTTAACAGCCATACTATAACTTATGACCACTAGCTTTATCAACAAATAGTAAGATAAATTGGTAGAAGTGTACTTTTTCCAAAAGCCTTCACTAAAAGTTAAAAAAAGCAATCTAATATTAACCTTAGAAGAATTACAAAACACCTCTTGAAACTCATTAGAACCTAAAAAATCTGAAAGGCTTGGTTAATTATCGATCAAACCGAATAAATGAAAACAAAATGGAACAAAATAACATGAAAATCAAAACTAATATGGAACCCAAGAACCATTTTAGTTTCACTCACTGAATTCCCAAAATCCTGTTGCTAATGCTAGATATGGGACCAACTTCAGTGATCCCCTCATCACTTATGCATTGAATATGCGTCAAATCAAACTTTGGCTTGCTTATATAATCACCATGTGAGTATAATATAGGGATATTCAACCCTGTACTAAGTGAAAAACAATAGAAGACGTAATTTAACATGAATCTTAAGATCTAAACCGATACAAGGACCAAAAAAAATTTAAAAGCAAAAACATGATGTTACTAAAAGAAAAACTCAAAGTAGTCTAATCCATCAACTAAGTTTTGTGAAACACCACTAAAGTTCCCTTTAGTCTCTTAGTTGATGAGACTGACCATGTGGATTCAAATGAATTACATCCTGCTTCTTGTCAAGCCGCATCTACAGGTCTTGCTCAACCTATCTCATGCATAGCTATTATTGATCCTTCTAGTCATATATCTCCCCAAAATTATGTTGAGGAGACTATCCATATCAAAATAGGTGGCAACTCTACTAACCCTGCCAGCTTAGACAGTGAAAGTAAAAAAATTGATAGTGTTAATATTTATATTCCTTGCACTTTTATCAATGAAACTAACATTCCTTGCACTTATGTCTTAAAAGTGTTAATAATTGGATTCAACACTTATTTGTTTGTCTCCATTATAACATCTCATAAAAACTAATAAGAAAACATATAGATCGATGCCCAACTTCAAATATAAACAAAAGATGCCAATTAAAGATATGAATTTAAGAAAGTAGAAAAGTTGGAATTGCTAAAATATATCAGAATTTGCTAAAATATATCAGCATTTCTAACATGATTTCAAGTAAAAATATCATACTAACAAAAACTAAACTGTTATTTTGAAACCCATAAAATGAATCCTAATGAACAGTAATTTTGAATATGAAAATCCCATTTAAGTCAAATGAGAGAACAACAATCGACCAAAAAATTTAATGAATCAAGTGTTACATAGCCAAAACGTGTATTGAGTAGAATAAAAGAAACCATAAGTAAAACATTAACCCAAATAATAAAAGAAATGAAGCAATATTTGCTTAGAGTGCAACTAAATGTGAGTGAAATCAGAGTTCCACCCTTGATAAGTGTGAGTGAAATCCATAAATTCCATAATGAGTTAGCTAAAAACCTTAATCACAAACATTCAATCTTATCACAACTGGGATAATATTTAGTTGAGATTCATCGTTAAAGTAGCATTTGAATCTATGATTAGAAATGCAAGAGGAAATTCGACACCATAACATGTATCTTGAAAAAGAAATAATAGAAAAGAGTAATAGTTGTAAGGACGCAAATTTCTAATTGAGTCCTTTGTAGTTTTGGCTCAATTTCGAATAAAAACGTTTGAGTCATAGGATAGAGTATATTGATCATCCTCCAAGCCTATGATGTGTTTGTTGAAGACGTAGTGGCCAAGTGTATAAAGCTTCATCAAAATGGCAAGTTTAAGTGCCTCATTTCTACGTCATCAATAGTAGTTCCATGCTCCCAAGGTATATATATATATAGGAGCTTGGAATGGTTTATATTGGGTGTTACGTTTTAAAACTATGTTTTAGTTTTCATAAGGTTTTCTATTAAATCTTATATATAAAGTATATAAAGTTTCTGGGATTAAAAAGATATTTTTGGAACTTTCTATGAGTTCGTTCGAAGTGTCGTTCGAACGAGATTGTCATTCGAACCACATGTCGTTCGAACGAGATTGCCAACTACTTCCCATTATGGCATACTGGAACTTCGTTTGAAATATCATTGGAATGAGATGGTCATTCTAACGAGATTTCCAACGAGCTTCCAACGAGTTCACACTAGTACTTCGTTAGAAGACTCATTCGAACGAGATGTCATTCGAACGAAATGTCGTTCGAACGATATTTTAGGCGGGAAAAACTTTTGGCAGTTTTGCCCATGTTTCCCACTTATTTCTCCACTAACTTTTTTCAGAACTTATAATGTGCTAGAACAACTTTTTCCAACTTAAATTTTCCATACACATCCTAAAGTGAGTTTGAGAGCAAAATTGTTTAAGGAAAAAGTTCATGTTTTAAAGTGCCAAAGTTTGCAAGAAAAATTGATTATACACTTTACTTTTACACCCAATTGTAGTTTATTCCAAGCTTCCATATATGTATACTTTGCTTGGATCGTTTGGCACCGGTTTATCTCTACATTAGTCTGAAGAGACGTTTGGGTTTTCTTCTACATCCCATAAAGAAGAAGAGTTCATTTTGCTGCGGAATTCTCATGTGGTAAAAGACATCACGTGTGGTTGACGGTGTACCTATTGTCCAATTGGTGAGTCCAAGATCGCGGTGGAGCTCCGTGGTTATCCGCTAGGAAGAGGTGGTTACAAGAAGACGCGTCAAGGCTTGAGAGGGTTCGAGTTGAGGAATTAAGTCATTTGTCTTGTAAATGTAAATTTCGTACTTAGTGGATTTGAGACTAGAGTCGTTCGAGGTTTTTTACCGTCTTGGATTTTTCCTCGTACATCGCGGCGTAGTGGATGAATTTTTTATTTTATCTTTTGCAAAATCACCTAGAACGCATGCTTAGGTAAAAAGATAAAATTGGTTTAATTTAGTCACTACTTGTTTAATTTGGTGCTAATTAAATTTTTGGCAATGTTTCGTTAATTTAATTCAAGTCATTTAATTTAATTTGTTAAAATGGAGTTTGGTCTAACTTGATAAAATTGCAAAATTTGATTTAGGAAAATTCTAGGACTTGGATTGATTAATTTGGGTTTAAGTGAAACTTATATTTTGTGTGTGTTTTAATCATATTTCACTTTGTTTAATTTTAATTTTGAAGTAAATTAAAATTTGGTAATTTTGTGAACCATCACCTTTCGCTTCCGCATATCTATAAAAGGAGATTGATTTGCAAATTTTAAAATTAGGGTAACTCTACTTCACAAATTGGTATCAGAGCCAAAAACGAAAAATTACTTCGTTAAGATCTTTTAAATATTTTTGGCTAAAATGGAATTTTTCCCATTTTCTAAATTTCTTATTTTCGATGGTTCTAATTATGCGTACTAGAAAGCGCGTATGAAATCGACACTTAAATCTATCAACGAGAGGGTTTGGATGTCTGTAGTTAACGGGTGGTCACCACCAACTCATTTAGTAGATAATGAACGTGTTCCCAAACCGTCCGATAGATGGAGTGAGGGTGAATTTAAACTTTTTAACTTTAATTCTCGAGGTTTAAACGCCTTGTTTAGCGCTGTCACACTGGATGAATTCTGACGAATTATGATGTGTGAAACCGCTAAAGAAGCGTGGGATATTTTGCAACTCACACATGAAGGTACTAGTGTCGTTAAAGCTTCGAAACTCCAAAACCTCACCACTCAATTTGAAACTATAAAAATGAATGAAAAAGAAACTTTTGATGAATTTTATGCTAGACTTTCCGATATTGTTAATTCATCTTTTAACTTGGGAGAGAAAATACCCGACAACCGAGTAGTAAAGAAAATTTTAAGGTCCCTACCCGATAGATTTATTCCTAAAGTGACCGTTTTAAATTCTTTACCATCTTTAGCCTCTACGAAATTAGAAGAGCTCATAGGTGATTTACAAACCTATGAACTGGACATGTTGCCTTTCAAAATTGAAAAAAAAGTAGAAAAGGGCGTTGCTTTAAAAGTCCAGAAAGAGGTCAAACAAGTAGTAGAGGGAGAGAGTGATAGTGACTCGGAAGACATGGCTTTGTTCGCTCGAAAATTTAGAAAATTTCTTCAATTTAACAAAGATAAATTTAAAAATAATTTTAAGAAATTTGAAACTTCTAAGTATGACAAAGTCGAGAAGAGCCCTAAACCTATTAATGAACAACTAAATAGGGACGAGTCAAATAGGTGATTTGGTTGTGAGGGTTATGGCCATAGGTCTTTTAAGTGCCCCACTAAACTAAGGAAAGAGGAAAAATGACCCATTTCATATAATGCAAACCTTAGTGATAGTGATACGGAATAGGGACCCGATTCCCCCACTAAGCCTAACTTTGTGACTTTTATGGCTAGTCATGTGAGCACCGAAAGTGAATCTTTTCATGAAGATATTCAAACACATGAAACTTCCATGGTCAAATTTTTTGATTCCCTTGTTTTTGAAGATAGAGAGAGTGGAGAAGAAAGAGAGAGTGAAAATGAATAAGAGGTTAATGTGAGTGAACTTCAAAATGTTTTTCAAGAACTTTATAAAGAATCTATTAAATTGAAAAGAGCTAATTTGAAGTTAGAAGCTTGTTTAAGAGAGCGTGTCAAGGTCGCTGATGATAGTATGTTAGTTGAAGACCTTAGGACACGAGAGAAAGATCTTCTAGAGAAGCTTGAATATATAGAAGGCGAGAGAGATAGCCTTAGGGGTTTAATGGAATCCTTGAAAATGGAGCTTCTTGCTTTTGAAGAGTGAAATGTTTTATTAGAGTCTAACATTTTAGAATTGCAAAATAAATTAAAAGACTCTAGTAATGTGAAATTTGATTTGGAGTGTCGTTCAGAAAAATTAGATAAAATATTAGGAATGGTCCAAATTAAAAATGGCATGTGTGGTCTAGGCTTCAATACTTGTAATGAATCTACTCATAAAGCCAAAACCAACATTTTAGGAGAATCAGCTAGGAAATCTTTTAAAGATCACGCCTTAGGTAAATCTTTTCGTCATGAGTTTATGTGTTCACATTGTGGTCAAAGAGGTCATCTTAGGAAATTTTGTTTCGATCTTAAATGAATTCCTAGAAAATCCCAACGTAATGCAACCAAGGTAGTTAAAATTTCTACACCCCAAGATAGTAATTCTTCATTAATTTGGGTTAGGAAATCCGATTTGGTTGCCTTGTGAAATAGGACGTTTGATTCTCATTTACTGTCACATGCTTCCTCCCTTGCTAAATCTAAAGGATGAATGTGTTAGTGTTTGCATACTTTAGCTTTTGTTTCTCATGCTATATTATTATGCTAAATGTATGCTTGTTTAATCATTTTCTAGTCTATGCTCCATGCTTAATCACATGCTAAAACTATGATTTTTGTTTATCTTTTGTATTTAATTTCTTCATTTTGTTTCCATTAAATGAAAAATACAAAAAGATTTTATTTTATCATTTGGATTTTTATCTCTTGGTAATTTAAGCTTAATGAAAAATTCAAATGATTTTTGTTTGTCTTTTGAGTATATATTTTTATTTTTGGTTAAAAATTTAAAAAACTCAATAAGATTTTATTTTGTGTGTATATTGGTTTGACATACTTTAAGTGGCATATACTTGTGTTTGAATCCCTCTTTTAACGCTCCCATGTGGCTAGAACTTTTGGTTTAGATTGTCAATCCTTCAATTATTCTTTACCATATTTTTATGGAGTAGTTGGATTTTGTATTGATTAAATGGATTATATTTTTATATGCCTCTATTCACACATGCACGAGCTCTTTTGAAATTTTAATGTCACATGTTATATTTGAGCTTTGTGAGATGTTCTCCTACCAATCTAATCATCTACATATTTATGATCTAGGAGGACTAGTGCATGTCAAAATCCGTTGCATGTGAGATTTGTGAGAAATAAAAAATGATAAATAAATGGGCACGGAGAAGGGCTCCGAACGGATTTATTATCCTTTACGATTGTAATCCACCGTTTTGAATGGACCTAAAATAAATACGTGGTTCAAAGGCCTAAAAACAGAAAATATGTCATTAAAAAGAAAAACAATTGCCAAGGCCTATGTTTGATTGATATATTCATTCAAAATTAATATATGCTTATTGAGGGAGATTAGATGGTATATCAACGGTTTTCACAATGTCCGTTTATCCTAGTTGCGTATTTCATGTCATGACTCTATTGGTTTGTAGAATCATCAATATGCTAGGCTTGTATGCATTGTGTATGTTTGTTCATTGAGTTCAATCTATATTGTCACATCAGGTTATATTCAAATGTGATGATGTTTTCAATCAATTGAGAACTCCGTGAACATGTTTTAAGTGATTGGGTCTAAATTTAATTTTTACTTTTTCACACCCAACACTTTCGTTTCCATATGACACATTATTGCCATACGAGTGTGAAAGATTTCTATTATATTTTGTGTGTGTCATTTGTATGTTTATATCTATATATGTGTTCTTACGACTATTAGTTATACCTTATGTATATATATATTTGATGTTTTTGTTTAGGCTTTGTCGTGCTTTCTAGTCCATATATGCTTTAATTCATAATTGGTATATATCTTGTTGCATTCTTTGTTGATATCACATGCTTAATACTTTATGTATCTTTTTGGTATCATTTTATTGCATCCTAGTTGGTATCCATTATTATTTGTTGGATTAGTTGTGATTTTGTTGCCCATATTTTTTAATGTTCTCATCACTTTATGCAATTACATGTTTGACTATTCCTGAACAAAAAGGGGGAGAATGATAGGGGGAGAAATGGTATCTAAACCTATTATCATCGTATCTTAGTTTGGGGGAGACGTCTTTCTAAGTTGATCACTCTTGATAAAGGGAGATAATTAATTTAGGGGGAGTACTTACTTTACTTGCATTAACTATTTTGATATTCCCTATGCGTGTAATGTGTTTGCTTAAGTGTGCAGGAATTATTTTTTAAAGCGGCATCTTTGAAACGGCATAGATTGTTGATCATTTGAGTTGTTTGAGTCAAGCACTGAAATTTTATTTTGGGTGGGACTTTTTATTAGTCTAGTATAGCTTGACGGCCCTTTAAATTTTTTTGTTGGTTTTTGTCCCGGAATAGACAAGGAGGGAGATTTGTAAGGACACAAATTTCCAATTGAGTCCTTTGTAGTTTTGGCTCAATTCCGGACAAAAACGTTTGAGTCATAGGATAGAGTATATTGATCATCCTCCAAGCCTATGACGTGTTTGTTGAAGACATAGCGGCCAAGTGTATAAAGCTTCATCAAAATGCCGAGTTTAAGTGCCTCGTTTCCACGTCATCAATAGTAGTTCCATGCTCCGAAGGTATGAATGCATTACATATATATAGGATCTTGGAATGGTTTATATTGGGTGTTACGTTTTAAAACTGTGTTTTAGTTTTCAGAAGGTTTTCTATTAAATCTTATATATAAAGTATATAAAGTTTCTGGGCTTAAAAATATATTTTTGGAACTTACTGTGAGTTCCTTCGAAGTGTCGTTCGAATGAGATTGTCGTTTGAACCGCATTGCCAATGACTTCCCATTATGGCATACTGGAACTTCGTTTGAAATGTCATTCGAATGAGATGGTCATTCTAATGAGATTTCCAGCGAGTTTCTAACGAGTTCACACTGGAACTTCGTTACAATTTGAACGAAATGTTGTTCGAACGATATTTCAGGCGGGAAATTTTTTTGGCAATTTTTATCCATGTTTCCCACTTGTTTCTCAACTAACTTTATTCAGAACTTATAATGTGCGGGAACAACTTTTTCCAACTTAACTTTTCCATACACATCTATCTCCTAAAGTGATCTTGAGAGCAAAATTGTTTAAGGAAAAATTTCATGTTTTAAAGTGTCAAAGTTTGCAAGAAAATTTGATTATACACTTTAGTTTTACACCCAATTGTAGTTTATTCCAACATTCCATATATGTATCCTTTTCTTGGAGCGTTTGGTACCGGTTTATCTCTACATTAGTTTGAAGAGAAGTTTGGGTTTTCTTCTACATCCCATAAAGAAGAAGAGTTCGTTTTGCTACGGCATTCTCATGTGGTAAAAGACACCACATGTGGTTGACGGTGTACCTATTGCCCGATTAGTGAGTCCAAGATCGCGGTGGAGCTTCGTGGTTATCCGCTAGGAAGAGGTGGTTACAAGAATACGCGTCAAGGATTGAGAGGGTTCGAGTTGAGTAAGTAAGTCATCTGTCTTGTAAATGTAAATTCCGTACTTAGTGGATTTGAGGCTAGGGCCGTCCGAGGTTTTTTCCCGTCTTGGTTTTTTCCTCGTATATCGCGGCGTAGTGGATTAATTGTTTATTTTATCTTTTGCAAAATCACCTAGAACGCATGCTTAGGTAAAAAGATAAAATTGGTTTAATTTAATCACTACTTGTTTAATTTGGTGCTAATTAAATTTTTGGTAATGTTTCGTTAATTTAATTCAAGTCATTTAATTTAATTTGTTAAAATGTAGTTTGGCCTAACTTGATAAAATTGCAAAATTTGACTTACGCAAATTCTAGGACTTGGATTGATTAATTTGGGTTTAAGTGAAACTTATATTTGTGTCTGTGTTTTAATCATATTTCACTTTGTTTAATTTTAATTTTGAAGTAAATTAAAATTTGGTAATTTTGTGAACCATCACCTTTCGCTTCCGCATATCTGTAAAAGGAGATTGATTTGCAAATTTTAAAATTAGGGGAACTCTACTTCACAATAGTTGTTAGAATAGAAAAGAAATAATAGAAAAGAAATAAATCCTGACATGTCTTGAACAACAAAAACAATCCCAAAACAAATCTGATCATCAATGCTTAAAATTTGAATAATGAAAACTACCAAGAATGAAACCAACAACATGGAAGAAAATAACACTTGAAGTTGAACACATAGCATACCTTAACATAGATTTGAAGAGTTAGATCTAAAAAGCTCATGATTACTACAAAACAAATATAATTACACAAATCTTGAATTGAACCGATCTAAGTGATAAGCCTAAAATACTGAAAACTTTTATTCTATGAGGCATTTTAGCAAATAAATAGTGTGTACCTATAAAAAATAGTGTTTCAAACAAACCTCAAGATAACATGTTCCTATAAAACAAATAAAAAAGCCAGCAAAGTTAAACAACCAAACCAATGGAAATAACAACCCAAAACCAAACTATGGGGCCTAGCATTTAATTGTAAGAAATTTGCAGCCAAGAATTTTATATTTCATCATACAACTAATAATGAAATATGAGAGTACACTACTAATTAATGGGACATAATTTATCTTTAAATTGTAAGCACCCACATATATGATATTTTAATCATAAATCCTTGTGTTTTTCATAGTATCAAACATAGTATATGTTTGTGGCAACATAGTATACTCTTGCATAAACTGATTGGCGTATATACTCTGCCACAAACAGATAACAAATTATATATTTAAAGGAAAAAATAGTATTTAAGTATATGTATAATTGAACATAGTACAACAAAACTCATAAACCTTGAAAACAAAAGAAAATAAATTACCGATTAGAGAACGTGTCAAACATACTTTACATTCGAACTTTAGTTGTCGGGGTTTCCTTAAGTTGTCATGTAAATTAATCATTTTATATATACAAAAACGAAGGAAATTTTAGAGCATCTTCGGGTCTTCTAAATAGTTAACAATGCCAAGTTTAATCATTCACCCCTCTTATGAGCCCTTAAAACTCACTCGCAACTTGGTAAATCAAATGAATTCATGCCTACAATACCATTAACTATGTTTATGGGGTATTAAAAATTACAAACTCAACCCAACTAAAGAGGTAAAAACCAACAAATACATTTTTTTCTCTTTTTAAATTCACAGTGCATGTTTAAAAAAAGACGCACCATTAAATCATCAAAAAGAAATTCAAGGTTCAGTAGGGGCAAAGAAAGTATGTCATCGTTGATAAACATCAAAACCTTTTGCCTCAGTAAAGTCAGCTCAACAATAAATCACCTTCTTAAGGGGCCCTGAGATCATAAAAACTTGGTCAAAATTCTGTCTACCATGGAAAAGCCCAAAAAAATAGATAAAAAAAGCCATACTTATTAAAATAACATATTAAACACTTAAACATTATCACAATACATTGCATTGGGAAGAAAAACATAGAGAAATTATCCAAGCAAAGGGAATTAGATCTACAAATACTGTTAAAAATTATTAATGTTTTATACAAAAAAAGATACACCAAAAGCAAAACATGGTTTGAACAAAAAAAGTGAACCCAACCCTTTTTGAAAATCATACATTAATTGTCAAATATAATATTTCTCTTACACTATACTTTAACCTAAAAAAATCCAAATTGAGTACTAATGCTACTGAAAATTTCAGAAACCGAAGTGTAACTCAAATAACTTCAAAAAATATACCTGCAAAATATTACCTGGTGGTGAGACAGGGAATCAAGAGAGAACATAGAGTATACCTGTAAAATATTACATTTGATTTAATGTTGAAGCTCAATGCATGGGTGATATGCTTATAAATAAAAAATGGCCACTATATCTTGAACATAAAAAATTCAAATAAATCAAATAAGAACCTGCAAAACCAAAATAAAAGGTGAAATCCTAAAAAAGTATACCTATATATAAAACAAATACCCTTAAATCATTATAAAACCCTAAATTACAACAACCTTAAATCCATTAAAATACCTAAATGACAAAAAGCAAAAATATTAAAACCACAAACATAAAACCTTAAAATCGTAAACCTAAAATTGACTAAACCTAAAATCGAAACCATAAAACCCTAAAATCAAAACTATTCAAAACTAAACCAAGAAAAGAGGCGGCATGGAGAGAGGAGTCGTGGCAAGGAGAGACGTGCGGCGATTGGGGTTGAGGTAGGGGTAGATGTATGGGTGCAGATGAGGGAATGGGAGAAAGTGATAGAACGAGAGAGAAAGAAAGGTTGTTCTTGTGAATTGAGGGTCAGGGAGAGAGAGCGTGGGATTTAGTAATTGGTATTTGGCAGTAAGTGTTAATTTCCAATTTTGTCCGTGTATTTAAATTTTGGGTAGGGGAGCAAAGGAAATGAAGGGTTAAAAAGAGGGGGAACTCGAATATTTAAGGGGCAAAAATGGTAAGAGGTGTATTTTAATCTCAACCCTTGAATTCTTGCCTTGTTGGCTTCGATCTGAACCGTGAAGTATCTTCCAAACTTATGAATAGTGAAAATACCATTTCTCCTTAATATATATATATATATATATATAAAGAGAGAGAGAGAGAGAGAGAGAGAGAGAGAGAGGACTTGGTGGTAGCCATCAATGGAGAGAGGGAGAGATCACCTTTGGAGAGAGAAAGAGAGTTTAGCAAGAGAGAGAGGGAGAAATAAATGTAATCGGTGGGTGAAATCTGAGATCTAATTTATATCTTTAAAATGGTCATGGTTCTAAATCGTGCCCCATATTGTGACAAATGGAACACTAAAACTCAGTCATGGCTCTAAACAGTCACTTCTACTGTGATTAATTAAATATCGAGAAATGGTCACGATTATGAACGATGACCATATTAACATGGACATTTTGAACTCGAGTTAGGGGTCGCAATCTAAAACCCTGACCATAATTCACTAGGATTGATCACAACTAGGTCACGGTTCAGAACCATGATCATTAGTTTGTCTATTTCATCGAGAACCTTTGATCCTCAAGGGTCATGAATTAGTTACAGCCTGGATCCGTGACCAATTTCATCACAATCCAGAACCATGAACAATCCCCTATTAGTGGCACACCTTATCCTGGTTACATGGTTGGTTATGAGTTTTGGTAGTGGGTTATGATTTTAGATCATGACCAATTGACTGTGCCAATTTACCTATTTTGGTGTAGTGATGGTTAATCGTGGCATCGACCAACTAATCTATCTTGGGCAAAGGAAATATATCCTTTGGATATGCTTTGTTCTGAGTGGTGAAGTCTATACAGACTCTTCACTACCCATTTCTTTTCTTCATGACCACTAGATTTGACAGCCACCTAGGGAATTGAACTTCCTTGATGGAATGCACCTCAAGAAGTTTTTCCACTTCCTCTATGATTTCCATGAATTTCTTAGGCATAGTTCATAGATCCTTTTGTGTCACCAATGGATGTAATGGATCCATGTGGAGCTTGTTGCATATTACTTCTGGATCTATTCCTAGCATATTGTACGGTTGCTAGACAAAAATGTCCCGGTTGCTTTTAAGGAAAATAACCAATCCTTATCTATCTTCATCGGGGAGTGAGCTATTGATCAAGAAGTTCTTCTCAAATTGGTCATCTCCAAAAGTTACCTCATGAAGAGGTACCATGACCCGATCAATAGGGTCCACCCTACTTTTCTCAACACTAGGTCGCCCATACTTTAGCTGCTAGTTGGAGGGTATGGATCCCTACATTGTCTGCTTAATTTTTCTTTCCTTTTCTCCTGGTTGGGTCAGATGGAAGCTATGAAGAACTTTTGGGCCAAGGCTTGGTTCCCTCGAATTTCCATGACCCCCTTGTCAGTGATGCACTTTACCTGTTGGTTGTAGGTGGATGGCACAACCCTCTAAGTATGCAACCATCCTTTGCTAAGTATGGCATTATATGGAGAATCTATATCTACCACAAGGAACTTAATAACATTAGATATTTCTTTTTCTTGAACAGGGAGAATGACCTTCCCCAGGGTCAAAGTCATCCTTCCTACAAAGCCGACGAGAGGCACTTTAGCTTCTTCGAGGTCTTCTATTCGCAGGTTTAACTGCTTGAGCATTGTGAGATACATTACTTCCAAGGAGCTCCCCTGATCTACCAATATCTTAGCCACATCCCTGCTAGAAACCCTGAGAGTGATTATGAGAGCGTTATGATGGGGAGCCCTTACTCCTACTAGATCATCATTGATGGAAATAATGTACTTCGAATAATTAATATCTTCAGGTTGTCGACATTTTCCGGTAATGGGCTTGGCCGAGTCGACTTGAAATACTTCAATAAATCCAATGAGTTTCTTGACTTCCATTATGAGGTAATTCCCCTTGATTATGTGTAACAACCCTCGCTTTTGAGAAACTTATTTTATATTAATTTACTGCATGAAGTAATTATATAAAATACGGATGATGGAGTAAATATAAATTAAATGAATTAATGGAGCATATTTACTAGATTGTTACATATTTACTGTATGTGTATGTAAATATCATCATGCTACGTTTTATAGTGTCATATGCTTTAAATGACATTTATGGTTTAAATGAAATCGGAACTTGAAATGATTTATAAAATTGTCGGATGCCAATTTAGAGGGCATAGTTAGTCCCGAAATGTGCGATATAGTCAAAATAAGTGTCATATTGTATTTTCATGTTTCGGGCACTTTTGACTGGTTTTAACACAAACGTGTAGTTGTGAGTCATTTTAATGTGGTATTAACCATTTAAGTTAGGAATTTAGACTAAAGCCACGATTTAGTCTTACATTTCATTTTATTCTCTAAGTGTATTTACTAACCTAGAGAGAGAAAGGGAGAAGAAGAGAATTGAGGAGAAAAGAGGAGAAAGGAAGAAATTGAAGATTTGGGATTGATCTTGCATCAATCTTCCAAGAAATATTAAATCTCAACCTCAAGGCAAGTTTTCTACTTGCTAATATATGGTTTAAGATGAGTAAATTATGTGATAGTTGTGTATTAGAATTAATGGAACAAATATGGAATTTGTGGTGTTTAGCCCTAATCATAGCTTGTGTTGATGATATTTTGGATTATGTTAGTTGATAATCATGTAGGATGGTTTTGGGTAGATTAATGGTGGTTGATGTGTGTAAAAATGGAAGAGTTTTGAGTTTTGGGGAAAAACTAGGGTTCATAACCCGTAGCCCATTCTTGGCCAATTCGCAGGGGCGAATCGATTCGCTAAGGGGTCAGCCTACAGGTCTGCAAACCCGAATTGATTCGGGTTAAGTCCAAATCGATTCGTCCAGATGCAAAATGTTGGGTTTGTCGTCCGAATAGATTCACTTTTGGGTGAATTGATTCGCTGCTTGGGGCGAATCGATTCGGCCCTAGGGCGAATCGATTCGAAATCAGGATGTTTTGAGTTGTTTTTCTAACTCAATTTTTACCCTTTTTCTTTAGGCTTAGGGCCTAGGAACCTTTTTGTATGAAGTAAACTTAGATTCCTAAAGTTCTAGATGAGTTAGTTAACTACCCTACATTAGAAACGGTTTATGTGGGGGTTATTCCGGGGGTATACGAATAGATGTTAGGGCATACGTTTCCTTTAGTTAATTATTATGAAACTAGGAGTTGTAAGGTCATATTGGGAGACTTTAGAAGCTCTATTGAGATATGATGGTCTTGATGGTTTACTATATCACCCTAAAATGTTTGGAGAATGAATCGAGAGTTTATTCATTCATTGAGGTTGTAATGATGATATGAGTTACATATGGCTCCGGATAAAATGTGATATATCTATTAAATGAACATGCACATGGCAAATGGAAATGAAAATGAAATGAAAATGGTAATGATTATGGTAAATGATAAATTTACTTAAACACATCTCTCAAAATGCTATCATAAGGGAAGTTCGCGCGTAAGGTGAAGTCCCCTGGCTAATGATTTCAAGGGAATATAGTCCTAGGCCATATGAGCAATTATTGTATATTTTCTGCGATGGGGAGGTAATTCTGGGTGTGGTTATGACTCTCCCGCATGCATATGGCCGCATCCCGACGTCTTGCATTATAGGTGCCCAGGTTGTCTTGTTTGATAGGCCCTGGAAGATGATAGTCATTTAGGGGTGCGCACAGTGGGGAAATCCGGACGGGCGGTCTTATAATCATTATATGTATATGAATATAACAATTCTTAATCAAGTGGGACTTGATGTATGATAAATGCCACAAAGAGCATATAACACCTATTATATTCCTGATAAGGAATGGAATGCCACAAAGAGCATATAACAGTGATTATATTCCTGATAAGGAATGGAATGCCATAAAGAGCATATAACAGTAATTATATTCCTGATAAGGAATGGAAAGATGAAACGAAACAGTGTAAAATGATGGAGGCTTTTAATTAATGGTATTCATTTATATCCTCTTGCATAACTAAATTAAATTTATAATCATTTAAATTGTCTTAATTTATGCTTTGAGATTATGTTGTTAGATTCTCATCTTTATCATTCATGATTAACTGTTCATAACTGTCATACTCTTTATTCATCTGGTGATCATATAAAATCGGGCCCTTACCCGTTCATATTTCTTGTTGTGCATGAATCCTATATTCGCTCAGGTGCTCCACCGTAAGGACGCCCGTATAGACTTTCCTATTCCGGTGTTTTTGGGGAGCCGTGATATTTTGCAGATATTACGGGATATGTTGACGCCATTTTTTTTTGCTCTATGTAAGATCGGGTCATTTACTCGGGCGTGTGGCCCAAGTTTTTGTATTTTCTTATGGTAATGTATTATGTAACTTACTGAACTTGTTTGATATTGTTGTAAGAGACTGTTGACCGACAGCATATTCGATCCCCTTATTCTATATTTGTTGTGGATGTAATGGAAGTTCTTTTGGGTTTCCACTTTCTTTTTAAATTGGGTTGTTTAAATTCTTTCCTTAACTTATAAAAAAAAAAATTTGGCAAACCGTTTTTCTGAAATACAGGGTGGTTATCCCGTATACTTATTATATTATTGCGATGGTGAGAATGATTCCATCATGATTCCTGTTATATTGGAGTATCGAGCTGACCACCCATTATTTTGGTGAGCGGGTTATCACATTATGTTTGGGTTTGAGGCACCATAAATTACTAAGATGTCTTGACCTGAACATTCATTCAAGATGTCATCTGGTCTTAATTCCCCATAGATTATCGCAAACTCGTGCACCATATCATATTCTAGGACATTGTCTGGTATCTGATCGTACATAGGCAGTGCTTCACCATCCTTCTTCTCTATGAAATCATTTAATTGACTATCTTGGACCAGTTCCTTGAGGTGGTACCTAAGTGCCTTGCATTGTTCGTTCTTGTGGTTGTGATATTTATGAATGAACACTTCACTGCCTAGTTCCTCTTGTTGGGGTCGCTGAATATCTTTTTGAGCCATTTGAAGTATTTTCGATCTCTGATCTTATAAAAGATCATATATATTAGTTTAGAGAAAATCATATTAATAGCTTTGAAGACTTTATCAAGATCCTTCTTCTTGGTTCCCTTATACTTTCCATTTTGCTTCCTCCCTCCTTTCTTATTCATCCCCTCCGTATCCCCATTCTTGGTATGCTTTTGTCGATCTCCTTCCTACCCAACTCCAGTCATTATATCTTCAACCTTGGCATACCTCTTGATTCTTACCATAAGGTCATCGATGGTAATGTCCTCTCTTGGTGAGGGACTGGTAAAGATGAAGCCGCTCGACAAACCAATTTTGAAAGATGACATCATAACTTATTCTGTACAATCCTTCACCTCATTATACACTTCCTAGTACGTTCAAGCGTACTCGCTAAGTATTTCCCAAGGCTTCTTCTTCATCTGCATAAGTGAGTCCATCCATTTAGGATGAATGCTGCTAGTAATGAATCAGGGATAAAGACCTCAGCTAGCTGCTTTAATAGATTTTTACGGTAACTTCTCAAAACATTTCAGGGCTCCAAGATTAGAGGTAAATATCTAAAACATCAATCCTTCATTGGTATTCCACATCATCATTTACTGGTGATATTGCTTGCCATGATCGGTAGGGTAATTCTTCTCATAATAGATTTTGAATTATGGGATAGTAAACTTCTCAGGATGTTCAAACTCCTTAATAGCGTGACTGAAGGAGGACTTCATCTGGAAGATAAGGGATCTCCTCGTGAGCTCCTTGCTCGTGCGAGATCCTTTAAGAGTTGGGTGTCTATCCACTTCTCTTCGGATGAAATCATAAACTAATATTTCCCTTATCACTCGTCAGAGTATGGTCTCCTCTCACGAGTTTTCTCGTAAGGAGGTAATTATTTCTTTCATAGAGTTCTCCTTCCTCGGGTACGAGCTTTTCTCACCTGAGGGCTAGGAGTTTGTGACCCGTACCCATGCTTGCGCTTCTCCTTGTGAAATTCCCTTTATAACTTATCTAGGAGACGTTGGATCATATCATTCTTTACCTGTTGGTGCTTATTGGCAGGCTTTTCATCTTGAAGTAACTTCTTATAGTTGTTAATGAGCCTTGGGATCTAGTTAGATCGTTCAAGGTCATCGTTGTTCATCGTTTTTATCCTCCTGAGGATGGTAGTGCGCATTAGACGATTGGTAATTATTATTAATATTGGATCTAACATTCTGAGAGGGAGGAGATGATTGACGACCCTTATGATCATCGTAATCATCATGGTTAAGGGGACAGACCTTCAAATCCCCATAACTGTGTTACTGATGATCCTCTTGGTCATTCATATTTTGTTAAGTTTGGTTGGGTAAGTGAGACATCTTAGGAAATTGACTGGTGGCAAAGAACTCAGATCATTTCCATTGACGATGCCATTTGTAGGTGGTAATTTCCTACAGAAAAAGTCTTAAATGCACACAATCCAAACAAGAATAGATATTAAAGATATGAATGAATCACACACACAACACAAGATGTACATGGTTCAACAACGGTCCTATGTCCACGGGGCTTATGCTTTGATCTTTATTACTTTAGAGAACTGGTCGATAGAGTTATAGTACCGCTTGATGATACAATGTCACATCCTCCTCTCAATGGGGGGCAGGTTTATATTCATAACTAAGCTTAGGATAGTCATAATATCCGTTAATAGATATCTGTAAGAGTTCGGACCTAGATTTTATCAACTTCAGTCGTTCCAAGTGGTGAACACGTGGGAGTCTTTTGTGACTTGGACTCCTCATAAACTATGGGTGCAAGTAATCCCAACACTTATGCTGATCACGTGCTTGCATAATTACGGACCCCATAATATTTATGCTTATGTACCTTCAAATTTTTTAATATTTTATTTCATTTCAAAATCCCATTTTGAGTCTTAGACTAACGATTTCTAGAAATATTCATACTCATGATTTTCAAACCGATCTTCACCAAAAATTTATCACGACGGTTTCCTAGAGTAAGACAAGATTTGTTACTTTTAAAGTGAAGGTAAAACTGACTTAAAGGATTTAGATTTTCCTAATTAGTTAAATATTTTTTGAAATTATTTTTTTAAACTTAAATATGAGGATTTTGAGATTTCCAAACATGTGATTCAATATATTATTTCTAAATTAAACTTATGTTGAAAACACATCTTTTGTATTTAGTATTTACTTGGCCAAAGGCTGGATAAGAAAATTCAACAAATTACGAAAACCTCTTTTTTTTATCTGAGACCTTGTTTACTTATTAGTCAATGTAGCAAAACAGGATTACGTGCAGGCTAATCATTTATTTCCCTGATCACAATAATTTGACGTACAAGTATTAATATCTTTGGTTGCTAGCGCGACCTTGTTCGTCGAGTGTTTTCTAAATGTTCACGTTTGTGACAAAGTCTTTGTTGTAGAGAACTTTCCCACAAATCTACTAACTGTCTATAAGGATTGACTTAGAGATTGGTCCAAGACATAACCGAAATTTAGCAGCCAAATAAGATTATTTCTTGACCTTGGAGTGTGCAACACTTTTGTTTGATTGTAATTCACGTTTTCTCACTTAAACATTAGGATAATATGTTACCCGAATATGGATTAAAGGAAAATATTTCTTTTTAATTAGAAATAATTTTACTTGGGTAGCTATCGTTGAGATGCACACTCTCATATCCTATTTCCGATATTAGCATGCGCAATGAGTTATAATGGGATAAGAAACTCATTCTTAGTTTATTTTAGCTATACACTATTTTTTTTGTTCATTATGTGTATTTTATCAAAAATGTATAAATGGTGAGAAGAATAAGTATTTTGACAATATATTATTTATGTGCATAGGTTTTGGGATTTGTTGAGCCTAAAAGTCTTTATACAATGTTTTTATACACAGTGCATGTAAGAGTGTACCCTCATATGCAAGGTGCTAGAAATGGACCAAACATGTAATTCACTGGTGAGAAAATTACATCTTTATGTAGAAAATTGTTATATACAATTTATTTGAGGTTAGACCCTCACATATATGGTGATGGAAGTGGACCAAGTTTTATTTAACTATAGTGAGTTGGGCATGCTTTATATATAAAATAATTATATACAATGCATGTAAGGTTTTACCCTGATATGTAGGATGCTAGAAATGGACTACGATTTTAATTAAATAATGAATTGATTATAGTTTATACACATAGTTTTTTATATACAATGCATGAAAAATTATACTCTTATATCCAGGATGCTAAAACTGGACCATGCAATTAGCCAACTAGTGAGTTAATTGCAAGCATATGTACAAAACATATATATACAATGTATGTGAGGCTATATCGTCACATACGGGGTATTTGAAGTGGACCATGATTTTATTTACCCAAGTGATTTGGGCATTTTAATCTAGACTTGCTGGGACATGGTAGAATGGCGGTGCCAAACAAATATTAATTTACCTAACATTTTTGGTAAATAAATAATATTAGACCGGGGTATATGGTGTGTACCTTTGTGTGTGAGGTGTATTTTTATTTGAGAAGAGGTTCCACTCAAGATTATATCTCGGACTCAAAAAGTAACTTTTGAGGAGCTAAACTAACACCAGGACACGTAAAAATGGAGTTCAAGAAGAGATTTTGTGGAAAATGGAATTAGTTTAGACCTTTTTGTTGGAATTTTATTCTTAAAATCATCTATGACTAAGTAAAGGTATGTGAGTTCATTTTAAAATAATAATCATGGTTGCGATAATAATTTATATTTATTCTTTTAAATATATCATTTCCTATTAATCTCGGTCAATTATTCTTGGTAGAAATTCCGGTGAGTTGGGTTCATCTTGATCACATGAGATTGAAATTCCTATTCTAGTACTATTGTACAGTTCACAGCCTAGATAGGGAGTTAACATCCTATCGAAATGGTTGCAATGTAATCCTAGTAGTTTATCTCAAATTACGGGAACATGTATGATGGTTTGAGATCTTGTACGATAGTTCAATAGTGGATTATGATCGGTAGATCCCAACAATATATTGAACAGATCCATCTGTGAGATTCAAGACTAAGGGTTGTCTTTATTATAATTAGGTAATCTCACACCATTTGCGAAGGAAGCATAGATTCTTAATCTCTATAATTAAGATGATTAGAATACTTACCTAAATGTCACTTTGATTTTTATGGGTGCGATCTAATTTTATATCGAGTCAAATAATTTCCACACATTCGATGATAGTTGTGTGAGTAGATTAGAGATCATAATTCAGAGGAATCTATGTCCAGGGGTTACTGTGGACTGTGATACCCCCTCTATAGAGTTATATGTCTTGTTTCCACCAATAAAACTCGATCGATGGATTATTTTATGATCCAAGTGGCAAAGCAAATAAGTTAAGTCTGAGAATCAAGGAATCAATAAGATGTTGGTTAAAATCGATTAGCAAAAAATTGATTTGACCAAGCGGGCATCGATCACTTAACGTGGATAATCATATTATGTACCATAATCAACTTTGCAAATAAGACATCTTTATTCAAAGTGATTTTGAGATAATTAAATTGTAGTGCAGTCGTGATTATTTAGTGAATTTAATTGTGATTAAATTAAAACATGAAATAATTACATTAATTGTAATTAGGATTTTCGAGTGGTTATTTGGAAGCCAATATAATTATTTGTCTTGGATCCCTAGTATAGTCCAATACCTAAGTACTAGGACCAAAGCTCTCTGAAAGCCCAATTTGACTAAAGCACATATACTATACCTATATATATTGATGTAAGATAGGATTTTAGGTTAATGATCCATTACGTAAGGTTAAAGAGGGAGATGAAAAACACTATTCACATTTTTGTGAAGGGGTGAGGGAAGATAATGTCAATTCTATTATATTTCAACACGGTGTCATCTCCAAGAGTGTCCACACATAAGGCTTACTTTGGGTGTATCATATGCTAGAAGATTTGAGGAGTTGAGATATTTCTAACAAGGTATTTTGAGACCTTGGAGGGCAGCAAGAATTTCATCATCTATAACCTTTATCTCCTCATATGAATCATAACATGATTCACTATGGTATTGTATTCTTGAAACCATAGGTTTAATATTTAAACCTAGTTCTTGATTTTTTTTCAATGCATGATTAATCAAACATCTTTAGGAGTAAAAAGTTTCGCATTTTAAATGTCAATCCCAAGTTGTTTTTCTAAAATTTTTTCTCTCATTTTGGAAGTTTCTCCCCCTTTTTCCAATTGGTAGAGGCTACTTTTATAAGCGATTTCTGATAGGATGATTAGTCGCACGATTAAATAATAACCACATTGACCAATTCTGAATATTGAGGTCTTTAACCTCATGGTTAATGAGTAATCGCATGTCTATCAATGTCTTGTCCACTTTATTCTGTTCGTTCCGTGATTTTTTTATTGACAAATGGGTGTATTTTGGGGATTTCGGGATTTGGATTGGTTATCTTGTCAAAATTAAGGTGTTTCTCACACGTTCCAAATGTGCAAAGGAGACACACATGAAATTATGAGTCATCCACATTGGCAAAATTTATCTTCTAACTCACTAAATAGAAAGTGTTCACAATTCTAACATATAAAGAATCATTGTAATTTTAAATAAATGCCCTTAATGATGATCGCAAAACTCCAATACCCAAACTATTAGGACTACTATATCCTACTTATACTTTAACAGTAACCACTAATCACCTACTTATATCTAATCATCTATCTCGATCTAGCTGCTATTAAGGTCCATCATAGACCTAAACTTCACAACAACACACTATCTCGCAACTCCCAACCAGAACTAGACTCTGTTTGGAACATAAAATACAAATAAGGAATCCACTCAATACACTTATTCTAAATGAAGTTAGTTGTCGAGGTTTAAGGGATAATGGACCATGACCATAAGCATATAAGAACGTAACACCAAGATACTTCCCTATCCATGACTACCCATATCAATAGAGGTGATACATTATAATCCACCCCATTACTTGCTTGAGAGTTTAATCTTAACTCCCTATCATGAATCACTAAGGGTCCTACACTCCCCACTAGTGAGAGAGCCCACTAACTCAATACTGCATGTACTAACTAACTATAGGGTTCACCCACTCTTAATATGATATCTCAACTCCATTGGTATACTAAATCCAAGAGCACCACTCGAAATAATATGCATAAATAATAACTAATAGGGAATAGCTCCACCCATCCCAAATCCTAGTAGAGAATCCTATCAGATCATCATTGTCCACCATAGGGAATTAACACTGCCCCTTCACATTTCACAATAGATCATCCACACTGCCCCATCACATTTCACAATAGAGCATCCACACTGCCCCTTCACATGTCAAAATAGAGCATCCACACTTCCCCTCAATTCCATAACCCATTTATAGGCGAACACATAATCTAATAAAATAATATAGAGACTATCTCTAACTATCCAAATCACACAACTATAAGTTGGTCTTACTATAATACACTGTTACACGTTATCTTATAAAACAAGTAAAACTCTACCACTAGGTACCCAAATCAAAAATTGGACGACTAATTTTACTATAAGTATATATCTCACTACTATCACATCAACAACATGAGTCCACTCGACCTATAGCCACAAATGACAGGGCATTCCGACATCCCACAAGTAAATCAATAACATGAGTCCACACGGCCAACGACCTCAAATGATAGGGCACTCACACAACCTATAAGAAAATATCGCACCAAGTTATACACTACACATTTGGGGATTACTCATGCCTATACTAGTACAAAAAATCTTCCTAGACTCAATTAAATAAATTTAATATTTTAAATGCACTCATTTCATATATATTAAATCTGAAACTATATTAAATTTTGAATAACTCAAAATATTATTTAGCATTGATCGAATTTGGATTTAGACTATGATATCACTACATTGATCTATCCAACTTATTTGTTAGTTGTGTTTTCTAAGTAACTCTGAAATCTGAAATAATTTGCCTACTATTATTATATTCATCATCAATTCATTCCTTCCAAAGGGGGTCTGAGATATTCGAGATCATATCTGGAAGTAAAGTGGGAGAAGAGGATATTTGAGATCCCTTTGAGGCATTATTCTTTGTATTTATACTACATATTTTTTAATAGATGGCAACAAATATTACTTAACTAATATAGTAGAAAAAGATCATTTCCCATCTTCTTAGGGATCAATCATTGTTTAAATCAAAAACTAAAATATCTTCCAGGAAGGATAGAGGATGAAGACATTTTTTTTTCAAGTTTAGCCAAAACATCTACAGCTCCATTACATTCTCTATTGCACAAGGACATCCACACTTTCCTGAACTTTCTAATTAATCTAATTCAATACTCCACCAACGGATGTAGATGCATATTGTCCATTTTCTCCTTGCAAATAAAGTTATGCAATAAGTGAATCCAACTCAATGTGCATCTCATGTAAATAATAGATAATGGCAAGTTTAAGTCGTTTACTATGGCCCAGAGTTGGGATACGTTATTGGTCTTTAATGATACCACTAATCTATTCTTCCTTTAATTCAACGTGGCAACCATATCCGTGATGGATTTGTACATGGTGAGATTGTAAAAATATTAATTGATAGACTTAATGGTTATCATATCATCAACTCTTGAGTAAAAGTAACTATTATTGTTGATATAATTGTTCACCACATTGTATATTTTAGATCATCTTATTAGGATTTAATGCTTTGTTTTCAAAGATACATTTATTTCTATGTTTCCAAATCAATAACAAATAAAATTGTTGAAAAAGGTGATAGGACGGTGGTTTGTTTTCTTTCTTTTTTCTTTTTGCTTTTTCTTCTTACTGCTTTTTTTATCCCTTTCGGTGGTTTGTCTAATAATTGGTTGAAATTTTGAAAGCTATAAATTCAATCCTTCGGGAAAAGAAATACACACCAAAAACCAACAATAGAGTTGAGTGTAGAGAGCTTATTTGGTTATACATCTGTATAGAAAAATACTCATTGTATTTTTTATTTGGAGTGTATTTGTGAGAGTACTCTTTTGTAACCCATATGTTAATTCATCCGAGTTATTTAGAGACGTAGCCAAATTGATGAACCATTTAAATATTATGTCTTCCTGTGTGTGTGTTTCTACTCATTATACTTTTATTGTGTACGTGCCATATTATTTTGGGTCATAGTCAATATCATTTGTTGACATGCTTCCGCAAAACAAATTGGTATTAGAGACAAGGTCATTCAATCTAGGAATTTGAATTTTTTTTGGTGGATAAATATCCATACGTATAGTACTATTCATCCATTACTATTCATAGTCGAATTTTTTCGTCTCCATTTTTTTTGTGACTGTGATCGTTTGAAAAATGGCAACTGTAAAATTTGACGTAGAAAAATTCGATGGGTAAAGAAACTTTAGCATGTGGCAATGTGAAGTTATGGATGTCTTAGTCCAATAACAGCTGGAAATTGCTCTTGGATATATACTAGAAGAAATGAAGGAGGGTGAGTGGAAAAAAATAAACGGCAAGGCTTGTGGTTATATTCATCTTTATCTTGACAAGGATAAAAATATCCTTATATGTGCGGGACCTCAGCATAAATTATGGAAACAACTAGAGGACAAGTACATGATGAAAAGCGTTGAAAATCAGCTATATTTGAAGAAGAAACTCTTCCGGTTCGAGTACATAGTAGGTATTTCTATATCTGAGCATTTGGAAAATTTTAACAAAATTATTGCTGATTTGAAAATTTTGGATATTGAAATTGACGATGAGAATAAAGCATTGTTAGTGCTCAATTCTTTACCTGATTCATATGAACATCTCATTACCACGCTATTGTACGAAAAGGAGGAAATACAACATGTTGACATCTCTAATACCTTAATGAATAATGAGGTTCGTAAGAAGGATAAGGAGGTATATACAAACTCAATATTTGAAGCATTGATAGTTCTTGGTAGGGAAAATGAATGAAATTATGGTAGTCCTACAAGATCTCGATCTAAATTGAGAGATGGAGGATCAACTTCAGGTAAGAGAATTCCCGCCAAAGATGAATATGCCTTTCATCACCAAAATTGGGCATTGGAAGAAAAATTGTCCCAAGTTAAAGAAGCACACGAAGAACTCCACTTCAAACGTTACATCCAGTGACAATGGAGATTCTGAATTAGCTTTGTCTATTTAACCATTTGGATCCATTCCTCAGGAATGGATTTTGAATTCGGGTTATTCCTATCATATGTGTCCTAACAGGGAGTGATTTTATAGATTTAAGTAGCTAAAGGTGGAGATGTTTTTATGGGCAGTGATCATGCCTGTCAAACAAAAGTAATAAAAAAATTCAATTGAAATTGCATATTGGAATAGCCCGAGTGGTGGAAGACGTTCGACATGTACCCGACCTGGAGAAAAATCTTATCTCACTTAGCATTTTATTTGTAACACCTCAACCCATATTTATAGGTTACTCGTGGTTATTTCGGTCCGACCCAAACATTAGGTGTGAAGTACGATGAGACAACCTAGATAATGTTCCTAGTCTAGTTTTATTTTAATTAATATTTAACTTGTTTAGCATGCTATTCCAATTTAAATCAAACTACGCGAGGGACCCGCGGGAAGCATCTCCGAAATCCAAGCATACAGAGAACTTAACATAAAATAAAAAGGATACTTACCTATACAGTGCTTTCAAAATACGGAACCTCACACAACCTATCGTGACAGAGAAGAGGGAATGAGCTGAAGGCCTAGTGGAAAAGTACAATGATGTAATATAAAATCAAACTACAGAAATAGACTCTAACACGTGATACCTACGTGCACATGAAATTACTTCGTATATATATATATATAGAGAGAGAGAGAGAGAGACACACACACACACACATTAATGCATGAAATTGTTTCATTTCAAAACGTTACTTGTTCTGATTAATTGATCTTAATCAAATAAAAGAACTCCCTTTTTACTTGACTTCACATTTATTTTCCGATTTAATGCATCAGGTTAAATACTTTAAATAAATACCATTTGTTTAGGAAAAAACACTTATTTTATCAAAATTTTCCCTTTTCTTAAACCAAATTTATCTTAGTATTTTCCTTGAAAATCACCTTTTAACACACATGCACTGTGTTAGAAAATACATATTCTTACTTGAATATTTTTCATAAACACTCTCGTATTAATCATGGGTTAAACATATTTATGTAGCTTAATTACCTCTTGTGTTCATAATCACTTCACTTTTCCATTCTTTTTATTTCATGGACGTTAGCCAATTTCATACAATACTTGTCCACATTATCTTTCAACAGGATCATGTATTAATTTCGTTCAAGTTAGGCTGTCTTTTCTTATATTCACCACACGACCCATTTATCTACATGTCCCACTTTTCTCATTATCTTTTCCTGAAATCCTCCAAATAATTGTGTACTTTAACAGGCTCTACACCGCTGGCTACACAACCATATGCTCGATCCAGTGTTCTTGAGTTTTTCACCCTAGGGCTCGGGGTCCTTAATTCTTTTTCGGTCTCATCCGAGTCTATATTAATGTGGTTTAACATTTGTCAAATGTATACATTATTCCAATTTTTACCGACCGAAGACAAAACTCGAGGGTATCACCCCACCTTGTGTTACATTTTAAAAATCACGATTTCTTGTCATTTACAGACTTGCATTGATTTTACCCCAAAATCACCTTAATTTTGAACCATCCGTGTACACCATTTCCAATATTTTTATTTCCTAAAAATGTTTCACTTTACATAAAATTACCATTCTACTTACTTGTTTCCAAACTTGCACTTTCCTATATTTTTACATGTGTTATTTCCCAAAAACATTGTTAAGTTATGCATACCAACTTCTTGAATATTTTACTAGTTAACACTTATCCTACACTTTAGAGTTAACACACTTTTCAAGTTGAAACTCTATTTATTTCAATACTTTCTTTATCTAAGAGATCATTGAGCATTTTAAAGACTAAGAAAAACATTATTTTCCTTTATTAACACAGGTAGTCTTGAAAACATACTCTTATCACATTTTCCACATTTATCAATACACTTTAAGGGCTAAAATTTATATTTTCGTTATATCATGTTAAGACTCATTAAAACCTTCACTAAAATTTTTTTTTACTCATCATTAAAATTCTATAAGTTTATACACATCGAAAGAGGGATTTTAAGTCCAAAGATCCAAAACAATGAGTTTAACAAATGATTTATTCAAGGGATTTCATAATACTTAGAAAATATGATTTTTGAGATTAAAAGGAATTTTTATTCTTCACACTTGAATAAATGTCTAATTTCACAAAAATCTCATTTTGCCAAGAAAACTTCAAGACTTTGTTCACAAAATATTCCAGTAAGTTGAATTTCCTTTTCAAAACATTTTATTTCATAAAATGTTTAACACTAAGTTTTATTGAAAATATATCATTTTCTCTTAACTTTGGAACCTTTTGTAAAACTATTTTATACAAATCATGAGAATTAACTTTCTCACCATATACATGCATTCTACTAGTAAACTCAACATATAAGACCAAATGGTAAGGAAATAGAGTTCTTAAGCTTAAAGAGTAGAGTTTCCCACCTTAAAGGAAGCTTCAATAATGGTGGATGAGAAGTTGAAGAAGATAGAAACCTACTACCTCCTAAGGTGTATTTAAAGAGTTTGCCTAGCTCCACTAAGCTTTCTATTTGAAAGCTCCATGAAAACCCCTTCAAGATCCATAATTTCTTCCACTTTTCTTCTTCAAAAACCCTCAATAGTATCTCCATAAATTTATATCTTGCCTAACAAATGGTGTATTTGGGCTCTATGGGCTTAAATATGGTGTAAAAGGGTTAAAGTATGGTGGTTTTGGGTTTAGGGGTAATGTTTCTAGAATGGTAGAATGTGGTTTAATGCTCAATTGGATCATATGAAGTTACTAAATTACACAGGTGCGATCAAAATCACAAGGGCGGGTGTTACATTCTTCCCTCCTTAGGAAATTTCATCCTTGAAAGTATCAATCCATCAATTCCTCAAGTTCCTGGAGGTTATCAACTCCTATTCTAAGTCATAGGAATCTTTCAAGTCTAGGTCATCAAATCCCTTAATCACTAAGAAGTCATCATATGCCCTTTCAAAAGGGTCTATTACCAAAGCACTCGACATGTAACATATTCTAACCCTCGCCATCAGGCTAGCCATCAAAGTCACATAATATTCCTCGAGTCTCCAATAACTTGATGATCACGCTCAATCAACTCCTAAGGCTTCTTTGCTAAGACACAAAGTATACCAAAACCTCTACCGGGGCAACACTCCCTAGTGATCAACACTCATCCAAGGGAAAATTGACATACAACTAACACCCAATACATAATCATAAAATGTTTTAATTCTTAGGACTACATATCCTGAGTCCCCTCAAATTCTTGGGTCTTCCTCACCATGAAAATCCATTTAAACTTGATACTAACCTCGCCTAGGTAGTCACTCACTCCGAGGAGAGACACACCGGTCAAGTCACAAATCATGCATTCGACTAACACCTTCAAAAAGATCCCTTTATGAACCTAGGATCACTCTAGGCGCCTAACTAAGGGGAGCTTGCCCGAGTATTATACCGATCCATTGACTGAGGTAAACCAACACCGTGTGATATGTTTCCTCGAGTTCTAACACTTTACGATGACCTCAAATCACAATCCTTATCTTTACAACTAGGGTTACTAATCGCCATACTAATCAATCCATAAGATCACTAATCCTAAGGAAAGCGAACACTCTGAGCAAATTGTGCTAAAGAACATGCATCCACACGTACACAAAACTTACACAAGAAAATGAATACTTTAAACAAGGCCGCACCTAGTTACCATTCTGCATTGACCATGTCAGGTCCAACTACACTCTTATTGAGACAAAATGCATCATAACAACAACATGATATAATTCTCGACCACCGTAACTTAGGGAACACAATCCTCGACTACTGGAACTGAAGGAACATCACCTCGACTAGAGAACTAAAAGAACACGACGAATCAGAATGAATGAATAATCATTTTGAGAGAATCCCATCCACACGCAACGGTTTACAGTTTACAAATATGAACCTAAACCATACGCTTGAAGTCTACGACTCATCCCAGACATCCTTATCAGATCCTAGCATAGCCATACATCTTGACTTGAGTCGCTGAAAAACCTATGTGTGATAAAGATTTGAATTGATGCGCAAATTCCAAACACAAACTTATTTAATTATTGTCAATTTATGAATCAAATTAATGAAGCACTAAAAAATAACTAGTTACATGCGTGCATGTGACAAACCAATATAAATAAAATATGCAACACAAAGTTCAGGAAAAATCCCCTCAGGCAAGACCTTTTATTTCACTATAATTTGTAAATCGCAACTTACACGGATTATAATGAAATACAGTTGTTTGACTGATGAATACCCGCAGGTGTCGGTCGGTGTCATCAGTAATGAATTACGCGCAGCAATGCACAAGAACTGCAGCCATATTTTTAGCAAAGATCCACACGCAGCGAACCTCAATGACACGCAGCCATATGATGCATAAATCTTCTCCACAAAAGTATGAACACCAACAAAGTGTGTTCTCAAACTCCAAAACAATTCACATGAACAATTGTGACTTTTGTAAATTGAAAAAAAAAGATTTAATCCCTAAACAAAGAAGCCAAAAGTGTTTTGCCAATATAGCACTATTTTGAAGAATGAAAAGTGTGCAAACTTCTTGAGGATAACGGATTCGAAGAGACCCTTTGATAAAAAACTTAAGGCAGTGGGCCGTTTGAGCGAGACACGCTGTCGTTTGAAGTATCGCGTGACACACAATGTTGTTTGAACGATATACGATGTTGTTCGAACGAGATAAAATAATATTTTTTTTTCTTTGTCTTGATAATTGCACCGCCTCAAACACTGCAAAAAATATATTTTTTGACGAAAAATATTTAAAGCTCCGCTCCGACACTTAGAAAATATTTTGTGAATAATATCCCAGTATCCTAAGTGAATTATTAAGGAATTAAAAACACAACTTTACCAAATTCATTTTGCGGATGCTTGATATTTGGACCTTCTCGTTGCGTATTTGATCTTGAACATCTTTGATGGTTATAGCGGTATACGACATACTAAATGGTGACGGACTATGTCCTTACAGTCACAAATCATGACGAATCGATTCACGAACCATTCATCTCCTTGAGATGAAATTAACATATGAACATATTGTCCTTTGGGAAGTCAAACGTTGGACTTCCCTCCTTAGTAATATCGCTTCCTCCTTTCATCCTTGACGAATGAGAGACATTCCAATCGATGAATTTTAGATACCTTTGTCAACGTCGACTTTGTCCATCTCTCCAATCAGTGTGACACCATGACCAACCTAACAACCTAGGTTATTGTTTACTTTCATGTACCATAATCGTATCTCAAATTTCTCCTCAGGCAGTGCCCAACTAAGCGAAACATTCACATTATTATAACCTCCAATGATTCAAGATCATCAATACGCATATCTTCAGATTCTACCCATACTGAATTTTTGTAACGGCCACACCAGCCAGCATTAACACTACAAGGATAAAAGGTACTACATAGGTTAACGCTTCTTAATCCGTACTAGTGTGGCAAGACATGCTAAGAACTAATCCTTTCCCTTTTAGGGCTATTCTAACTTACACTGCCGATACATGTCGATATCATAATCACTTCGATATCCGATCTGAGGTGATATACTTTAGTCCTTAACATTACATCATCAATTTAATTCCCTAATGCATTTCTTAGTACCCATCAAAATCAAGTACGGCACTTTCTACACTAGTCATCTAATGACAAACAAGAATTAAGTCCAATCATGACACTAATCTTCAATTACCCTTAGAAGGTCACCTCACCTATCTATATCAAATTCAAAGACCTCACCAAGGACTATACTATTCGACTCTTTAAAATTTAACCAATAACCTGAGATCATCACATGACACTCAATACAACCACCATTAGAGCACTTGCACTCCATAACACCGAATTTGAATGGTTCCCTAAAGATACCATATACATCCCAACGTAAAAGTCATCAAAATCTGACAAGATTTCATCACCTATGATCTTCTCATCGTAGGTATGCCCTATCGATTTCCCAACATTCACCCCACGACTATTAGATACTCACACGGATGGACTGCAGGTCTCCACACCTGACGAACTATAATTATAGAACACCCCAAGTCATCAGAACAAGTCGATTTCAATTCCCATAGACGTCATTCACAATAAGTCCTAGGGATACTCTAAGTACTTCCCCAGATCATATTCACACCGAAACCGCCTCGCATTTAGCTATTACTTAGGCCGTTCAAAATGGGCTACGATATTTATATATAAATCTTATTTCCATTTTTTTTGAAACTTTGGATAGGTCTGACCTATGAACCTATCCCAGCGACCTAATAAAGGTCCAAAGACTTTCTTCCAAATGTCTGATTCCATATACTACACATCAAATCACAGGTTGACACTACTAAGGAATCTGGTAAGATATAGGATGACGTATACAACCTATAAACCTCTAAGTCCACACTATCGATGTCACATGGGAACCTATTCCTAAATGTCACATCATGTTATCCAAAACCACATCATGGAAGGCTATCTAGGGTTTGCTCTTATGTAGCTTTGATTTATCCTTGTTAGACACGCCACACGCAACACGCTTACCATCAATGGCTATTAACCCACCTTCTGGATTACGATACATACCTATCAATAAAAAATTACTAGGGCACTCACCTACAATGACAGTATCCTATCAACTAAGTCCTGAGTACATATCCCCACATAATGACCAACACGGTTCTATATGCCAACTGAATTATCAAATCCTTACATCTTGACCCTACCTAAGAATCAAGTTCCCCTAATCACATAATCATTATTAACTACCCGTAAGTACCTAATCAAGGAACCCGATGCATCCTTAATGCAATACGAATATCGTTTAGGCATGACGCTCTAGTCACCTATCCTCCATAGTTAACTTTAAACAACTCATGTCTCTAATTCGATGGACGTTATTCATATTAATTATAATATTACTAGGCCTCTCATATCATTGAGGCTTGACACCAAGGCACCTCACACTAAAGAATGGGGTGTCGCCACTAATGTCTCATGCAGACACTCGCAAATCACTAAAATGCCTACATTAAAAGTGTCAAGACCTATTACTAGCATTAACTTGGCCACTAGCTACATGGCGATAGCTTTCCAGTTGTGCTAATTTCCTTGATTTCACTATCGAGAACACGAACCAAAATTATCACCTGTCTAGCATGATCGACCCAAAATCAACATCGACGTCAAAGATCCACTACCACCCTTTGAACATCACTGTTGAAAGGAACCTTGAAAATGGAGATCTGCTCCCATTTGTAATGCTCCGACCCGAATTTATGGGTTACCCATGGTTAACCCGGTCTGACCTAAACTTTAGTTGTGAAGTGCAATAAGACAACCTAAATAATGTTGCTAGTCCAGTTTTATTTTAATTAACATTTCACTTGTTTAGCATGCGATTCCAATTTAAATCAAACAATGTGAGGGACCCGTGGAAAGTGTCCCTGAAATCCAATAATAGAGGGCTACTAACGTCAAATAAAAAGGATACTTACCTATAAAATACTCTCAAAATACGTAACCACACACAACCTGCCATGACAAAGAATAGGGATTGAGTCGAATGCCCAATGGAAAAGTAAAACAATGCAATATAGATTCACGCGGTAGAAAGAGACTCTAACATATGATACCTACATGCACATGCAATTATTTTGTGTGTGTATATATATACGTACATATACATTTTTGCATGAAAACGTTTCATTCCAAAATATTACTTGTTTTGATTAATTCATCTTAATCTTATAAAATAACTCCCTTTTTACTTGACTTGACATTTATTTCCCTATTTAACCAACCAGGTTAAGTACTTTAAACAAATAACCCTTGTTTAGGAAAAGACACTTCTTTTATTGAAATTTCCCCTTTTCTTACACCAAATTTACCTTAGTATTGTCCTTAAAAATCACCTTTTAACACACACATGCACCGTGTTAGAAAATACTTATTTGTCGTTGAAAACATTTCATAAACACACTCTTGTATTAATTATGGGTTAAACCTCTTTAGGTTGCTTAATTGCCTATTTAATCACTTCACTTTTCCATTCCTTTTATTTCATGGACATTAACCACTTTCTTACATTATTTATCCACATAATCTTTCAACCGGAACATGCATTAATTTCGTTCAAGTTAGGTTGCCTTTTCTTAAATTCACCACACAAACCATTTCTCGAAATGTCCCAATTTTCTCATTATCTTTTCTCGTAATCCTTCAAACAATCGCGTACTTTAACGAGCTCTACACCGCTGGCTACACAACCATATGCTCGAGCCAGTGTTCTTGGGTCTTTCACCCTAGGGCTCGAGGTCCTTAATTCTTTTTCGGTTTCATCCGAGTCTATATTAATGTGGTTTAACATTTGTCAAATTTCCACATTATTCCACTTTTTACCGACCGAAGGCAAAACTCGAGGGTCTCACCCCACCATGTGTTATATTTTAAAAATCACCATTTTTTGTCCTTTGTAGACTTGCATTGATTTTACCCCCAAAGACCCTTCATTTAGGACCATCAATGTAGAACATTTCCAACATTTTTATTTCCTAAAATTGTTCCACTTTACGTAAAATTACCATTTTACTTACTTATTTCCAAACTTGCAGTTTCCTCCATTTTTACAAGTGTTCTTTCCCGAAAACATTATTAAGTTATGCATATCAACTTCTTGAATGTTTTACTAGTTAACACTTATTGTACAGTTTGGAATTAACATACCTTTTAAGTTGGAACTCTCTTTATTTCATTACTTTCTTTATCTAAGAGACATTGAGCATTTTAAAGATTAAGAAAAGCACCATTTTTCTTTATCAACACACGTGGTCTTTAAAACACACTCTTATCACATTTTCCACATTTATCAACACACTTTAAGGGATGAAATTTCTATTTTCTTATCTTGTGTTAAGACTCATTAAAACCATCACCAAACTTGTTTATGCCCTCATCATCAAAATACAACAAGTTTATACACATTGGATTAGGGATTTTAAGTCAAAAAATCCAAAATAATGAGTTTAACACATGATTTGTTCAAGGAATTTTGCAAAAATATACTTTTCAAGATTAAAATGAATTTTTATTATTCACACTTGAATAAATGCCTAATTTCACATAAATCCCATTTTCCAAGAAAATTTTAAAACTTTGTTCACAAAATATTTCAATAAAATGAATTTTCTTTTTAAAACATTTTATTTCATAAAATGTTTTACACTAAGTTTTATTTAAAATATATCATTTTATCTAAACTTTGGAACCCTTTGTAAAACCATTTTACAGAAATCATGAGAATTAGCTTTCTTATAACATACATGCATTCTATACTTAGACTCTACATATAAAACCAAATGCGAAGAAAGTAGAGTTCTTAAACTTAAAGAGTAGTGATTACCACCTCAAAAGAAGATTCAACAATGGTGGATGAAAAGTATAATAAGATAGCAACCTCCCACCTACTAAGGTACCCTTAAATAGGTTGCATATCTCCACTAAGATTTCTCCTTGAAAGATCCATGGAAACCCCTTTAAGATCCATAATTTCTTCTACTTTTCTTCTTAAAAAATGCCCAAAAATATCTCCATAAATTTATATCTTGCCTAATAAATGGTGTATATGGGTTTTATGGGCTTAAATATGGTGAAAAACGATAAAGTATGGTGGTTTAGGGTTGAGGGGTGGTGGTTAAAGGGTGGTAAAAGGTTATTTGTGGTGGGAGAGCTCTCATGAGCTAGAGAGAGAGATATAGAGAGAAAGAGAAAAAACTGGATTTAAAATAGGTTGAAATGACCCAAACATCACTTAAATAGCTCAAAGATTTTAGGGGCAAAATTCCTAAAACGTCCATAGCTCCAACCCCAAGTTGATATGCTTCTGCGGGAGCATAACACGTGTTTTAATCCAATGGTTAGGAATTTGATAACATTCTCTAAATATGTAGAAACTGACTTTTTTTATCTGATTCGAATGAGATTTGTTCTCGTTCGAAGAGAACTACCATATTGTTCGAACGAAACTGTATCTCATTCCAATGAGAGCCACATCTCGTTTGAACGTACTTCAAATGTGGTTCTAACGAGAGTAGGTTTCCAAATAGAGATGGGCCGTTAGAAGGTCATTTGAAGACCATTCGAACGAGATTTGAATCTTGTTTGAATGACTCTGGATGTCATTTGAACGACCTTAACTTTTCCAAATTGAATTTAAGGTCATTAAAAATCAAACCAAGTTCACCAAGGCCACTATATTATCCAAATTTAACCCATAATTCATCTTATAAAGTTTAAAGCTCAATTGGATCACATAAAGTGACTGAATTACACGAGTAAAGTGAAAATCACGAGGGTGGGTGATACAAGCAACTAAGGGTTATGAGATCACATTAAAAGGCGATGAACTGAAGGTCTCACATGGAGACCTAATTTTTATGAAGGTTACAAAGAAGCGTAAATTGTATTTTCCCCTTAGAAATATAGTTATAAGTGAAGAAGCCATCTCAGAAAGTTCAGTAGGCTACTTCTGATGCTACCAGATTATGGCATGTGCGCTTGGGACATGTAGGAGAGAAGACTTCAGGGATTAGTAAAGCAGGGTCTGTTGAAATGTGCTAAGACCTGCAAGCTTGTATTTGTGAACATTTTGTTCTTGTTAAGCAAATAAGAGTCAAGTTTTGCATAGCAGTACATCGTATGAAGGGGACTCTTAATTATATTCACACTGATATTTGGGGACCTAAAAAAATTTCAGCTTTAGGAGTTAAGTATTATTTTGTGTCTTCTGTAAATGACTTATCTAGATGAGTCTAGGTTTACACCATAAGATAAAAAGATGAGGTCTTAAAAATTTTCTTGAAGTGGAAGAAGATGATAGAGACTGAAACTGGCAGAATAACTTAAAGTCTTAGGTCAGACAATGGCTGCAAATACAAGAAATTATTACAAGTATGCAAGGACAAAGGGATCATGAGACACTTCATAGTTAAAGACATGCCATAAGAAAGTAGGGTGGCCAAATGTATAAATCGCACTTTGCTGGAAAAGGTACGATGCATGTTATCTAATACAGGTTTTTGCAAGGCATTTTGGACTGAAGTTGTTACATATGCATGTCACCTCATTAATAGGTTACTTGCAGCTGTGAATCATGGTAAAATTACCATGGAGGTATGGTCAGGAAACCTACTACAAATTATAATTCTTTACATATTTTTGGCTCCCCTACATATTTTCATGTTAGGAAAAACAAATTGTATCCTAGAGCCAAGAAATCCATATTCTTGGGCTTTGATGATAGAGTGAGAGGGTATAAGCTTTGGTGCCCTGAGATGAAAAAGATCATAAATATTAGGGATGTTACATTCGATGAGTCTTCAATGTTGAAGAGTTTTCTTAGGGATAACAAGACCAACGTAGTTTCACAACAGGTGGAGCTTGAGGCTCCAATTGTTCCATATACCCTTATCATAAATTCAGAAGATGATGAGATAAGTACAAATGAGGTGGAGGCTCCGGCCCACGGGTATCCTTGGAAATCAAATTATATTGCAGTTAGTAAACCAGAAAGTCAAAAAAGGAAACATGCATAGCATACTACTGACATCCGCACTACCCATCGCTACAAGAAACTATACAATTTATTGAGAAATAAATCATGGCCAAATGTTAAAAATTCGTTGTAAAAGACAATTTGCAAGGATATTTTTTCGTTGCAGGGTCATGGCCAAAGCCCTATGGATAAAGGTATATGTGAATTAAAATGAGTTTCGTGGTCAATTGTTAACTTATTGGCAACAAAAAAAGTCGTTGCCTAATGTGTACCTTTCGCAACAATCATTGTTGTTGTTTGTTAATATATATTTTTTTTCAAATAGTCATATTTCATGGCAAACTGTATTTCATGTATTCTTAAAAAATTGTGGCTGAATATATTTTCACTTTTTTGCTACAGTTAAAAATTATTGCAAATAGAATGTTTTTATCACAATTGTCCACAAAGAAAAATTATGTCTAATGTTAATATTATTATCATTTTCCTATATTATTTTAGCTAGTGTTATTAACTTATTTCCGTTCAAAGAGAGATTTCTAAAATGATTAATAATTAATAACATTACTAAATATACTTTGCAAAATTTGGCAAGTCCATCCACATACTAATGAAATAACAATTAAAATATAAAATCATATTTCAAAGTACATATATTTAAAACAAAAAATGTCGTCAGCAAAATAAGGTGCCATCTTTGTGCTAAAAAAATCCACTAAAAGCATGTTATAATGTCTAATAACAAAGTTCACAAAAAATCATGCCACAATGTCTAATAACAAAATATCGTGGTCGATGTCAACATTCTCTCAAATTTTCACTTCGATTCGCACCACAACATAGCATACAAAACCATTTGTCCAACAAGATTCTTCGTCTTTTAATATCTGTAATTCATCATAAAAAAATTGTTAGTTATGTTTTATGAATAAGAACAATAAAAATAATTACGCCTTCAATATTTATGACTTGAATAGAAACAAATCTCTCAAGTGACATACCATTGACCTAAAGATGTGGGATGCATTCCTCTCAAAATGAGTAAGGATTGGATGATCTTATCAGATTCAACTTGCTCAGCTAAAACGGGGCTTATGAGTGCTCATTGAGAATATGTCTCTTCTAATTTCTTCATTGTCTCCTCACAATGAGATGCAGACTCCGCCTCTTGAGATTTTAGGCTCTCCATTAACTCTTCTTGAGCTCTAAAAGAATCCTTGAGAGCTTCCTCCAATTGTGTATTTTTTTTTTCAAAGTTATCTTAGAATTAGTTTGTTTGGGACCATGACCAAGGCCATTAATATACCTCGATCTCGTCCCAAGCACAATATTCGATATCTGGCCTAGACTCATTAATTGACCCTCCTCAAATACAGAGTCAAACTCAAGGATTTTCATCTCCTCCTGAGTAAAAGAAATATAAAATTAGTATCTAACAATACTCATATTTTAAAATATTTTATATTTCAAAAAAATTCGAAAGGGTTTCCTTTGTTTTTATCTTAAAACCAACCTGTTCAATCCAATAAAAAATCGCTAATAACACAATAATAATTATTTAAACTTCATCCCAACCTCCAAAATAACAAATAGAAGTAAACATCGTTAATCGACCTCTAATAATCCTACATACTTAATTTGGTCGATTACAGCTCGCAATTTTACTTACATAGATTTCTTTGGCTTCAGGAGACGTCCACTTCTCATCTTTACAATGGGTCGCTTTATAAAACTCAATCCTATTGGGTTCATCATCATCATCCCCACCTCTCTGTCAAAATATAATAAGTATATAATTAGTAAGCATATTTACTATAGAAAATTGAAATCTAAAAATAATTATATAGTACCAGTTCATAACGAACAACCACAAATATTTTGGACCCCTTGTTGTGCTTCACAGTTTGCTTCGCTTTATTGTTTTTGTTTATTATGCATCGTCACTACAATATATTATAAAATAATTATATTGAATATAACAATTTACATCTTACATAAATAAAAATTGTAATAATTTTGAACCTCGTATTTAGGATCAGCATATAAATCCCACAACTCATGCCAATTTTCCTCCAAAAGGGATATTTGCTCGTGCCTCCTTCGGTGACCCATATTGTAAATCATATTGACAAAGTTTACTTTGTTGAACCCCACTCCTCCCTTTAATCAACTCTTCATAGCTTTGCTTTCCACACTCATCCAAGTAATTTTCAAATCTCTCCAGAAAATAAATTACGACAATTAATCAAATTAAAAGAATACAAGTTAAAGTTAATAGAAAATAGACTCTTTAATAAGTTATAACTTATGTTAAGTCTATCAAAGGCTTCATTATTATCACGATCACTAAGGTTTTTCCATTTCATTGGCATCGGGATAAGATTCCAAGATATAATCCCAATCTCAATTAAAAGTTTAGTAGACTGCTCACTATGGAGAAACCTCCTTTATATTTTGAAATTTCTATTCACATTTTATTTTTCGTTGCTTTTATCATCTTTTGCAATCTTTTACCTTTGGTTGGTCCCCAAACTCTCTTTTTTCCGTTGGAAGAGGTTGTGGATAACAAACATTCCATCAATAAGATGGAGAAATTATTACATAAACATGCGCAAATAATAAATACACGTTAATTAATAATGTTACCAACGTAAAATACATGTTATTGATTGTTCTCTTCTCTCGAAGATTGAGAATTCTTTTAGTTATTTGGTTTTCTGTAATTTTCTTTATGTTGATGGGTTGATTTTTAGATTCTGTCAATTAGGTTGATACCTCTAATTTAGATTCAACCCCCTTCAAGAGGAAACCTGCTAGAAGATTAGTTTTATATATCCTAGTTATAGGGAAGCTATTGGTGTGATTAAGCTACATATTGAGAAGTTGATTGAAAATGTAAGAAAGTTCATTTTTGGTTTCATAATTTGTTGTGTGTGTGTGTGTCGGGGGGGGGGGGGTGTGAATAACTCTCCTTACATCGGTAGTTTCACTATTTTTTATTTCATTGTGAATGGGAGGTGGGCTATCCCTGGGGGCTATTGTCCTGTCCCTTTTGGTTCTTGTATCCAGTCGGTGGACATGAGAATGGAGAATATGTTTCACCTTCATTAAGTGATATGGGGATGGTTGTGAAGCTAATTAAGAGCTACCTTATCGAAATATATTCGAACCGTAATTTATCTGTTTCGAGGTTTACTGATCTAGCTGAACTTATTGGGGATCTATGCTAGTCTAATAATGGGATTCCTTGTGGGGATTTAAACTGTTTGGTGTAGTTTGGTGATTAAAGAGTGATGGAATAAAGTCAAATATTGTCAAATAAAGTCAAATATTGTCAAATATTGTAGAATAAAGTCAAATATTGTCTCTTTGTCCTGATTATTGTGAATGTGAATTGTTTAAGAAGATCGAAGAACTAAAATTCAGGTAGAATTTAGCAACTTTTATTGAACATCTTTTAAATCTAATTCTTACAAGTTAACTTTTGGTATCTGGTTATTGTAGAGAGTCATCATTGATGATGGGGTCAGAAAAAATCAAGGCTGGTCACAGGATTATAAGGGAAGATGAATTAGTATACAAGCTTTCGCATTTATATTTTTGTTTTGTGTGTTTATTATTGTTGATGTAGTTGTATTATATCAATCTTTGATTAGTTTGATATCGGTCTTGAAAGACAATGATATCTTGAATATGGAAGGAAATATGTATCTCTACAAGTTTGTCATGATCACGTATCTAATTTAATGAAGTGTGAGTTATTTTCTTACTGTTCAACGACTCCCATAGGCTCTTTAACAAACCTTACAAATTTATTGTCCAATAAAGATTGCGTATCTCAGTTAATTCAATCTCTCAGGTGGCTTACAGAGGTTTGGGCATACCCAAAACCCCCAAAGACCAATTATCTTTACTTCTTACAAAATCTAAATGTGGGCAAGCCTCATTGTAAATAACCAGTAAGCAGAGAGTCCTCATTGATGATGGGGTCTGAAATAATCAATGGTGGTCACGGGAGTATAAGGGAAGATGAATTAGTATCCAAGCTTTGGGGAGATGAATTAGTATCCAAGCTTTCTTTTCACAAAATGCAATGGTTGTTGAGCTATTCTTCCAACAATTATTGGTTGTTGTGTTAATATTTTTCCTACACTAGTCAAAATCAAATTCATATGCTATGTATTAAAGTATAGTACGATTTTTTTCACTTGACTATTACTCATGTAGATCTAAGCCTAATTTGAATTGTGTGTTTACATTCAATAATGAAGTTGATGCAATAAAAATGAACACAAATAAAAATAGTTTATACAAGTAAAAAAAGAAATTAAATCACTAAATATTGAATAAGTAAAAAGAATACTAAATGAAGTTAACATTCATTTAGTAAGTGAAAATCACTGGTGAGGGAATATTCAAGGAAGGCATGTTTATTTAGGGCTTTTATTTCATCTTTCTTGAATCTTAATAAGTTTATGCTATAGGGAAAAAATAAATACTACAAAAGTAATACTTTATTGCTTCAAACTATGCCCCGAGATATAAAAATGCTTCCCCCTGTGATAAAAATAAGATATGATTTTCAATTGCGGAACAAAACTTCCATCATATATTTCATTGTTCTTGTTTTCCTCTTTGATTGAATTTGTCTAAATTCATAAAACTCTCAAGAGATGATATGTTACAGGTGGTATAATGTCCTCCTCCACTAGCGGTGATGGTTTATCTGTTTAGCTCATATTCATTGTCATCATTTATGGTTGTTATGCAAGCGAAGAGTGCAAGACCTTAAAATTTCTAGAGTAACAACCATTAAGCTAAGTTATTGAAAGTTCACAGTAAAAAATTTCAGGTTGTTTAATATGCTTATGTTCATGGGCCCGGTTCATTTAACCTTAAATATTTTGTGAGAGTATTTTTTTATCTAATCCTATTGTTAGTACGGTTACCAATCTACAAGTAAATGGAAACCTCGAAAAAAAATTATAGTGTTGTGGTTGTGAACAGAATTGGTACCTAATGTCTATTTTGTACTTGAATTATTATTATCGTTAATATATTGAGTTTAGTTTATTGCAACTAAGAGGAATTTCAGTCATTTAAAGAAATTTCTAACTGTTAATTTTCGTTGTTTGTATATTTCTTCGTGTCTTTCTTATTTGGCTGTTGTTGTAGATAGTTGTTTTGCACTATTTTCCTATGGTCCAAGTGTTGAGTTGGTAGGAGCACTTGATTTAGAAAAACAACCATGTTTCCCCAACGGAAATGTGTTTTGAATAGTTATATTAGAGAACTATCTTTGAGTTTAATGTTTATGGATTCTATACTTCTATTTCACACTGTGGACACATCCTTTTACCATATCACTTTCCGCACTTACTATAAAGGTTGCATTGAAGAGCTTTTGTAACACTAAAGTTGTATGGATCTTATGTTATAATTCACGTTCTCCCAATAATTAGAGATGGTCCAATATTCAAATTAGCTAAACATGGTATGCATTCATTCACGATTAAATTATAAATTCACGCACAGAATGTCCAAAAATGCATCAATGGTTCTACACATAATAATATTAAACTCTTGTAAACCCAATAATCTATAACAAATAGAAAACCAAATGCAAATGAGAAGACGTGTCAGTTTAAAATTGGTCTGATTGCCTTGGTCGTAACTTACAGAGGTCTTAAAAATGACTGTCAGGTTCTCTGTTTTTTGTTCATGTTTATGTCTTCTTTTCTTTTGGGTGATTTTTCTATAAATGTTTTTATCCTTATGTTTTCCTAAGGATGCAACTACAATGTTGGTTAATAAAACTAGATTTATAATTGAACATTTATTTTTGGTGAGGTGAGTGAATTTCGAATGAAGGGATCTGGAGTTTCAGAATAATTATAGAACTAGTCGTGGGCTTTAAAATGTAAGATAGGCTTTAAAAATTCAGGTACTGATGTAGCAAGGTTACATTAAAATGTATGAGTATACTCGTCTTTATATGTATATGTCTTAGAGGTACATTAGACTTATTACCTTGGTTATCCATAGGAATGTCACAATTTGTTGCTTAAGACGAATATGCAGAATTAACGGAGTGCATGGCTTGTACAATGGGACATTGCACATCTTGTACAATAGCATATTGTAACTCTTCTATAGTTGTTGTAGCCATTGTGGATGATCTAGTTGATCTCATCCTAGAATACCTCGGTGCCATACTAAATGATCTACAATTGAAAGAGCAAGTTATGATGTGGGTGAATAGTAATTTTTTTGAAGTAAATAAAATTTTAAGCCTTTAACAATATCATATAAGTGAATTAGCAAAATTATTTTACATAAACCATATCGTATGCAAAAGGCATAAATAAATCACTCATCAACGATGGAACACAATAGTAATAAGAGATCCCATTTTCATTCTTGAACAATAACTCTCGGATATCATACAAGTGCACGAACAATATGATGTTATATCACACATGACACAAGTGAAAGGCATAAACATATCACATGTGAATGATGGAAGATAATGGTGATGAGAAATTCCATTTTCATTAAAACATAATATCTAAATTGAATCTAAGGCTACATTCTACTATAACGACTAACACATTCAATTTGTATCACTCTCCGTACGAACGAGATCTTTCCCATCACAATATTCAATTAGTTTTTCATCTTCATCATCCTCTCCATAACATACAAAATCATTTTCATCTGATATAACTCTAGTGTTGTCTACAACACTGGCATCAACAATATCCGCATCCATATAATTTCTCTACAGGACATCAACATCAACTTCTACAATTTTATCACCCTTAGACGACGTTCTTTCCTGGTAAACTAAACTTTCATCCTCTTTTGTAATACCCACGTCCATATGTTCCACATTTGGATCATATAACTGTTTATGATAAAACTCTTGAACAACTTTCCAATCTTTCCCCAACTTCGTGTCGTTGACGTAAAGTACTTGTTTTGCTTGAACTGCTAGAACGTAAGTCATTATTATACCTCCTGCCATTAATATTAATGCTCGTGAAGTGGTAATCTATTTGTATTCCCGAATTTTTCTTCTTATCAGCTTCAAACCACCCACACTTAAAAAGAAGGGCTCAATTTCCTTTGATATATTCCAATTCAACAATGTTTGTCAAGACACCATAACAATTCATTTCTTCGTGGTCATGATCCCCTTTGACCACCAAACTACAATTCTAACTTTTTCGACGATTGTCACGATCCCTAGTGTGAAACCTAACTCATTTAACAATGTAACTCTTATACTTATTCGCTTGAATTTCAGGACCATAAGCCAACGTATATAATTGCTCGATAGCTTTTGGAGACTTTTGATCAATATAACTTCCCCATCTATTAAGAAAACATATGTATTGTATTAATAAGTGCAGTTTAAGGTAATAATAAAAGCCATATTTATTTACGCCATTACTTAATTATTTATTTAAAAGAGACAATTAATTATTCTTGTTTAACTTACATGCAATTTGAACCAAGAAGGCAATTGTCATCATTGTCTCTCTTCCAAATTCAAAAAACTTTCTTTCTTGAGTTCTTCCATTTGTTCACTAAATTGAAAGGTATCATTTATTTATTGTGCTTATAACAAATTGCAAATTTACTAAACAAAAAATTTACTTACTCAAGACATCTCGCAACTTCCTTGCAATTATTCAACGTATACTAACTTATCATTTATAGCTCAGCGTCAGAAAGAAAATCATATGAACATGCCCCAAAAGGGCGTACTTTTTGAGAGAACAATCCAATCCATTTTCTTGCATATCTCCATCGTAATTCGCACTGCATAATTAAAACTTGTTTCAATTCCATTGAGATACATTGAACAAAACTTTAAGCACTCGTTAAGAATGTAAGCCTCTGTTATGGAACCTTCAGGGTGATCTTTATTACGAACATACCCCTTAAGTGTTCGCAAGTACCTATATACATACAAAATGTTAAACCATGTCAAAATAAACCCATAAATTACCAACATAAAGTATATAATAACGAACAGATAAATACTAAAGAACACCTTTCAAAAGGATACATCCACCTATATTGAATCGGTCCTCCGAGTATAGCCTCTAGCAGCAAGTGAACAGCTAAGTGGACCATTATATTGAAAAATGCCATCGGATAAATCATTTCAAGTTTGCACAAAATTAGGACCATGTATTTTTCTTATGTCTTTAGTTCTCTTACATCTAATGTCTTACAACACAAGTCATTGAAGAACTTCCCCAATTCAACTAATGTAGTATATAAATTCTTAGGCAAGTATCCACGAGCAATAATAGTCAATAATCATTGTAATAAAACATGACAGTCATGACTTTTCAACCATGATATCTTACCATCACTAACATTAACACTTTGACAGATATTAGAATCATAACCATCTAGAAACTCAACGGATTTAATGAACTCACAAAACCCCTATTTTTCCAACTTGGAAAGAGTGTAAGATGCTGGTGGCATCATATATGTAGCACCATTCCGCTTCAAATGCAATTACTTCCTTATTTTCATATCCTCTAAATCATATCTCGCTTTATACATATATTTTGTTTTTCCTTCAATGTTAAATAATGTTCCTAATACAATCTCACATATATTTTTTCAATGTGCATGACATCAAGATTATGATGCAACTTCAATGTTCGCCAATACGGTAATTCGAAGAAAATGATTTTTTAGTCCAATTTAACTCTTAGGGTGTACGATTTCTCTTTCTATTCTCCGAGTGTTTCCCTGGAACATAATTCTTAAGATGATGCAATTATCGCAACACGTTATTCTCATCTAAATCCATCGGATTTGAATGAAGCTCCTGCGTACCATTAAATTTTTTACTCTTTCGCCATTTATGAATTGGCTCTAAATACCAACAATGGGCCATATAATAGATTTTACTTCTTAACTTTTGAGAATAATTATCCTCATTACAAGTAGGGCATGCCATATATCCTTTAGTACTCCACCCGGATAAATTATCATAGGTTGGAAATTCATTTAGGGTCCATATAATCGTCGTATGCATTTGAAATGTCTTTTTGGTGGATGAATTGTATATCTCCACACCAACATCCCACAACTCCTTCAATTCATCAATTAATGGTTGTAAATACACATCCATGTCCTTATCGGGTGCCTTCGGTCCAGGAATGAGTAACGAAATCATGAAAAATGGATCTTTTATACATTTCCTCAGAGGTAAGTTATATGGCATGAGTATAACTGGCCACATGCTATAAGCATCGTGCATGTTACCAAATGGGTTAAACCCGTCACTTTTTAGGCCAATCCTTACAATACGAGGGTCTTCAGAAAACCACTCGTGTTACTAACCAAATTCCTTCCAAGCATTGGAGCCAGCGGTATGTGTTAACACATTGTCAGTAGCACGCCTCTCTTTGTGCCGCCTCATACCATGACTATTTTTCTCAATATAAAGAGTCTTTGGAGTCTTGGTTTTAGTGGGAATTAGAGAATTATATTATGTGGAATTCGCTTACCCTAGTTGTCCTTAATCTTCCATCTAGGCTCCCCATATATTGGACACTCCTTCTTATCTTCAAGATCCTTCCAAAATAATGCGCAATCATTTTTACATGCATGAATCGACATATTCTAATCCCAAATCACAAAATATCCTTATCGCCTCATATTATGACGTTGGAAGTGTCTCGCCATTGGGAAAACCCTCCTTCAATAGTTCGAGTAACATGTTGACTAACTTATCACTCCAACAATTAATGACTTTCAAGTGTAATAACTTGACAGGAGAAGACAAGGTGGAGAATTTTTCATAATTAAGATATAGTTCACTTTTAGAATCCTTCAGCAATTTGTTAAATCTTTTCTTCCCCCCATCACCAACATATGTGGGATAATGTTGAGAATCACCTTGACCACTATCTATGAACATCACCATATGCATGTTTTCTAACATATCGTACATTTTGTCACCATCATCCTCTTCAGTGTCTGTCGTTCCTTCACCAGCCTCATCGTTTATATCAACAATGTTATTTACATCACCGTATGCACTACCATACACCACGTGTTTAAAATGCTCATCATGATATATCCACCGATTGTAGGTTGTACAAAAACCATTTAAAAAAAGTGATCATTTACTTCATCAATATTTCTAACATTGATATTCAATCAATCACAACAATGACACCTAATTTCATTATTTTATCCCACATGATTCTTTGCGAATCGAATGAATGATCTAACTCCCATCACATGTTTCTCACAAAATCGATTTCTTTCGTGAATCCAACCTTTATCCATCTAATTCATGACATAAGATATATTACATGAGTTTAGTACCCATAATGTGGAAAAAATAAAAACATAAACATGTATTGAGTGGTCATGATAAAGATAAATAAAGCATATAGATGCATATTCTAATTAATTTACATATAATAAATGAGTAAAAACAAGTTAAGCACAAAATAAATTAGTATATACATAAATAACTTGTTGATTAAATTTGAATAAAATAAATACATTAATTTGGTGTAATATATATTAATGATTGTCCTATATGCATATTTTTTTTAAAAATGTACGTGATTTGTTCCATATATGATGATTTTTAAAACTCTAAGATATAAAATGCCCATATATATTCCCATATCCATAACCATAAACCCTCATAGAAATTTGTCGCAAAGAGAAATACCTTTTAAAGCATATAAATTAGGCCATCAGTTGTCCGTTTAACATAATCATTTCGAAAAACTTATAATTTGTTACAATTTTGAATCAAATAACATGCATTCCTTTTATAATATTCAATCTCTACATGTGAATTTTCCTATATAAGATTTCCCGAAAACCACAATAATTCAAACTAAACAAGGTACTCAAAATATAATGAGTGTAAACCATATTGAACTATTCATTTGGTTAAAAATGACTTTAGTTTTGAATTAATCAAATGTAAGCATCAAACTGGGTTAAATCTATCGTTAGTTTCAACCTTCAAAACAATAACACCTAATTAAAGAATTGAAGAAATAAATAATTAATCCGATTAATTTGGGAAATAGATACAAAATAAACCAACGAAACAACAAAAAATGTTCGAGACCATATGATGAAAATAAGTAATTATGCCTCTGTACTGCTAATAGCGGAATACGCCTTATTTGGTATCTGGGAAACTCGAGAAAAGTCAATTATCTTAGCATTATAACCCACACCATCTATAAACATTTGAAAGTCATATTTTTCTTTATATTTGTAAAAAATTACGTAATTTCATAAAATAAGGTGCATGGCGTATATAATGTAATAAAAATTCGCAAGACAAATGGTAAGAATTTAAAGAATTCAGACTAGGTAGTTTTTATAAAATATATAATTACATGCTGGAATTGCTGATATACTTTCTAAACAAACAAGCATAAGGTACTGAACAAATAAGCACCTGGTAGGATAAACAATAAATTCGTTGGATTTGGGTTCTCTTATCGAAGCTTTGGGTTGTCTCCTCACGAGATAGCATGTATAAATTTCAAGCAACAACACTATCAAACCTAATGTAGACAGTACTCAAATCAAATAAAAATCAAATCATAAAATATTATATGATACCGAGGAAAGATGCACTTGGTCAGGTCGGCAGCGAGATGAGAGAACTCGTGAGGTTTGTGGGGCCGCAAGAAGAGAGAACTTGTGAGGTTTGTTGGGCAGGAACGAATAGGGAAGAGGGTTGGACGAAGAATTCGTGAGGTTTATTGGAAGTCTTAAGGCGTGAGGTTTGGTGTAGTGGGGTAAAAGTATTCATTTAATTACATTGTTAACACGAAAAATTAAAACGTGCTTAGATAAATTTAGTTTTTGGATATAAATATTTTGTAGCTAAATAATATAACATTTTACAACAAAATTTTATTGTTGATAATTATATATTTTCGTTACCAAATAAATATGTGCCAAATTAATTGGTCGGGAAGAATGGAGCCTAATAAACTTTTTAGGATTTAGCAACAAAACTTTATATTTCGTAGCATATAATCCATATTTTTTCACTGTAGACACCCCATTCCGTTACCCCCTAACTCTCCTTAGTTCCCTAGTACCTCCCTTCATCACCACAAACCCAGGTCATGTCCCGAGTACTAACCTGGAAGCCACCGGGCACTCCCCGGCTCAGTTTGACCAAAATGTCAAACTCTTCATCTCGATCGAGATTGAATTAATCCTCGAAGGGCACTAAATACCCTTTCCAACGGTCCGTCCCATGCGCGATTCTGACTTACCATGCGGACGAACGGTCCGTTTGCGTCCGAAACCTGACCCAGAACCCACTGGGCGCTCCCAGGCCCTGTTTGACCTAAGTCAGCTCTTCATATCAATCGAGGCTGAATGAATATTTAAAGGGCACTGAATCCCCTTTCCAACGGTCCATCCCATGCGCAATTTTGACTTACCATGCGGACGAACGACACGTTTGACTCCGAGAGGTCACCGAACGCTTCCAGGGCCCGGTTGACCAAAGTCAACTCCCCAAACCGGGTCAAACTCTTTAGAATATCGATGTACATCTCCTAACCTTTTCAACGGTCTGTCCTATGCATGATTCGGACTTACCATGCGGACGAACGATCCGTTTGGGTCCGAGCGATTCCCCGTCCATTAGACCGACAAACACTTCCGAGCCATATTTGACCAAAAGTCAACTCTCAAACCCGGGAGCGGTCCAAAGGACTTTCAAGGGTCTATGAATTACCTTTCCAACGTTCTATCCCGTGCGCAATTCTGACAAACGGTTTGCCCTCAGCATCCAATTTTTCGAAAAAGCCTGAAACACACTGCCAAATGGCAAGTTCCAGACCCTGCCTATCGGCAGGTGCCGATAGGCAGGAACGGGTCTATGCCGATCGACAGTGACCTGAGCCTATAAAATGAGGCCTTCACCTCATTCGCAAGGGGGAGCCCAGATCTGATAAAATTCACTCTCAATAAATCCCAGAAACCTCTCTCGAAGGCAGCGTGATTTCAACTTCCAAATCCCTTTTTTACTTCCACTTTTCATCATCCTTTTCATCAAACTTGGTGAATTAACCACTCTCCATCATCATCGAAGTGCAATGGCTGCTCTCCAACATTTAAGATCAATCTCAAGATCTTCAAAAAGGTCCAACTTCCTCCACTTTCTCTTAAATTCTCTTAAAATTCTCTATAACTTGTTTTCTTACTTAGCACTTTTATTATCTCATCTCGCACATATTAATATACTTTTTATTTAGTATTATTTCACATCTCCTAGTTTTCATATAAATAAAATCCAAAAAACAAGAAAAAGAGGGTTTGCTCATAAATTCCAAATAAGGGATTATCATACCTTTCTCACACTTTTCTCACCACTAAAACACTTTTTCTACACACACACACACACACACTCACAAATAAGAGATCCCCCATTTGGATTTATGGGATAAACCCCACCCCTCGTTTTGTATGCGAACTACGTGGACTTTGATGCCTTTATAGGCTACGTAGGCGTCTCGGGGTAAAGCCCGAGACTCGAGTCCTTTTCTCACTTTTTCTCTTATATTCCTATTTTCTATAAATCTAATCTTCTTATATTCTATATACTTGCCCTTGGTGACGTATTACTCCATAGGCATTATCATTCCATTATAACGAGCAACGTAGGGGTAATCGCGTAAATCTTACTTTTCTAATATTATTCTTATATCTTCCTATGGATAACTCGCTTTATCTTCGCCATGATACAAGTCGAGGATTCCTACCTCCATTATAGATATACACATGCACACATAGAACGGGGGAATTATAAAGGAAAATAGCAAATATCCATGAGAGACCGAAAGGGAGGAATGGGTGCCTAACACGTTCCCATTTCGTAACTAAGCCTCCAACCCTTCTCGAATCAGTTTGGTTTTGCATGCACCAGTATGTCTTTGGAAGCCATCCTTCGGGGTGGCTTCCCCTTCACTACACCAAAACTGGCGATTGGTCACGGCCAAAATCCCTGACCAAAACTGTGGGTCGCGGACTTTGGCCGTGACCATTTCTGGCGTGACCATTTTCGTGGGTCGCGGCCCAAGTCCGTGACCAAAAAATGGTCACGGCCAAGAGGAGTCACGGCAGATGGTCGCGGACTTTGGCCGTGACCCATGCCGTGACGGGTCACGGCCCTTATTCGTGACCCACAACTGTGACAAATTGGTCGCGGCCAAAGTCCGCGACCCCCGTCCGTGACAAAAAAAATTAAAAAAAATTGGTCGCGGCCCTTATCCCTGACCCACAACCGTGACAAATTGGTCGCGGCCAAAGTCCGCGACCCACGTCCGTGACAAAAAAAATTAAAAAAAATTGGTCGCGGCCCTAGTCCACGACCCATAACCGTGACAAAAAAATAAAAAAAATGGTCGCGGACTTTGGCCGCGACCATTTTTAAGCGCGACAAAAAAAATAAAAATGGTCATGGACAAAGTCCATGACCATATTTATCTATAATTTAAAAAAAAAATATATTTTTTTGTCCAATCCTAAAATTGGGGGTCCTGTGAGTGCACCGTCGGTTGCTACGAGATGTTACAAATATTTATTATAGGCAAAACAATAAAAAAAATCACAAATTGCGAATTGAGAATGTTGTTAATAAACAAATATATATCCAAACTTAAAAATATTACACGTCTTAATAATTCACAGACCAAAAAAAAAATTGGGCAGAGTTTCCTCTATTTTCTTGACATTCCAAAACCTGTAAATGAAAAACCTGCTTATTATAAAGCCCGCACGGCTATAAAATTCAACAATCAAGTTATAAAAGCCCGCACGGCCATAAAACTAAATAATAAAAGCCTACACGGCTATAACACATAAAAAACATTATCCTGAATGTCCACAACATATAAACAATCTTCATGTTGTAAACCATTGCCTCCTTCATTTGTTCCACGTGCAAAAATCCTACAAATGATAGGATACAAAAAACAAAAATATCAGTAACCAAGTAGTTTTACAAAAAATTTAATCAAGAGGAAAAATTGCATATAGGAGTTAAAATTATCAGTAACCAAGTAGAAATATGAAAATTACCGTCGTTTTGAGAGGTGTTGGTGGGAGGTGTTGGTGCCACCCACGGGGCCGTTCGGGGGCTGTTTCGAGTTTTCACCCTCTAACGCCATGTTTTGCTTAAGTGTAGAAATACGAAAATTACCGTCGTATTCTCAAACCGGGAGACCCGCGGCTGCGAGGTTAGTTCCTACGAGTTACATTGGTCCCGTGGGAGGTGTTGGTGCCACCCACGGGGCCGTTCGGGGGCTGTTTCGAGTTTTTTCACCCTCTAATGTCATGTTTTTAAGTCCAAGTCTAGAAATAAGCAAATTACCGTCGTACTCTCAAACCGAAAGACCCGCGGCTATGGGGCTGGTTCCTACGAGTTACGTTGGTCCCGTGGGAGGTGTTCGTGCCACCCACGGGGCCGTTATAGGGCTGTTTCGAGTTTTCTCCCTCTAACGACATGTTTTTAAGCCTAAGTCTAGAAATATGCAAATTAAAGTCGTATTCTCAAACAGGGAGTCCCGCGGCTGCGGGGTCAGTTCCTACGAGTCACATTGGTCCAGTGCGAGCTGTTGGTGCAACCCACGGGGTCATTCGGGGGCTGTTTCTAGTTCTCACCCCCTAACGCCATGTTTTGCTTAAGTGTAGAAATACGCAAATTACCGTTGTATTCTCAAACCGGGAGACCCGCGACTACGAGGTCAGTTCCTACGAGTTACGTTGGTCCCGTGGGAGGTGTTGGTGCCACCCACGGGGCCGTTCGGGGGCTGTTTCGAGTTTTCACCCTCTAACGTCATGTTTTTAAGCCTAAATCTAGAAATAAGTAAATTACCGTCGTACTCTCAAACCGGGAGACCCGCGGCTGTGGGGTCGGTTCCTAAGAGTTACGTTGGTCCAGTGGGAGGTGTTGGTGCCACCCACGGGGCCGTTCGGGGGCTGTTTCGAGTTTTCAGCCTTTAACGCCATGTTTTTAAACCTAAGTCTTGCAATATGCAAATTACCGTATTACTCTCAAACCGGGAGACCCGCGGTTGCGAGGTCAGTTCCTACGAGTTACGTTGGTCCCGTGGGAGGTGTTGGCGCCACCCACGGGGCCGTTAGGGAGCTGTTTCGAGTTTTCACCCTCTAACGCCATGTTTAGCTTAAGTGTAGAAATACGCAAATTATCGTCGTATTCTCAAACCGGGAGACCCGCGGCTGCGAGGTCAGTTCCTACGAGTTACGTTGGTCCCGTGGGAGGTGTTGGTGCCACCCACGGGGCCGTTCGGGGGCTGTTTTGAGTTTTCACCCTCTAACGCCATGTTTTTAAGCCTAAGTCTAGAAATAAGCAAATTACCGCCGTACTCTCAAACCGGGAGACCCGCGGCTGCGGGGTCGGTTCCTACGAGTTACGTTGGTCCCGTGGGAGGTGTTGGTGCCACCCACGGGGCCGTTCGGGGGGTGTTTCGAGTTTTCACCCTTTAACGCCATGTTTTTAAACCTAAGTCTTGAAATATGCATATTACCGTATTACTCTCAAACCGGGAGACCCGCGGCTGCGAGGTCAGTTCCTACGAGTTACGTTGGTCCCGTGGGAGGTGTTGGTGCCACCCACGGGGCCGTTCAGGAGATGTTTCGAGTTTTCACCCTGTAACGCCATGTTTTGCTTAAGTGTAGAAATATGCAAATTACGTCGTATTCTCAAATCGGGAGACCCGCGGCTGCGAGGTCAGTTCCTACGAGTTACGTTGGTCCCGTGGGAGGTGTTGGCGCCACCCACAGAGCCGTTCGGGGGTTGTTTAGAGTTTTCACCCTCTAACGCCATGTTTTTAAACCTAAGTCTTGAAATATACGAATTACGGTATTACTCTCAAATCGGGTGACCCGCGGCTGCGAGGTCAGTTCCTACGAGTTACGTTGGTCCCGTGGGAGGTGTTGGTGCCACCCACGGGACCGTTCGGGAGCTGTTTCGAGTTTTCACCCTCTAACGCCATGTTTTGCTTAAGTGTAGAAATACGCAAATTACCATCGTATTCTCAAACAGGGAGACCCGCGGCTACGAGGTCAGTTCCTAGGAGTTACGTTGGTCCCGTGGGAGGTGTTGGTGCCACTCACGGGGCCGTTCGGGGGCTGTTTCGAGTTTTTACCCTCTAACGTCATGTTTTTAAGCCCAAGTCTAGAAATAAGCAAATTACCGTCGTACTCTCAAACCGGGAGACCCGTGGCTGCGGGGTCGGTTCCTACGAGTTACGTTGGTCCCGTGGGAGGTGTTGGTGCCACCCACGGGGCCGTTCGGGGGCTGTTTCGAGTTTTCACCCTCTAACGCCATGTTTTTAAGCCTAAGTCTTGAAATATGCAAATTACTGTATTACACTCAAATCGGGAGACCCGCGGCTGCGAGGTCAGTTCCTACGAGTTACGTTGGTCCCGTGGGAGGTGTTGGTGCCACACACGGGACCGTTCGGGGGCTGTTTCGAGTTTTCACCCTCTAACGCCATGTTTTTAACCCTAAGTATTGAAATATGCAAATTACCTTATTACTCTCAAACCGGGAGACCCGCGGCTGCGAGGTCAGTTCCTACGAGTTACGTTGGTCCCGTGGGAGGTGTTGCTGCCACTCACGGGGCCGTTCAGGGGCTGTTTCGAGTTTTCACCCTCAAACGCCATGTTTTTAAGCCTAAGTCTAGAAATAAGCAAATTACCATCGTACTCTCAAACCGGGGGACCCGCGGCTGCGAGGTCAGTTCCTACGAGTTACGTTGGTCCCGTGGGAGGTGTTGGTGCCACCCACGGGGCCGTTCGGGGGCTGTTTCGAGTTTTCACCCTCTAACGCCATGTTTTTAACCCTAAGTCCTAAAATATGCAAATTACCGTATTACTCTCAAACCGGGAGACCCGCGGCTGTGAGGTCAGTTCCTACGAGTTACGTTCGTCCCGTGGGAGGTGTTGGTGCCACCCACGGGGCCGTTCGGGGGCTGTTTCGAGTTTTCACCCTCTAACGCCATGTTTTGCTTAAGTGTAGAAATACGCAAATTACCGTCGTATTCTCAAACCGGGAGACCCGCGACTGCGAGGTCAGTTCCTACGAGTTACGTTGGTCCCGTGGGAGGTGTTGGTGCCACCCACGGGGCCGTTCGGGGGCTTTTTCGAGTTTTCACCCTCTAACGTCATGTTTTTAAGCCTAAGTCTAGAAATAAGCAAATTACCGTCGTACTCTCAAATCGGGATACCCGCAGATGCGGGGTCGGTTCCTACGAGTTACGTTGGTCCCGTGGGAGGTGTTGGTGCCACCCACGGGGCCGTTCGGGGGCTGTTTTGAGTTTTCAACCTCTAACGCCATGTTTTGCTTAAGTGTAGAAACACGCAAATTACCGTCGTATTCTCAAATCGGGAGACCCGCGGCTGCGAGGTCAGTTCCTACGACTTACGTTGGTCCCATGGGAGGTGTTGGTGCCACCCACGGGGCCGTTCGGGGCTGTTTCGAGTTTTCAGCCTCTAACGTCGTGTTTTTAAGCCTAAATCTAGAAATAAGCAAATTACCGTCGTACTCTCAAACCGGGAGACCCGCGGCTGCGGGGTCGGTTCCTACGAGTTACGTTGGTCCCGTGGGAGGTGTTGGTGCCACCCATGGGGCCGTTCGGGGGCTGTTTCGAGTTTTCACCCTCTAACGCCATGTTTTTAACCCTAAGTCCTGAAATATGCAAATTATCGTATTACTCTCAAACCGGGAGACCCGCGGCTGCGAGGTCAGTTCCTACGAGTTACGTTCGTCCCGTGGGAGGTGTTGGTGCCACCCACGGGGCCGTTCGGGGACTGATTCAAGTTTTCACCCTCTAACGCCATGTTTTGCTTAAGTGTAGAAATACGCAAATTACCGTCGTATTCTCAAACCGGGAGACCCGCGGCTGCAAGGTCAGTTCCTACGAGTTACGTTGGTCCCATGGGAGGTGTTGGTGCCACCCACGGGGCCGTTCGGGGGCTTTTTCGAGTTTTCACCCTCTAACGTCATGTTTTTAAGCCTAAGTCTAGAAATAAGCAAATTACCGTCGTACTCTCAAACCGGGAGACCCGCGGCTGCGGGGTCGGTTCCTACGAGTTACGTTGGTACCGTGGGAGGTGTTGGTGCCACCCACGGGGCCGTTCGGGGGCTGTTTTGAGTTTTCACCCTCTAACGCCATGTTTTTCTTAAGTGTAGAAACACGCAAATTACCGTCGTATTCTCAAATCGGGAGACCCGCGGCTGCGAGGTCAGTTCCTACGACTTACGTTGGTCCCATGGGAGGTGTTGGTGCCACCCACGGGGCCGTTCGGGGGCTGTTTCGAGTTTTCACCCTCTAACGTCATGTTTTTAAGCCTAAATCTAGAAATAAGCAAATTACCGCCGTACTCTCAAACCGGGAGACCCGCGGCTGCGGGGTCGGTTCCTACGAGTTACGTTGGTCCCATGGGAGGTGTTGGTGCCACCCAGGGGGCCGTCCGGGGGCTGTTTCGAGTTTTCACCCTTTAACGCCATGTTTTTAAACCTAAGTCTTGAAACATGCAAATTACCGTATTTCTCTCAAACCGGGAGACCCGCGGCTGCGAGGTCAGTTCCTACGAGTTACGTTGGTCCCGTGGGAGGTGTTGGTGCCACCCACGGGGCCGTTCGGGAGCTGTTTCGAGTTTTCACCCTCTAACGCCATGTTTTTCTTAAGTGTAGAAATACACAAATTACCGTCGTATTCTCAAACCGGGAGTCCCGCGGCTGCGGGGTCAGTTCCTACGAGTCACATTGGTCCCATCGGAGGTGTTGGTGCCACCCACGGGGCGGTTAGAGGGTTGTTTCTTATTTTCACCCTCTAACGCCATGTTTTTAAGCCTAAGTCTAGAAATATGCAAATTACCGTCGTATTCTCAAACCGGAAGTCCGGCGGCTGCGGGGTCAGTTCCTACGAGTCACATTGGTCCCGTGGGAGGTGTTGGTGCCACCTACGGGACCATTCGGAGGCTATTTCGAGTTTTCACCCTCTAACGCCATGTTTTTAGGGCTAAGTCTAGAAATATAAATATTATCATCGTATTCTCAAACCGGGAGTCCCGCGGCTGCGGGGTCAGTTCCTACGAGTCACATTGGTCCCGTGGGAGGTGCTGGTGCCACCCACAGGGACGTTCGGGGACTGTTTCTAGGTTCTCACCCCCTAACGCAACGTTTTTAAGCCTAAGTCTTGAAATATGCAAATTACCGTCGTACTCTCAAACCGGGAGTCCCGCGGTTGCGGGGTCTGTTCCTACAAGTTAGATTGGTCCCGTGGGAGGCGTTGGTGCCACCCACGGGACCATCCGTGGGCTGTTTCGAGTTTTCACCCTCTAACGCCATGTTTTTAACCCTAAGTCCTGAAATATGCAAATTATCGTATTACTCTCAAACCGGGAGACCCGCGACTGTGAGGTCAGTTCCTACGAGTTACGTTCGTCCCGTGGGAGGTGTTGGTGCCACCGACGGGGCCGTTCGGGGGCTGTTTCGAGTTTTCACCCTCTAACGCCATGTTTTGCTTAAGTGTAGAAATACGCAAATTACCGTCGTATTCTCAAACCGGGAGACCTGCGGCTGCGAGGTCAGTTCCTACGAGTTACGTTGGTCCCGTGGGAGGTGTTGGTGCCACCCACGGGGCCGTTCGGGGGCTTTTTCGAGTTTTCACCCTCTAACGTCATTTTTTAAGCCTAAGTCTAGAAATAAGCAAATTACCGTCGTACTCTCAAACCGGGAGACCCGCGGCTGCGGGGTCGGTTCCTACGAGTTATGTTGGTCCCGTGGAAGGTGTTGGTGCCACCCACGGGGTCGTTCGGGGGCTGTTTCGAGTTTTCACCCTTTAACGCCATGTTTTTAAATCTAAGTCTTGAAATATGCAAATTACCGTATTTCTCTCAAACCGGGAGACCCGCGGCTGCGAGGTCAGTTCCTACGAGTTACGTTGGTCCCGTGCGAGGTGTTGGTGCCACCCACGGGGCCGTTCGGGAGCTGTTTCGAGTTTTCACCCTCTAACGCCATGTTTTGCTTACGTGTAGAAATACGCAAATTACCGTCGTATTCTCAAACCGGGAGTCCCGCGGCTACGGGGTCAGTTCCTACGAGTCACATTGGTCCCGTGGGAGGTGTTGGTGCCACCCACGGGGCGGTTAGAGGGTTGTTTCTAATTTTCACCATCTAACGCCATGTTTTTAAGCCTAAGTCTAGAAATATGCAAATTATCGTCGTATTCTCAAACCGGAAGTCCCGCGGCGGCGGGGTCATTTCCTACGAGTCACATTGGTCCCGTGGGAGGTGTTGGTGCCACCCACGGGACCATTCGGAGGCTATTTCGAGTTTTCACCCTCTAACGCCATATTTTTATGGCTAAGTCTAGAAATATAGAAATTATCATCGTATTCTCAAATCGGGAGTCCCGCGGCTGCGGGGTCAGTTCCTACGAGTCACATTGGTCCCGTGGGAGGTGCTGGTGCCACCCACAGGGACGTTCGGGGACTGTTTCTAGGTTCTCACCCCCTAACGCCACGTTTTTAAGCCTAAGTCTTGAAATATGCAAATTACCGTCGTACTCTCAAACCGGGAGTCCCGCGGTTGTGGGGTCAGTTCCTACAAGTTAGATTGGTCCCGTGGGAGGTGTTGGTGCCACCCACGGGACCATTCGGGGGCTGTTTCGAGTTTTCACCCTCTAACGCCATGTTTTTAACCCTAAGTCCTGAAATATGCAAATTACCTTATTACTCACAAACCGGGAGACCCGCGGCTGCGAGGTCAGTTCCTACGAGTTACGTTCGTCCCGTGGGAGGTGTTGGTGCCACCCACGGGGCCGTTCGGGGGCCGTTTCGAGTTTTCACCCTCTAACGCCATGTTTTGCTTAAGTGTAGAAATACGCAAATTACCGTCGTATTCTAAAACCGGGAGACCCGCGGCTGCGAGGTCAGTTCCTACGAGTTACGTTGGTCCCGTGGGAGGTGTTGGTGCCACCCACGGGGCCGTTCGGGGGCTTTTTCGAGTTTTCACCCTCTAACGTCATGTTTTTAAGCCTAAGTCTAGAAATAAGCAAATTACCGTCGTACTCTCAAACCGGGAGATCCGCGGCTGCGGGGTCGGTTCCTACGAGTTACGTTGGTCCCGTGGGAGGTGTTGGTGCCACCCACGGGGCCGTTCGTGGGATGTTTCGAGTTTTCACCCTCTAACGTCATGTTTTTAAGCCTAAATCTAGAAATAAGCAAATTACCGCCGTACTCTCAAACCGAGAGACCCGCGGCTGTGGGGTCGGTTCCTACGAGTTACGTTGGTCCCGTGGGAGGTGTTGGTGCCACCCACGGGGCCGTTCGGGGGCTGTTTCGAGTTTTTACCCTTTAACGCCATGTTTTTAAACCTAAGTCTTGAAATATGCAAATTACCGTATTTCTCTCAAACCGGGAGACCCGCGGCTGCGAGGTCAGTTCCTACGAGTTACGTTGGTCCCGTGGGAGGTGTTGGTGCCACCCACGGGGCCGTTCGGGAGCTGTTTCGAGTTTTCACCCTCTAACGCCATGTTTTGCTTAAGTGTAGAAATATGCAAATTACCGTCGTATTCTCAAACCGGGAGTCCCGCGGCTACGGGGTCAGTTCCTATGAGTCACATTGGTCCCGTGGGAGGTGTTGGTGCCACCCACGGGACCATTCGGAGGCTATTTCGAGTTTTCACCCTCTAACGCCATGTTTTTAGGGCTAAGTCTAGAAATATAAATATTATCATCGTATTCTCAAACCGGAAGTCCCGCGGCTGCGGGGTCAGTTCCTACGAGTCACATTGGTCCCGTGGGAGGTGCTGGTGCCACCCACAGGGACGTTCGGGGACTGTTTCTAGGTTCTCACCCCCTAACGCCACGTTTTTAAGCCTAAGTCTTGAAATATGCAAATTACCGTCGTACTCTCAAACCGGGAGTCCCGCGGTTGCGGGGTCAGTTCCTACAAGTTAGATTGGTCCCGTGGGAGGTGTTGGTGCCACCCACGGGACCATCCGTGGGCTGTTTCGAGTTTTCACCCTCTAACGCCATGTTTTTAACCCTAAGTCCTGAAATATGCAAATTATCGTATTACTCTCAAACCGGGAGACCCGCGACTGTGAGGTCAGTTCCTACGAGTTACGTTCGTCCCGTGGGAGGTGTTGGTGCCACCGACGGGGCCGTTCGGGGGCTGTTTCGAGTTTTCACCCTCTAACGCCATGTTTTGCTTAAGTGTAGAAATACGCAAATTACCGTCGTATTCTCAAACCGGGAGACCTGCGGCTGCGAGGTCAGTTCCTACGAGTTACGTTGGTCCCGTGGGAGGTGTTGGTGCCACCCACGGGGCCGTTCGGGGGCTTTTTCGAGTTTTCACCCTCTAACGTCATTTTTTAAGCCTAAGTCTAGAAATAAGCAAATTACCGTCGTACTCTCAAACCGGGAGACCCGCGGCTGCGGGGTCGGTTCCTACGAGTTACGTTGGTACCGTGGGAGGTGTTGGTGCCACCCACGGGGCCGTTCGGGGGCTGTTTTGAGTTTTCACCCTTTAACGCCATGTTTTTAAATCTAAGTCTAGAAATAAGCAAATTACCGTCGTACTCTCAAACCGGGAGACCCGCGGCTGCGGGGTCAGTTCCTACGAGTTACGTTGGTCCCGTGGGAGGTGTTGGTGCCACCCACGGGGTCGTTCGGGGGCTGTTTCGAGTTTTCACCCTTTAACGCCATGTTTTTAAATCTAAGTCTTGAAATATGCAAATTACCGTATTTCTCTCAAATCGGGAGAACCGCGGCTGCGAGGTCAGTTCCTACGAGTTACGTTGGTCCCGTGCGAGGTGTTGGTGCCACCCACGGTGCCGTTCGGGAGCTGTTTCGAGTTTTCACCCTCTAACGCCATGTTTTGCTTACGTGTAGAAATACGCAAATTACCGTCGTATTCTCAAACCGGGAGTCCCGCGGCTACGGGGTCAGTTCCTACGAGTCACATTGGTCCCGTGGGAGGTGTTGGTGCCACCCACGGGGCGGTTAGAGGGTTGTTTCTAATTTTCACCCTCTAACGCCATGTTTTTAAGCCTAAGTCTAGAAATATGCAAATTACCGTCGTATTCTCAAACCGGAAGTCCCGCGGCGGCGGGGTCATTTCCTACGAGTCACATTGGTCCCGTGGGAGGTGTTGGTGCCACCCACGGGACCATTCGGAGGCTATTTCGAGTTTTCACCCTCTAACGCCATATTTTTATGGCTAAGTCTAGAAATATAGAAATTATCATCGTATTCTCAAATCGGGAGTCCCGCGGCTGCGGGGTCAGTTCCTACGAGTCACATTGGTCCCGTGGGAGGTGCTGGTGCCACCCACAGGGACGTTCGGGGACTGTTTCTAGGTTCTCACCCCCTAACGCCACGTTTTTAAGCCTAAGTCTTGAAATATGCAAATTACCGTCGTACTCTCAAACCGGGAGTCCCGCGGTTGTGGGGTCAGTTCCTACAAGTTAGATTGGTCCCGTGGGAGGTGTTGGTGCCACCCACGGGACCATTCGGGGGCTGTTTCGAGTTTTCACCCTCTAACGCCATGTTTTTAACCCTAAGTCCTGAAATATGCAAATTACCTTATTACTCACAAACCGGGAGACCCGCGGCTGCGAGGTCAGTTCCTACGAGTTACGTTCGTCCCGTGGGAGGTGTTGGTGCCACCCACGGGGCCGTTCGGGGGCTGTTTCGAGTTTTCACCCTCTAACGCCATGTTTTACTTAAGTGTAGAAATACGCAAATTACCGTCGTATTCTAAAACCGGGAGACCCGCGGCTGCGAGGTCAGTTCCTACGAGTTACGTTGGTCCCGTGGGAGGTGTTGGTGCCACCCACGGGGCCGTTCGGGGGCTTTTTCGAGTTTTCACCCTCTAACGTCATGTTTTTAAGCCTAAGTCTAGAAATAAGCAAATTACCGTCGTACTCTCAAACCGGGAGATCCGCGGCTGCGGGGTCGGTTCCTACGAGTTACGTTGGTCCCGTGGGAGGTGTTGGTGCCACCCACGGGGCCGTTCGTGGGATGTTTCGAGTTTTCACCCTCTAACGTCATGTTTTTAAGCCTAAATCTAGAAATAAGCAAATTACCGCCGTACTCTCAAACCGGGAGACCCGCGGCTGTGGGGTCGGTTCCTACGAGTTACGTTGGTCCCGTGGGAGGTGTTGGTGCCACCCACGGGGCCATTCGGGGGCTGTTTCGAGTTTTTACCCTTTAACGCCATGTTTTTAAACCTAAGTCTTGAAATATGCAAATTACCATATTTCTCTCAAACCGGGAGACCCGCGGCTGCGAGGTCAGTTCCTACGAGTTACGTTGGTCCCGTGGGAGGTGTTGGTGCCACCCACGGGGCCGTTCGGGAGCTGTTTCGAGTTTTCACCCTCTAACGCCATGTTTTGCTTAAGTGTAGAAATATGCAAATTACCGTCGTATTCTCAAACCGGGAGTCCCGCGGCTGCGGGGTCAGTTCCTACAAGTTAGATTGGTCCCGTGGGAGGTGTTGGTGCCACCCACGGGACCATTCGGGGGCTGTTTCGAGTTTTCACCCTCTAACGCCATGTTTTTAACCCTAAGTCCTGAAATATGCAAATTACCTTATTACTCACAAACCGGGAGACCCGCGGCTGCGAGGTCAGTTCCTACGAGTTACGTTCGTCCCGTGGGAGGTGTTGGTGCCACCCACGGGGCCGTTCGGGGGCTGTTTCGAGTTTTCACCCTCTAACGCCATGTTTTACTTAAGTGTAGAAATACGCAAATTACCGTCGTATTCTAAAACCGGGAGACCCGCGGCTGCGAGGTCAGTTCCTACGAGTTACGTTGGTCCCGTGGGAGGTGTTGGTGCCACCCACGGGGCCGTTCGGGAGCTGTTTCGAGTTTTCACCCTCTAACGCCATGTTTTGCTTAAGTGTAGAAATATGCAAATTACCGTCGTATTCTCAAACCGGGAGTCCCGCGGCTACGGGGTCAGTTCCTACGAGTCACATTGGTCCCGTGGAAGGTGTTGGTGCCACCCACGGGGCGGTTAGAGGGTTGTTTCTAATTTTCACCCTCTAACGCCATGTTTTTAAGCCTAAGTCTAGAAATATGCAAATTACGGTCGTATTCTCAAACCGGAAGTCCCGCGGCTACGGGGTCAGTTCCTACGAGTCACATTGGTCCCGTGGGAGGTGTTGGTGCCACCCACGGGACCATTCGGAGGCTATTTCGAGTTTTCACCCTCTAACGCCATGTTTTTATGGCTAAGTCTAGAAATATACAAATTATCATCGTATTCTCAAACCGGGAGTCCCGCGGCTGCGGGGTCAGTTCCTATGAGTCACATTGGTCCCGTGGGAGGTGCTGGTGCCACCCACAGGGACGTTCGGGGACTGTTTCTAGGTTCTCACCCCCTAACGCAACGTTTTTAAGCCTAAGTTTTGAAATATGCAAATTACCGTCGTACCCTCAAACCGGGAGTCCCGCGGTTGCGGGGTCAGTTCCTACTAGTTAGATTGGTCCCGTGGGAGGTGTTGGTGCCACCCACGGGACCATTCGGGGGCTGTTTCGAGTTTTTCCCCTCTAACGCCATGTTTTTAACCCTAAGTCCTGAAATATGCAAATTACCGTATTACTCTCAAACCGGGAGACCCGCGGCTGCGAGGTCAGTTCCTACGAGTTACGTTCGTCCCGTGGGAGGTGTTGGTGCCACCCACGGGGCCGTTCGGGGGCTGTTTCGAGTTTTCACCCTCTAACGCCATGTTTTGCTTAAGTGTAGAAATACGCAAATTACCATCGTATTCTAAAACCGGGAGACCCGCGGCTGCGAGGTCAGTTCCCACGAGTTACGTTGGTCCCGTGGGAGGTGTTGGTGCCACCCACGGGGCCGTTCGGGGGCTTTTTCGAGTTTTCACCCTCTAACGTCATGTTTTTAAGCCTAAGTATAGAAATAAGCAAATTACCATCGTACTCTCAAACCGGGAGACCCGCGGCTGCGGGGTCGATTCCTACGAGTTACGTTGGTCCCGTGGGAGGTGTTGGTGCCACTCACGGGGCCGTTCGGGGGCTGTTTTGAGTTTTCACCCTCTAACGCCATGTTTTTCCTAAGTGTAGAAACACGCAAATTACCGTCGTATTCTCAAATCGGGAGACCCGCGGCTGCGAGGTCAGTTCCTACGACTTACGTTGGTCCCATGGGAGGTGTTGGTGCCACCCACGGGGCCGTTCGGGGGCTTTTTCGAGTTTTCACCCTCTAACGTCATGTTTTTAAACCTAAGTCTTGAAATATGCAAATTACCGTATTTCTCTCAAACCGGGAGACCCGCGGCTGCGAGGTCAGTTCCTACGAGTTACGTTGGTCCCGTGGGAGGTGTTGGTGCCACCCACGGGGCCGTTCGGGAGCTGTTTCGAGTTTTCACCCTCTAACGCCATGTTTTGCTTAAGTGTAGAAATATGCAAATTACCGTCGTATTCTCAAACCGGGAGTCCCGCGGCTGCGGGGTCAGTTCCTACGAGTCACATTGGTCCCGTGGGAGGTGTTGGTGCCACCCACGGGGCGATTCGGAGGCTATTTCGAGTTTTCACCCTCTAACGATATGTTTTTAAGGCTAAGTCTAGAAATATACAAATTATCATCGTATTCTCAAACCGGGAGTCCCGCGGCTGCGGGATCAGTTCCTACGAGTCACATTGGTCCCGTGGGAGGTGTTGGTGCCACCCACGGGGACGTTCGGGGACTGTTTCTAGGTTCTCACCCCCTAACGCCACGTTTTTAAGCCTAAGTCTTGAAATATGCAAATTACCGTCGTACTCTCAAACTGGGAGTCTCGCGGCTGCGGGTTCAGTTCCTACAAGTTAGATTGGTCCCATGGGAGGTGTTGGTGCCACCCACGGGACCATTCGGGGGCTGTTTTGAGTTTCCACCCTCTAACACCATGTTTTTAAGCCTAGGTCTAGAAATATGCAAATTATCATCGTATTCTCAAACTGGGAGTCCCGCGGCTGCGGGGTCAGTTCCTACGAGTCACATTAGTCTCGTGGCAGGTGTTGGTGCCACCCACGGGGCCGTTATAGGGCTGTTTCTAATTTTCACCCTCTAACGCCATGTTTTTAAGCCTAAGTCTAGAAATATGCAAATTATCGTCGTATTCTCAACCCGGGAGTCCCGCGGCTGCGGGGTCAGTTCCTACGAGTTTCGTTGGTCCAGTGGGAGGTGTTGGTGCCACCCACGGGGCCGTTCGGTGGCTATTTTGAGTTTTCACCCTCTAACGCCATGTTTTTAAGCCTAAGTCTAGGAATATACAAATTACCGTCGCAATCTCAAACCGGGAGACCCGCGGCTGCGGGGTCAGTTACTACGAGTTACATTGGTCCCGTGGGAGGTGTTGGTGGCACCCACGGGGCCGCTAGAGGGCTGTTTCGAGTTTTCACCTCTAACGCCATGTTTTTAAGCCGAAGTCTAGAAATATGCAAATTATCGTCGTATTCTCAAACCGGGAGTCCCGCGGATGCGGGGTCACTTCCTACAAGTCACATTGGTCCCGTGGGAGGTGTTGGTGCCACCCACGGGGACGTTCGGGGACTGTTTCTAGTTCTCACCCCCTAACGCCATGTTTTTAAGCAGAAGTCTGGAAATATGCAAATTATCGTCGTATTCTCAAATCGGGAGTCCCGCGGCTGCGGGATCAGTTCCTACGAGTCACATTGGTCCCGTGGGAGGTGTTGGTGCCACCCACGGGGCCGTTAGAGGGCTGTTTCTAATTTTCACCCTCTAACGCCATGTTTTTAAGCCTAGGTCAAGAAATATGCTAATTACCGTCGTATTCTCAAACCGGGAGTCCCGCGGCTGCGGGGTCAGTTCCTACGAGTCACATTGGTTCCGTGGGAGGTGTTGGTGCCACCCACGGGGCCGTTCGGGGGCTGTTTCGATTTTTCACCCTCTAACGCCATGTTTTTAAGCCTAAGTCTATAAATATACAAATTACCTTCGAATTCTCAAACCGGGAGTCCCGCGGCTGCGGGGTCAGCTCCTTCGAGTCACATTGGTCCCGTGGGAGGTGTTGGTGCCACCCACGGGGCCGTTAGAGAGCTGTTTTTAATTTTCACCCTCTAACGCCATGTTTTTAAGCCTAAGTCTAGAAATATGCAAATTACCGTCGTATTCTCAAACTGGAAGTCCCGCGGCTGCGGGGTCAGTTCCTACGAGTCACATTGGTCCCGTGGGAGGTGTTGGTGCCACCCACGGGACCATTCGGAGGCTATTTCGAGTTTTCACCCTCTAACGCCATGTTTTTAAGGCTAAGTCTAGAAATATACAAATTATCATCGTATTCTCAAACCGGGAGTCCCGCGGCTGCGGGGTCAGGTCGTACGAGTCACATTGGTCCCGTGGGAGGTGCTGGTGCCACCCACAGGGACGTTCGGGGACTGTTTCTAGGTTCTCACCCCCTAACGCCACGTTTTTAAACCTAAGTCTTGAAATATGCAAATTACCATCGTACTCTCAAACCGGGAGTCCCGCGGTTGCGGGGTCAGTTCCTACAAGTTAGATTGGTCCCGTGGGAGGTGTTGGTGCCACCCACGGGACCATTCGGGGGCTGTTTCGAGTTTTCACCCTCTAACGCCATGTTTTTAACCCTAAGTCCTGAAATATGCAAATTACCGTATTACTCTCAAACCGGGAGACCCGCGACTGCGAGGTCAGTTCCTACGAGTTACGTTTGTCCCGTGGGAGGTGTTGGTGCCACCCACGGGGCCGTTCGAGGGCTGTTTCGAGTTTTCACCCTCTAACGCCATGTTTTGCTTAAGTGTAGAAATACGCAAATTACCGTCGTATTCTCAAACTGGGAGACCCGCGGCTGCGAGGTCAGTTCCTACGAGTTACGTTGGTGCCGTGGGAGGTGTTGGTACCACCCACGGGGCCGTTCGGGGGCTTTTTTGAGTTTTCACCTCTAACGTCATGTTTTTAAGCCTAAGTCTAGAAATAAGCAAATTACCGTCGTACTCTCAAACCGGGAGACCCACGGCTGCGGGGTTGGTTCCTACGAGTTACGTTGGTCCCGTGGGAGGTGTTGGTGCCACCCACGGGGCCGTTCGGGGGCTGTTTCGAGTTTTCACCCTTTAACGCCATGTTTTTAAATCTAAGTCTTGAAATATGCAAATTACCGTATTTCTCTCAAACCGGGACACCCGCGGCTGCGAGGTCAATTCCTACGAGTTACGTTGGTCCCGTGGGAGGTGTTGGTGCCACCCACGGGGCCGTTCGGGAGCTGTTTCGAGTTTTCACCCTCTAACGCCATGTTTTGCTTAAGTGTAGAAATACGCAAATTACCGTCGTATTCTCAAACCGGGAGTCCCGCGGCTGCGGGGTCAGTTCCTACGAGTCACATTGGTCCCGTGGAAGGTGTTGGTGCCACCCACGGGGCGGTTAGAGGGTTGTTTCTAATTTTCACCCTCTAACGCCATGTTTTTAAGCCTAAGTCTAGAAATATGCAAATTACGGTCGTATTCTCAAACCGGAAGTCCCGCGGCTACGGGGTCAGTTCCTACGAGTCACATTGGTCCCGTGGGAGGTGTTGGTGCCACCCACGGGACCATTCGGAGGCTATTTCGAGTTTTCACCCTCTAACGCCATGTTTTTAAGGCTAAGTCTAGAAATATACAAATTATCATCGTATTCTCAAACCGGGAGTCCCGCGGCTGCGGGATCAGTTCCTACGAGTCACATTGGTCCCGTGGGAGGTGTTGGTGCCACCCACGGGGACGTTCGGGGACTGTTTCTAGGTTCTCACCCCCTAACGCCACGTTTTTAAGCCTAAGTCTTGAAATATGCAAATTACCGTCGTACTCTCAAACTGGGAGTCTCGCGGCTGCGGGTTCAGTTCCTACAAGTTAGATTGGTCCCATGGGAGGTGTTGGTGCCACCCACGGGACCATTCGGGGGCTGTTTTGAGTTTCCACCCTCTAACACCATGTTTTTAAGCCTAGGTCTAGAAATATGCAAATTATCATCGTATTCTCAAACTGGGAGTCCCGCGGCTGCGGGGTCAGTTCCTACGAGTCACATTAGTCTCGTGGCAGGTGTTGGTGCCACCCACGGGGCCGTTATAGGGCTGTTTCTAATTTTCACCCTCTAACGCCATGTTTTTAAGCCTAAGTCTAGAAATATGCAAATTATCGTCGTATTCTCAACCCGGGAGTCCCGCGGCTGCGGGGTCAGTTCCTACGAGTTTCGTTGGTCCAGTGGGAGGTGTTGGTGCCACCCACGGGGCCGTTCGGTGGCTATTTTGAGTTTTCACCCTCTAACGCCATGTTTTTAAGCCTAAGTCTAGGAATATGCAAATTACCGTCGCAATCTCAAACCGGGAGACCCGCGGCTGCGGGGTCAGTTACTACGAGTTACATTGGTCCCGTGGGAGGTGTTGGTGGCACCCACGGGGCCGCTAGAGGGCTGTTTCGAGTTTTCACCTCTAACGCCATGTTTTTAAGCCGAAGTCTAGAAATATGCAAATTATCGTCGTATTCTCAAACCGGGAGTCCCGCGGATGCGGGGTCACTTCCTACAAGTCACATTGGTCCCGTGGGAGGTGTTGGTGCCACCCACGGGGACGTTCGGGGACTGTTTCTAGTTCTCACCCCCTAACGCCATGTTTTTAAGCAGAAGTCTGGAAATATGCAAATTATCGTCGTATTCTCAAATCGGGAGTCCCGCGGCTGCGGGATCAGTTCCTACGAGTCACATTGGTCCCGTGGGAGGTGTTGGTGCCACCCACGGGGCCGTTAGAGGGCTGTTTCTAATTTTCACCCTCTAACGTCATGTTTTTAAGCCTAGGTCAAGAAATATGCTAATTACCGTCGTATTCTCAAACCGGGAGTCCCGCGGCTGCGGGGTCAGTTCCTACGAGTCACATTGGTTCCGTGGGAGGTGTTGGTGCCACCCACGGGGCCGTTCGGGGGCTGTTTCGATTTTTCACCCTCTAACGCCATGTTTTTAAGCCTAAGTCTATAAATATACAAATTACCAACGTATTCACAAACCGGAAGTCCCGCGGCTGCGGGGTCAGTTCCTACGAGTCACATTGGTCCCGTGGGAGGTGTTGGTGCCACCCACGGGACCATTCGGAGGCTATTTCGAGTTTTCACCCTCTAACGCCATGTTTTTAAGGCTAAGTCTAGAAATATACAAATTATCATCGTATTCTCAAACCGGGAGTCCCGCGGCTGCGGGGTCAGTTCCTATAAGTCACATTGGTCCCGTGGGAGGTGCTGGTGCCACCCACGGGGACGTTCGGGGACTGTTTCTAGGTTCTCACCCCCTAACGCCACGTTTTTAAGCCTAAGTCTTGAAATATGCAAATTACCGTCGTACTCTCAAACCGGGAGTCCCGCGGTTGCGGGGTCAGTTCCTACTAGTTAGATTGGTCCCGTGGGAGGTGTTGGTGCCACCCACGGGACCATTCGGGGGCTGTTTCGAGTTTTTCCCCTCTAACGCCATGTTTTTAACCCTAAGTCCTGAAATATGCAAATTACCGTATTACTCTCAAACCGGGAGACCCGCGGCTGCGAGGTCAGTTCCTACGAGTTACGTTCGTCCCGTGGGAGGTGTTGGTGCCACCCACGGGGCCGTTATAGGGCTGTTTCTAATTTTCACCCTCTAACGCCATGTTTTGCTTAAGTGTAGAAATACGCAAATTACCATCGTATTCTAAAACCGGGAGACCCGCGGCTGCGAGGTCAGTTCCCACGAGTTACGTTGGTCCCGTGGGAGGTGTTGGTGCCACCCACGGGGCCGTTCGGGGGCTTTTTCGAGTTTTCACCCTCTAACGTCATGTTTTTAAGCCTAAGTCTAGAAATAAGCAAATTACCATCGTACTCTCAAACCGGGAGACCCGCGGCTGCGGGGTCGATTCCTACGAGTTACGTTGGTCCCGTGGGAGGTGTTGGTGCCACCCACGGGGCCGTTCGGGGGCTGTTTTGAGTTTTCACCCTCTAACGCCATGTTTTTCCTAAGTGTAGAAACTCGCAAATTACCGTCGTATTCTCAAATCGGGAGACCCGCGGCTGCGAGGTCAGTTCCTACGACTTACGTTGGTCCCATGGGAGGTGTTGGTGCCACCCACGGGGCCGTTCGGGGGCTTTTTCGAGTTTTCACCCTCTAACGTCATGTTTTTAAACCTAAGTCTTGAAATATGCAAATTACCGTATTTCTCTCAAACCGGGAGACCCGCGGCTGCGAGGTCAGTTCCTACGAGTTACGTTGGTCCCGTGGGAGGTGTTGGTGCCACCCACGGGGCCGTTCGGGAGCTGTTTCGAGTTTTCACCCTCTAACGCCATGTTTTGCTTAAGTGTAGAAATATGCAAATTACCGTCGTATTCTCAAACCGGGAGTCCCGCGGCTGCGGGGTCAGTTCCTACGAGTCACATTGGTCCCGTGGGAGGTGTTGGTGCCACCCACGGGGCGGTTAGAGGGTTGTTTCTTATTTTCACCCTCTAACGCCATGTTTTTAGGCCTAAATCTAGAAATATGCAAATTACCAACGTATTCACAAACCGGAAGTCCCGCGGCTGCGGGGTCAGTTCCTACGAGTCACATTGGTCCCGTGGGAGGTGTTGGTGCCACCCACGGGACCATTCGGAGGCTATTTCGAGTTTTCACCCTCTAACGCCATGATTTTAAGGCTAAGTCTAGAAATATACAAATTATCATCGTATTCTCAAACCGGGAGTCCCGCGGCTGCGGGATCAGTTCCTACGAGTCACATTGGTCCCGTGGGAGGTGTTGGTGCCACCCACGGGGACGTTCGGGGACTGTTTCTAGGTTCTCACCCCCTAACGCCACGTTTTTAAGCCTAAGTCTTGAAATATGCAAATTACCGTCGTACTCTCAAACTGGGAGTCTCGCGGCTGCGGGTTCAGTTCCTACAAGTTAGATTGGTCCCATGGGAGGTGTTGGTGCCACCCACGGGACCATTCGGGGGCTGTTTTGAGTTTCCACCCTCTAACACCATGTTTTTAAGCCTAGGTCTAGAAATATGCAAATTATCATCGTATTCTCAAACTGGGAGTCCCGCGGCTGCGGGGTCAGTTCCTACGAGTCACATTAGTCTCGTGGCAGGTGTTGGTGCCACCCACGGGGCCGTTATAGGGCTGTTTCTAATTTTCACCCTCTAACGCCATGTTTTTAAGCCTAAGTCTAGAAATATGCAAATTATCGTCGTATTCTCAACCCGGGAGTCCCGCGGCTGCGGGGTCAGTTCCTACGAGTTTCGTTGGTCCAGTGGGAGGTGTTGGTGCCACCCACGGGGCCGTTCGGTGGCTATTTTGAGTTTTCACCCTCTAACGCCATGTTTTTAAGCCTAAGTCTAGGAATATGCAAATTACCGTCGCAATCTCAAACCGGGAGACCCGCGGCTGCGGGGTCAGTTACTACGAGTTACATTGGTCCCGTGGGAGGTGTTGGTGGCACCCACGGGGCCGCTAGAGGGCTGTTTCGAGTTTTCACCTCTAACGCCATGTTTTTAAGCCGAAGTCTAGAAATATGCAAATTATCGTCGTATTCTCAAACCGGGAGTCCCGCGGATGCGGGGTCACTTCCTACAAGTCACATTGGTCCCGTGGGAGGTGTTGGTGCCACCCACGGGGACGTTCGGGGACTGTTTCTAGTTCTCACCCCCTAACGCCATGTTTTTAAGCAGAAGTCTGGAAATATGCAAATTATCGTCGTATTCTCAAATCGGGAGTCCCGCGGCTGCGGGATCAGTTCCTACGAGTCACATTGGTCCCGTGGGAGGTGTTGGTGCCACCCACGGGGCCGTTAGAGGGCTGTTTCTAATTTTCACCCTCTAACGCCATGTTGTTAAGCCTAAGTCTATAAATATGCAAATTCCAGTCGTATTCTCAAACCGGGAGTCCCGCGGCTGCGGGGTCAGTTCCTATGAGTCACATTGGTCCCGTGGGAGGTGTTGGTGCCACCCCCGAGGTCGTTCGGGGGCTGTTTCGAGTTTTCACCCTCTAACGCCATGTTTTTAAGCCTAAGTCTAGGAATATTCAAATTACCGTCGCACTCTCAAACCGGGAGACCCGCGGCTGCGGGGTCAGTTACTACGAGTTACATTGGTCCCGTGGGAGGTGTTGGTGCCACCCACGGGGCCGCTAGAGGGTTGTTTCGAGTTTTCACCTCTAACGCCATGTTTTTAAGCCGAAGTCCAGAAATATGCAAATTATCGTCGTATTCTCAAACCGGGAGTCCCGCGGATGCGGGGTCAGTTCCTACAAGTCACATTGGTCCCGTGGGAGGTGTTGGTGCCACCCACGGGGACGTTCGGGGACTGTTTCTAGTTCTCACCCCCTAATGCCATGTTTTTAAGCAGAAGTCTAGAAATATGAAAATTATCGTCGTATTCTCAAACCGGGAGTCCCGTGGCTGGGGGGTCAAATCCTACGAGTCACATTTGTCCCGTGGGAGGTGTTGGTGCCACCCACGGGGCCGTTAGAGGGCTGTTTCTAATTTTCACCCTCTAACGCCATGTTTTTAAGCCTAAGTCTAGAAATATGCAAATTACCGTCGTATTCTCAAACCGGGAGTCCCGCGGCTGCGGGGTCAGTTCCTACGAGTCACATTGGTTCCGTGGGAGGTGTTGGTGCCACCCACGGGGCCGTTCGGGGGCTGTTTTGATTTTTCACCCTCTAACGCCATGTTTTTAAGCCTAAGTCTATAAATATACAAATTACCTTCGAATTCTCAAACCGGGAGTCCCGCGGCTGCGGGGTCAGCTCCTTCGAGTCACATTGGTCCCGTGGGAGGTGTTGGTGCCACCCACGGGGCCGTTAGAGAGCTGTTTTTAATTTTCACCCTCTAACGCCATGTTTTTAAGCCTAAGTCTAGAAATATGCAAATTACCGTCGTATTCTCAAACTGGAAGTCCCGCGGCTGCGGGGTCAGTTCCTACGAGTCACATTGGTCCCGTGGGAGGTGTTGGTGCCACCCACGGGACCATTCGGAGGCTATTTCGAGTTTTCACCCTCTAACGCCATGTTTTTAAGGCTAAGTCTAGAAATATACAAATTATCATCGTATTCCCAAACCGGGAGTCCCGCGGCTGCGGGGTCAGGTCGTACGAGTCACATTGGTCCCGTGGGAGGTGCTGGTGCCACCCACAGGGACGTTCGGGGACTGTTTCTAGGTTCTCACCCCCTAACGCCACGTTTTTAAGCCTAAGTCTTGAAATATGCAAATTACCATCGTACTCTCAAACCGGGAGTCCCGCGGTTGCGGGGTCAGTTCCTACAAGTTAGATTGGTCCCGTGGGAGGTGTTGGTGCCACCCACGGGACCATTCGGGGGCTGTTTCGAGTTTTCACCCTCTAACGCCATGTTTTTAACCCTAAGTCCTGAAATATGCAAATTACCGTATTACTCTCAAACCGGGAGACCCGCGGCTGCGAGGTCAGTTCCTACGAGTTACGTTTGTCCCGTGGGAGGTGTTGGTACCACCCACGGGGCCGTTCGAGGGCTGTTTCGAGTTTTCACCCTCTAACGCCATGTTTTGCTTAAGTGTAGAAATACGCAAATTACCGTCGTATTCTCAAACTGGGAGACCCGCGGCTGCGAGGTCAGTTCCTACGAGTTACGTTGGTGCCGTGGGAGGTGTTGGTGCCACCCACGGGGCCGTTCGGGGGCTTTTTTGAGTTTTCACCTCTAACGTCATGTTTTTTAGCCTAAGTCTAGAAATAAGCAAATTACCGTCGTACTCTCAAACCGGGAGACCCGCGGCTGCGGGGTTGGTTCCTACGAGTTACGTTGGTCCCGTGGGAGGTGTTGGTGCCACCCACGGGGTCGTTCGGGGGCTGTTTCGAGTTTTCACCCTTTAACGCCATGTTTTTAAATCTAAGTCTTCAAATATGCAAATTACCGTATTTCTCTCAAACCGGGAGACCTGCGGCTGCGAGGTCAATTCCTACGAGTTACGTTGGTCCCGTGGGAGGTGTTGGTGCCACCCACGGGGCCATTCGGGAGCTGTTTCGAGTTTTCACCCTCTAACGCCATGTTTGGCTTAAGTGTAGAAATACGCAAATTACCGTCGTATTCTCAAACCGGGAGTCCCGCGGCTGCGGGGTCAGTTCCTACGAGTCACATTGGTCCCGTGGGAGGTGTTGGTGCCACCCACGGGGCGGTTAGAGGGTTGTTTCTAATTTTCACCCTCTAACACCATGTTTTTAAGCCTAAGTCTATAAATATGCAAATTACGGTCGTATTCTCAAACCGGAAGTCCCGCGGCCATTGGTCCCGTGGGAGGTGTTGGTGCCACCCACGGGACCATTCGGAGGCTATTTCGAGTTTTCACCCTCTAACGCCATGTTTTTATGGCTAAGTCTAGAAATATACAAATTATCATCGTATTCTCAAACCGGGAGTCCCGCGGCTGCGGGGTCAGTTCCTACGAGTCACATTGGTCCCGTGGGAGGTGCTGGTGCCACCCACAGGGACGTTCGGGGACTGTTTCTAGGTTCTCACCCCCTAACGCCAAACTTTTAAGCCTAAGTCTTGAAATATGCAAATTACCGTCGTACTCTCAAACCGGGAGTCCCGCGATTGCGGGGTCAGTTCCTACAAGTTAGATTGGTCCCGTGGGAGGTGTTGGTGCCACCCACGGGACCATTCGGGGGCTGTTTCGAGTTTTCCCCCTCTAACGCCATGTTTTTAACCCTAAGTCCTGAAATATATAAATTACCGTATTACTCTCAAACTGGGAGACCCGCGGCTGCGAGGTCTGTTCCTACGAGTTACGTTCGTCCCGTGGGAGGTGTTGGTGCCACCCACGGGGCCGTTCGGGGGCTGTTTCAAGTTTTCACCCTCTAATGCCATGTTTTGCTTAAGTGTAGAAATACGCAAATTACCATCGTATTCTAAAACCGGGAGACCCGCGGCTGCGAGGTCAGTTCCTACGAGTTACGTTGGTCCCGTGGGAGGTGTTGGTGCCACCCACGGGGCCGTTCGGGGGCTTTTTCGAGTTTTCACCCTCTAACGTCACGTTTTTAAGCCTAAGTCCAGAAATAAGCAAATTACCATCGTACTCTCAAACCGGGAGACCCGCGGCTGCGGGGTCGATTCCTACGAGTTACGTTGGTCCCGTGGGAGGTGTTGGTGCCACCCACGGGGCCGTTCGGGGGCTGTTTTGAGTTTTCACCCTCTAACGCCATGTTTTTCCTAAGTGTAGAAACACGCAAATTACCGTCGTATTCTCAAATCGGGAGACCCGCGGCTGCGAGGTCAGTTCCTACGACTTACGTTGGTCCCATGGGAGGTGTTGGTGCCACCCACGGGGCCGTTCGGGGGCTTTTTCGAGTTTTCACCCTCTAACGTCATGTTTTTAAACCTAAGTCTTGAAATATGCAAATTACCGTATTTCTCTCAAACCGGGAGACCCGCGGCTGCGAGGTCAGTTCCTACGTGTTACGTTGGTCCCGTGGGAGGTGTTGGTGCCACCCACAGGGCCGTTCGGGAGCTGTTTCGAGTTTTCACCCTCTAACGCCATGTTTTGCTTAAGTGTAGAAATATGCAAATTACCGTCGTATTCTCAAACCGGGAGTCCCGCGGCTGCGGGGTCAGTTCCTACGAGTCACATTGTTCCCGTGGGAGGTGTTGGTGCCACCCACGGGGCGGTTAGAGGGTTGTTTCTAATTTTCACCCTCTAACGTCATGTTTTTAAGCCTAAGTCTAGAAATATGCAAATTACCATCGTATTCTCAAACCGGAAGTCCCGCGGCTGCGGGGTCAGTTCCTACGAGTCACATTGGTCCCGTGGGAGGTGTTGGTGCCACCCACGGGACCATTCGGAGGCTATTTCGAGTTTTCACCCTCTAACGCCATGTTTTTAAGGCTAAGTCTAGAAATATACAAATTATCATCGTATTCTCAAACCGGGAGTCCCGCGGCTGCGGGATCAGTTCCTACGAGTCACATTGGTCCCGTGGGAGGTGTTGGTGCCACCCACGGGGACGTTCGGGGACTGTTTCTAGGTTCTTACCCCCTAACGCCACGTTTTTAAGCCTAAGTCTTGAAATATGCAAATTACCGTCGTACTCTCAAACCGGGAGTCTCACGGCTGCGGGGTCAGTTCCTACAAGTTAGATTGGTCCCATGGGAGGTGTTGGTGCCACCCACGGGACCATTCGGTGGCTGTTTTGAGTTTCCACCCTCTAACACCATGTTTTTAAGCCTAGGTCTAGAAATATGCAAATTATCATCGTATTCTCAAACTGGGAGTCCCGCGGCTGCGGGGTCAGTTCCTACGAGTCACATTAGTCTCGTGGGAGGTGTTGGTGCCACCCACGGGGCCGTTATAGGGCTGTTTCTAATTTTCACCCTCTAACGCCATGTTTTTAAGCCTAAGTCTAGAAATATGCAAATTATCGTCGTATTCTCAACCCGGGAGTCCCGCGGCTGCGGGGTCAGTTCCTACGAGTTACGTTGGTCCGGTGGGAGGTGTTGGTGCCACCCACGGGCCGTTCGGTGGCTATTTTGAGTTTTCACCCTCTAACGCCATGTTTTTAAGCCTAAGTCTAGGAATATGCAAATTACCGTCGCACTCTCAAACCGGGAGACCCGCGGCTGCGGGGTCAGTTACTACGAGTTACATTGGTCCCGTGGGAGGTGTTGGTGGCACCCACGGGGCCGCTAGAGGGCTGTTTCGAGTTTTCACCTCTAACGCCATGTTTTTAAGCCGAAGTCTAGAAATAGGCAAATTATCGTCGTATTCTCAAACCGGGAGTCCCGCGGATGCGGGGTCACTTCCTACAAGTCACATTGGTCCCGTGGGAGGTGTTGGTGCCACCCACGGGGACGTTCGGGGACTGTTTCTAGTTCTCACCCCCTAACGCCATGTTTTTAAGCAGAAGTCTGGAAATATGAAAATTATCGTCGTATTCTCAAATCGGGAGTCCCGCGGCTGCGGGGTCAGTTCCTACGAGTCACATTGGTTCCGTGGGAGGTGTTGGTGCCACCCACGGGGCCGTTAGAGGGCTGTTTCTAATTTTCACCCTCTAACGCCATGTTTTTAAGCCTAAGTCTAGAAATATGCAAATTCCCGTCGTATTCTCAAACCGGGAGTCCCGCGGCGGCGGGGTCAGTTCCTATGAGTCACATTGGTCCCGTGGGAGGTGTTGGTGCCACCCACGGGGCCGTTCGGGGGCTATTTTGAGTTTTCACCCTCTAACGCCATGTTTTTAAGCCTAAGTCTAGGAATATGCAAATTACCGTCGCACTCTCAAACCGGGAGACCCGCGGCTGCGGGGTCAGTTACTACGAGTTACATTGGTCCCGTGGGAGGTGTTGGTGCCACCCACGGGGCCGCTAGAGGGTTGTTTCGAGTTTTCACCTCTAACGCCATGTTTTTAAGCCGAAGTCCAGAAATATGCAAATTATCATCGTATTCTCAAACCGGGAGTCCCGCGGATGCGGGGTCAGTTCCTACAAGTCACATTGGTCCCGTGGGAGGTGTTGGTGCCACCCACGGGGACGTTTGGGGACTGTTTCTAGTTCTCACCCCCTAACGCCATGTTTTTAAGCAGAAGTCTAGAAATATGCAAATTATCGTTGTATTCTCAAACCGGGAGTCCCGTGGCTGGGGGGTCAAATCCTACGAGTCACATTGGTCCCGTGGGAGGTGTTGGTGCCACCCACGGGGCCGTTAGAGGGCTGTTTCTAATTTTCACCCTCTAACGCCATGTTTTTAAGCCTAAGTCTAGAAATATGCAAATTACCGTCGTATTCTCAAACCGGGAGTCCCGCGGCTGCGGGGTCAGTTCCTACGAGTCACATTGGTTCCGTGGGAGGTGTTGGTGCCACCCACGGGGCCGTTCGGGGGCTATTTCAATTTTTCACCCACTAACGCCATGTTTTTAAGCCTGAGTCTAGAAATATACAAATTACCTTCGTATTCTCAAACCGGGAGTCCCGCGGCTGCGGGGTCAGCTCCTTCGAGTCACATTGGTCCCGTGGGAGGTGTTGGTGCCACCCACGGGGCCGTTAGAGAGTTGTTTTTAATTTTCACCCTCTAACGCCATGATTTTAAGCCTAAGTCTAGAAATATGCAAATTACCGTCGTATTCTCAAACCGGGAGTCCCGCGGCTGCGGGGTCAGTTCCTACGAGTCACATTGGTCCCGTGGGAGGTGTTGGTGCCACCCACGAGGCCGTTCGGGGGTTGTTTCGAGTTTTCACCCTCTAACGCCATGTTTTTAAGCCTAAGTCTAGAAATATGCAAGTTACCGTCGCACTCTCAAACCGGGAGACCTGCGGCTGCGGGGTCAGTTCCTACGAGTTACATTGGTCCCATGGGAGGTGTTGGTGCCACCCACGGGGACGTTCGGGGGCTGTTTCGAGTTCTCATCCTCTAACGCCTTATTTTTAAGCCTAAGTCTAGAAATATGCAAATTACCATCGTATTTTCAAACTGGGAGTCCGGCGGCTGCGGGGTCAGTTCCTACGAGTTACATTGGTCCCGTGGGAGGTGTTGGTGCCACCCACGGGGCCGTTAGAGGGCTGTTTCGAGTTTTCGCCCTCTAACGCCATGTTTTTAAGCATAAGTCTAGAAATATGCAAATTACCGTCGTATTCTCAAACAGGGAGACCCGCGGCTGCGGGGTCAGTTCCTACGAGTCACATTGGTCCAGTGGGAGGTGTTGGTGCCACCCACGGGGCTGTTCGGGGGCTGTTTCTAGTTCTCACCCCCTAACGCCATCTTTTTAAGCCTAAGTCTAGAAATATGCAAATTATCGTTGTATTCTCAAACTGGGAGTCCCGCACCTGCGGGGTCAGTTCCTACGAGTTACAGTGGTCCCGTGGGAGGTGTTGGTGCCACCCACGGGGCCGTTAGAGGGTTGTTTTGAGTTTTCACCCTCTAACGCCATGTTTTTAAGCCTAAGTCTAGAAATATGCAAATTATCATCGTTTTCTCAAACCGGGAGACCCGCGGTTGCTGGGTCAGTTCCTACGAGTCACATTGGTCCCGTGGAAGGTGTTTGTGCCTCCCACGGGGACGTTCGGGGGCCGTTTCGAGTTTTCACCGTCTAACGCCATGTTTTTAAGCCTAAGTCTAGAAATATGCAAATTATCGTCGTATTCTCAAACCGGGAGTCCCACGGCTGCGGGGTCAGTTCCTACGATTCACATTGGTCCCGTGGGAGGTGTTGGTGCCACCCACGGGGCCGTTCGGGGGCTATTTCGAGTTTTCACCCTCTAACGCCATGTTTTTAAGCCTAAGTCTAGGAATATGCAAATTACCGTCGCACTCTCAAACCGGGAGACCCGCGGCTGCGGGTTCAGTTACTACGAGTTACATTGGTCCCGTGGGAGGTGTTGGTGCCACCCACGGGGCCGCTAGAGGGCTGTTTCGAGTTTTCACCTCTAACGCTATGTTTTTAAGCCGAAGTCCAGAAATATGCAAATTATCGTCGTATTCTCAAACCGGGAGTCCCGCGGATGCGGGGTCAGTTCCTACAAGTCACATTGGTCCCGTGGGAGGTGTTGATGCCTCTAACGGGACCGTTTGGTGGATGTTTCGGGTTTCTCCCCTCTAACGCCATGCTTTTCAGCTTAAGTCTACACATTTTCAAATTATCGTCGTATTCGCAAACCGAGAGTCTAAAATATTTTCAACATATTATCTAATAATTATCCCGTACTCCTTCTAATTATCCCATACTCCTTCTAACATACTATCCAACAACAAGCAACAACCAATAATTATCCAACTGCCAAACCAAACAAAACCAATAATTATCCCGTACTCCTTCTATCATCTAAAAGATTTAATAGATAATGCATATCAATTATATAACTACTTTTGTTAAAGTAAAGCATAGCAGATCTAACCTGCAACAATAGCAATAGGGAATGTTCTTCTCCTTGATCCGAAACAGTACATTGTCAATGTAGAACTGTGCTGGAGCATACATGGGAATGTTTTTCACTGTGCGTCTAGCATGCATAACATAAGATTTTTTAGAAATATAAATTGGAGCTATAACACACTGATACTAAAATGAGTCCCAACAAAATATACAATATATTCCCCAGATGCATAGTTAGCTTTATTAAAAAAAATCTAACGGAATCCAAAAAAGCCATTCCAGTAAAACTATAATATTGGTTGAATTAGGAACATAGCCATTCCGCAAAGTTCAAATTAGACTCACAACACTAAATCGAATAATTAGAAGAATAATTATATAAAGACATGACATTTCGCGAACGAATCTGAATATGCTTAGAGAGAGTACCTATGGTCCTTTTCGCAGATGGTCCTGCATTTAAACCTGCATTTCCATTGGGATTTTGAAAACAAAAGCATTAAATAAGTAACATTCTTGGAAGAAGAAAAAAACACGAAAGAAAATTATACAAACACCGACTCGTCCTCTAGAACTGGCTCCTAGATATCCAAAAAGAAACTTGATAATCAATCCACCACTCACCTACGTTCTCCGCAAACTCTGATTCTGAAACAAAATATTCTCAAATCTAAACAGATATAGTCATGAGAAATACAATACATATTCCCAGACACCTTAACATAATTCCTCGACGGGTGATTAATTAATAGCATACAGAAGTGGTGATATCAGCTCTAACTAAGTAGAATAGCTAAACTTTGGAGATCTTTATTTTTTACTGGTTATAGTTCCGAGTGGAATCCACTTTTGACAATATAAATGTCATTCTTTCTCGCATGTCCTATGAGTGTGTCATTAAGTAACATAAGGTGACAAAAGGACACCTTCAGGAGATATGAGAAGAGAGTTTGATAAGCTCATACGGTGAAAAAAGATGCAATATCCATATTCCATTGACATATAATGTTAAAGCCATCTGCCACTTACAATAATGGTCCTTTATAATTAAATGTCACCCATATTCCAAATCCATCATCATTTTCTAAACTTTGTAAAAAAAAACTTTAGTTGTGCATTTGAGCATATATACAATTATTTCTTCAAATAATTATGGTCCCAAAAAAATTGTATCCAACAAATCAACACAACAACTCTTATGGACTAAGATTAGTATACTATCTATCCAATTCCAAACATCATTCTTTACACCTTAATTATTAGACATTAACATTTCTCAACCTACACATAGATGCACACAAAATACTACATCTGCAATTCGAAAAAAAACAGAAAACAAATCATTTTAATATATAACAAACAGAAAATTTTAGACCTAGAAAAAAAAATCAAAGTAAATTTGAGGAATCTCCACATATCAAAGAAAAAATCATAGCATTACATATAACAAACACACACACACATATATGGATATATTACATATACAGATTGGGGAAGAACCTCCGTACAGATTGGGGAAAAAATCTCCACGACTGCTACCAGCGTTTGGGGAAGAAATCTCCACTGTTTGGGAAAGAAATACCAGCAATACTGATTTCAACACCCAAGCGATTCAAACCGCTACTAAGTAGGAAACCAACACTATCGACCAACATGGAATGCCGGAGCCCCAGTCACCGATCTCATACCTTTTCTGATGACCCCCGCTGAAACCCGACCTGAGAATGCCCCCGTTTGTGACCCTCTATACCTCCCAGCTTTTAATTTGCGGTCCCAAAACTTGCCACCTCACCTTCGGCCCCTACATCTAGGTAGTACAAGCACAGAACATCGCATCGCATCACCAACATCGCATCACCAGCTCCTCACTCCATCACCAACATCACAACATCGCATCGTTTGGGGGGGGGGGGGGGGGGAACCATATATCGCATCGTTTGGGGGGGAAGCAGCGTTTGGGAAAGAAAAAAATATAAGATACGAGCGGGGTAATGAAAATATGAGGCATTTGAGTTTTGGTTAGGATTGACATTGGTCACGGTCTACAGGCGTGACCCACCTCACGACCCATTAATGAAAGCAAGTCTCGTGTATGCAGTCTACTGGTCACGGCCCATAGCCGTGACCCACGCCCACAATTGGTCACGGACCCCAGCCGTAACCCAATATGTGTGTGTATTTGTGCTTCGTCATGCCTATGGTCACGGCCCAAGTCCGTGACCGATACCCGACCAATTTTGGAGGGAATTTTGGCATCAAGATGGTCACGACCTGGTCACGGCCCAAGTCCACGACCCACAGTGGTCACGGATTTGGTCCGTGACCACTTCCAGAGCATCCATAATTTAGTGTGGTAATAAATATGGTCACGCCAAAATTGAGTTGGTCACGGCCCAAGTCCGCGGCCAGCTGGTCGCAGACTTGGGCCGCGACCAACTGGGCGTGACCATTCGCAGGATTTGGTGTAGTGCTTTTTCTTTTGTCTGTTTTGAGTAAAATAGACTGTCAACTCTGAATCTCTCTACATCTTTACACCTCATCTCAAACAACGCCGACCGAAGCACTCCCGAGAGGGATGTGCGGGACCCGAGGATCCTTCCCTTAGCGTGCCCGCTCGCGGCGAGGATTGGGGATGGCCACAGTGGAGACTCTGCTGGGGACTATGTTTTTTATATTTTGAGGGCTTGACTCTATTTGCATGGATGCTATATTTGTTTATGTTTCCCCCTATATCTGCATGTTCCCCTTTTCCATGTGTATCCGATGCTTATGCTTATGTTCACACACTTGTAGAAATTTCTCCATGTACACTTTGCACCACGTGCACCTAGGATCACATATATCCGCATGTTGCACGCATCACCCATCCATACTTGGGGTACCTTTGGTACTTGTACTTGGCTCCCTGTTTGGCATAATCAAGAAAGGCATTCTCATCATAAGATACTAATAAGAGAATCATGCATTATTCACACGACATCACCAAAGAGCATTGTTATTGACCAAATTTTACCCAGTAACTGGAGGGTCACTTCATGATGGGCGCTGGTCCGGAAGGTTGCAGTTAGCCTAAGCGATATGACTCTCACCTTCTATTGGCCAAGTGCCTTCGACGTATATTGAGCGGTTCCCCCGCATCGTACCGATTTACCGAAGTCATGACGGGAGGTATATCGTAGGGAATTCATTCACGTATGCCAAGTATATCGAATTCGCTCTCACACATACCGTCCCCACGAGGTATATGGTGAGGAAATTCATGTATACTCAGGTATATCAAATGGATTGTCCACACGTACCTATTTCCCGCAAGAGCTAGATGTATATCGTGGAAGTCACGCCAAAGGGGGGAACCCATGCCGATTCACCCAACCAACTGCATACCCGCATATAGGTGTCAAACCTAGGACACACACTTTAGATTGTCGGTTTCAACCCGAAACTCTGTCGAAATTTCGGGTCGGCATGCTGCCCAATTTTCGCGCATTTTTTAAAACGGGACCCTATCTGCGAGCCTGGTTACAAGTCCAAACCTTATCTTTGCATATATTAAAAACCCCATTTTTCCAGGCTCGGGTCCCGTCCGGCTTTGCGTTTACGAGAATTAAATATAAGTGAGAACGTAATAATCATAATAATCATGCTGAGTTCCCTATCCAAAAACATTTCTCCCTTCTTTATCAAAAAAATCCAAAAAAAGCTTCTTCCCTTTTTTAAAAATAAATCTCATCCTACGCCTTCTCGGGTCGATTGCAAGCCCTTAGCCCGGCTCCCTATTGGTTTTGATCTTCAGTCAAATCACCCCAGAGTCTCGATCGTTCCTCTACTACTTCTTCCAAGTCCGGAATCCATCCATTTCCCATTGAGAATATAGATCAAGCACCAGTCATACAGTCGGATCTGCCGACAGTCCTAGCTCAGCTCGTGGTCAAGATGGACAACCTCCAAACTGAGGTCCGAGAAATGCAACGAAACCAGGTTCCTTTTCCTCAAGATCCCGAGGCCCTATTCCCTCGTGCTATGGGTCCACCCGACCCTATCTGGGTTCCCAAAGAATATCAGTACGCTCCACGTCCCCCTCCTGCCAATGGGCCGCCGCCTGCCCAACTTCCAACACCAAACATTGCCCAACCTGTGGCTAACCTACCTGTGGTCGCTGATCCAAAAGAGGAAGATTTGAATAAAGTCAAGGAGGATCTCAATATGCTCACCAAGAAGTTTGACTAAGTCAGGATCTCTGTGAATTACATGGACTACACCCACATGTCTCCTTATCCTAAAGCGAGGTTACTTGAGAAGTTCAAGATGCCAAATATAGAGAAGTTTGGAGGGAGTGGACCCCTGATTGTTCATCTTCGCAGTTATCATCGTTCCATGACTATACTAGGGGCTTCTGAAGAAGTGATGGACCAATTATTTCAGCAAACTTTGAAGGATAGCGCCCTTCGATAGTTTTTATCTTTTGAGGAATCCAGAATCCGTAGCTAGGAGGATGTAGCCCAAGAATTCATGTCGCAATATAAATATAATGAAGAGCTTAAGGTCACCCGTCGTGATTTAGAGATGCTTAAATTGAATCCAGGAGAATCAGTCAGTAACTTCATAACCCGGTGGAGGGAGCGAGAATCTACCATGACTAATCGGCCATCCGAGGAAGAACAAGTCAACATAGTGAAGAAGAACTTCTTACCCCATGTCCGAGCGACTATAGTAGGGCAATACTATCCCCACTTTCGAGCTCTCGGAGAGGCTGGAATGGAAATCGAGGAAAGCCTCATTAAAACAGAGTTTGAACTGAAGAAGGTGTCCGGACAGTTCACCCCTAGAATGTATGGCAAGCCTGCCAGTGCTACAGTCTCAACCATCAACAAAATATCTCAACCAACCACATCATGGGCACCAGAAGGCCGCCCTGCCCCCATCCGAAGGTAATATACTGAGCTTCATGCTCCCCTCTCCCCTCTCCAAAGTTTACCAAGCCCTGTTAAGTCGAAACCTCATCAAACCCTTGGGTCCACGTCCATTGCCAAATCCACTCCCAACAAATTTCAAAAACGATGTTTTTTGTGCTTTTCACCCAACTTCCGGCCATACCACCGACCAATGCTTTCACATTTGAAACATAATCCAAGATCTCATTGAACGGGGTACCATCGCCCCACCAGCCAAACCTAAGCCAAACACTACTCACAATCCACTTTCGAATCACACCAATGCCATCTTCTTGGAAGAAAACCCAGATTTCGATCCATCAACTCAAATCACACCCATATACTCTCCTAAACCTCTTCTAATTTGCCCATATTTCCTCCTACACCCTACTAGCCTCACTGATCAAGCACTGTCACTCCTCACTAGACCATGCATCGATGTCCGTACCCGTTCTGAAAATGGAGGTATGTAATTATCAGAAGTGTTAAACCAACTCCTAGAGTTCGGGCTGAAATTTCCCTCACAGATGGTCATCGATTGCCAGAAGTTCAGCATACTGTTATTGGATGCACGAAAGTGGGCCCGAGATTCAGACAAGTGGGTGGTACCAACCAACGAAGTCAGCTTAGATGATGTTGTCCAGACTATGGAAGAATTATTCAGGCAAACTAACAGCATTTGTAGTATCACCGGATTACTTGACACTTTGAAGTTACAAGGGCGTTTAGTCCCTTAAATCACACATATCCCCACAGAATGGGAGAACTTGTATGAAGAAGCCATTGAAGTTGTGGAATGCATCAACTTTACATGGAAATATAAAATTATTGCCACCGGATGGGGGGAAGAATTCGAAGATCCGAGCGACGAACAAGCTTCAAGAAGAACTAGCCTAGTAGCCGACATATGTGGAATGATATCATTTGAAGAGCTCCTCGGAGAAATAAACAGGGTGGCAAAATAACCTGAGATTGATGAGGAAACGAGATTCATGTTCTTTCCTTCTTCAGTAAATCACATGAACAGATCAGGGAGACATTACCAAGTTCTAAGCTCACTACCAGCAGATGACAAGGGGAAGGGCGTTGAAAACCTTCCTATGCCATAGATGACATTTGAGGAGAGCAAGATCCTCGATCAACTGAAGAAAAGTCAAGCTAACATCACTCTATGGGGACTTTTCATGTCTTCCCAGCTACACAGAAATGCTTTAATCAAATTGCTCACTGGACCCACAGTTCCTCCCTCTACCTCACTAGAAGAAGCGGTAAATCTGGTCGGATCCTTGACCTCTACTCGAATGCTATTATTTTCTGAAGAAGAAATCCCCAGAATTGGGCAAAAATCACAATCATGCACTCAACATCTCCGTCGAATTTATGGGGAAGTTCGTGCCACTCTCCCTTATCGATAATGGATCCGCCTTGAATGTTTACCCTCTGAGAACCTTCAAGTGATTAGGCCTAAAAGAAAGCGACCTCGCTCCAACCTCCACCGCTGTACGTGCCTACGATAATACCCGTCGTGAGGTGATGGGATCCATAAAACTTGTAATAGGGGTTGGCCTTATAAACCCTGTCGTTGAATTCCTAGTCATAGACATCCCATCTTGTTTTAACTTGTTGCTCGGATGACCCTGGCTCCACAATATCAAGGGTGTGTATTCCTCACTCCATCAGAAATTGAAGTTCTTCGCTGACGGGCGAGTCATCACCATTTTGGGCGACGACGAAAATGTCGAGGGTGCAAGCACTAGCAGTCCAATCCTTGAGATACAGCAGGGATCAAATGGTATGCTCCTATCAGGATTTCGAGTTGATCCACTCTTACTCCCGGCACGGGATGGTTTCGAAGAAAGGTTTTGTTAAGAATATGACCCTCATGGCAATGTCAATGTGATTCAAATGTTCAGAAACATGCACTTCATGCCCAGACTAGGGCTAGGGCAAAGGCAGCAAGGGATACTTGAGACCATCAAACTGAAGAAAGCTTTCCCTCCTTGCGGCTTGGGATATCAACCATCATAACGAGAGCTTAGAATGATCCACCAGTCTTGACCAAAGAGAAGATTATACTATATCCCGACTATCTCAGGAGACTCCTTAAATGGACGATTCATTAAAGAAGGCGAAGATTTCCCCTTTTGCAATTTTCCAGAACCATGGTATGACCACACAGACAAGAAGATAAAGCCTGGAATGGAGATCTTTTTTCTAAGATAGCTACCCATGGGCGAAAAGTTTCCCAAACCGCGTACAACCGCTCTTCAAAGATACCGAAGAGACTGAGGAAATTGATTTCGAAGATTCCTTCAACTTACAGACACTGGGGCTAGCACTCTGCATGGTTCATTCAGGCACTACATCAATGGATCCATCCCATCTGATTAAAGCTGCTGATACACCTCTCCTCAACTGGCATGCTGCGCCAGTTCTACCTCTTGAAATCCCCCTAACCCCAATGTTTACCCTATTTCTTCTTCTACTGTCTATCCATGTTCAAATGTAATCGAGACCTCTTTTGACGAGGTTCTCAATGTTGTTTTTCCTATCAATGAAATAAACGAAGATTTTGAGTATCTTGTTGTGCCTTACATTAACTGCTTGAATTCTAATCAAACTTTTGATGATGATGATGATTTTGCAAACGAACCATTCTTAACTGATCCAAATAAGGTTAATAATAAACAACATAACCGCGTTCAAGTTAATGAGAAAGAGACTGTTGTTATTAATCTCGGTTCTAGTAGCCAACTGCATAAGATTAGGACAGGGGCCAACCTTGACGAGCATGAGCATGCACAAATCGAAGTATTGCTGAAGGACTTCGTGGATGTCTTCGCATGGTCCTATGAAGATATGCCCGACATTGATCCTGAACCAGCTCAGCACGAGATCCCCACTCTCCCAGATTACAATCCAGTTAAACAAAAATTGAGAAAACTCTGCACCAAATGGTCGCTCAAGGTCAAAGAAGAGGTGGTCAAACAGTTAAACGTAGGTTTCATTCGAGTGATCGAATACCCCATATGGCTAGCCAACATTGTACCTGTGCCAAAATCAGGAGGGAAGGTTCGAATGTGTGTAGACTACCGAGATTTAAACAAAGCTTCTCCAAAGGATGATTATCCGCTACCCAATATCGACATGATCGTGGACAACATAGCCAGTCATGCTCTCAAGTCATTCGTCGACAGGTTTGCTAGATATAACCAAATTAAGATGCACCCCGACCACCAAGAAAAAACCGCATTCATCACCCCATGGGGAACCTTTTGCTACACCGTTATGCCATTTGGTCTCAAGAATGTTGAGGCTACCTACCAAAGAGCTGCCACAACCATCCTGCACGATCTGATTCATAAAGAAGTCGAGGTTTATGTGGATGATATGATTATCAAGTCCAAAACTAGAGAAGGTGATGTTCTCGCTCTCAGGAAGTTCTTCGAACGACTGCGACGGTATCAGATGCGACTTAATCCATATAAGTGTGTCTTCGGCGTTACAAAGGGAAAACTCTTGGGATTCATGGTCAGCAAAAAGGGGATAGAAGCAGATCCTGCAAAGCTGAAGGCCATACTTGAGATGCCATAACCCCGAATAGAGAAAGAAGTTCGAGGTTTTCTAGGGAAATTGCAATATATCAGTCGGTTCATCAGCCAGCTAACCTCCATCTATGAACCGATCTTCAAGCTCCTCCTAAAGGATTCAACAAAGGTTTGGAACGAGGCCTGCCAAGAAGCTTTTTATCGAATCAAACAATACCTGACCCAACCTCCAGTGCTCATGCCACCACAGTCTGGTCTCCCTTTACTCCTATACCTAACCATAACCGACACTGCAGCTGGGGCTTTGCTAGCCCAATACCTTGAGGACTCTGGTAAAGAAAGATCTATCTATTACGCCAGTCGCAAGTTGCTCGGGTACGAGGTCAATTACACTGCTCTGGAAAAGGCATGTGTCACACTTGTCTACATCACACAAAAGTTTTGACACTACATGCTCGCCTTCCCCATCAAACTTGTATCCCGAATGGACCCTATCAAATACCTGCTTGAGAAACCCGCCTTATCCAGTCGAATGGCCCGATGGTTGATGCTCTTAACCGAGTTCGATATCGTGTACGCCACACAAAAAGCTGTTAAAGGAAGATCCATCTCTATCTACCGCGGCTATTACCCTGTAGAAGAAGTAAATGTTCGGATCTCCGAATTCCTAGATGAAAATATCCTCTCCACCGCTCAAGATCACCTACGATGGGAAATGTTCTTTGACGGCGCTGCCAATAAAAAGGTATATGGCATTGGGATACTTCTGATCGCCCCAGATAACTCCCACACTCCCATAGCCATTAAATTGGATTTACCTTGCACCAACAACATGACGGAATACGAGGCATGCACAGTAGGTCTCAAAGTTGCTCTCGAAAAAGGTATTCAATACCTTGATGTCTACGGGGATTCTGCCCTCATCATCGGTCAAGTGCTCATATTTTAGAAAGTCAAGGAAGAAAAACTCCAACCCTTTCATGCCCAATTAGAAGTGTTAGCCTCCCGATTCTGAGATATCACCTTCCATTACCTACCCCGAGGAAAGAATAACCTAACCGATACTCTCGCTACCTTGGCCTCCATGGTCGATACGCCCGAGGGAATAACGATGAACCCCTTCCTAGTTCTAAAGCAAGACAAACCGACCCATTGCTGCCATATTAATCTTGTCTCTACTGAAGATCCCGAATTAGTCAATTACTAGTACTATAATATCTGGGGCCTCCTCAAACATGGTAGGTATCCCGAGGGTTCCAACAGGAAAGACCGAACAACCCTCCGAAGACTGGCCGCCCAGTACATCATATGTCATAAAGCCCTACTCAAGAGGAACTTCGATGGAACTCATCTACACTGCATCGCAGGGGCTTGATATCGAGAAGATAATGCAAAAAATCCACAGCGGGGAATGCGGGTCCCACATGAATGGTCACATGCTTGCCAAGAAGATCATTCGACAGGGTTACTATTGGACCACCATGACACAAGACTGCACCGCCTATGTCCAGAGATGCCTTAAATGCTAATAATTCTCCAATCTTCAACACCTACCTCTGCGAGAGTTATACAACATGACCTCTCCCTGGTCGTTCTCCACCTGGGGTATCTACATCATAGGGAAGGTTACACCAAAGGCTTCAACGGACATGAGTTCATCCTGGTCTCCATTGATTACTTCACTAAATGGGTCGAAGTTGAGTCATACGCAGTGTTGAACGCCAAGAAAATGGCCAAATTCCTCAAGAAAAATATCATCTGCCGATATGGGGTCCCACACGAGCTGGTATCAGATAATGGGTTACATTTTGAAGAAGAAGTCACAGAAGTAGTCAATGAGTATAGGATTCAGAGACACAAATCTTCTCCCTACCGACCTCAGACCAATGGTGCAGTGGCAGCTGCCAACAAGAACCTCAAAGCCATCATTAGCAAGATGACCGAAAGCTGTAGGGATTGGGTCGACCGGATCCCATATGCCCTCTGGGGCTATCAAACCTCAATCCGAACCTCTACTGGGGCTACCCCTTACTCCCTGGTCTACGACATGGAAGCAGTCCTACCTGTGGAGCTGGAAGTACCCTCTCTACTCGTCATGATCGAAAGCAAAGTTAGTGAAGAAGACTGGTGCCAAAGACATCTTGATGAGCTAACCCTCCTAGATAAAATAAGATTAAAAGCTCTTTACCACATACTGGGGTATCATCTCTGAATAGCGCGATCATTCAACAAGAGAGTCAAGGATCGCGGTGTCCGAGAGGGGGATTTAGCCCTCAAAGAGATAATAGAACCCATCTGGGACCCCAGAGAGAAATTCAAGCCCAATTGGAGCGGCCCCTACATTGTGAAGAAAATCTTATCCGACGGTGCCGCCATGCTCACTGACCTAGACGGGGAAGAGATGGCTCGTCCAGTCAATCTGGACTGTCTCAAGAAATTCTACCCTTAGTCTGAAATCTCGGCGCGCTACGACTCTTCTCATCCCCCTTCTATTCTAAAAATAAAAATAAAAAACTCTTCATTTCCCTCTACCCAAAACTGCATAGGCCTGATCCTCTGCAAAAACTATTTTCAAATATATAAGAACTTTTTCAAAAAACCCTAGAGGTACGTAGGCAGCTCATGCACCTTACAAGAGTGCGGCCCCTCCTTTTTCCCAAAATACCATTATTTTCTTACCTCCGAGAACGGCGGTTCATTCTAAAGAATACTTGAAAAAAAGGATTATGTATGCCTTAGCGATCGGTATAGATAATTCAAAATTATAAAATTCATCGAAAGGCACAGCTGGATGATCGGAAACTTGTTTATTTCATTAATAAGAAAATTCAGCACGGATTACATAAGAAAAAGTAACGGATAACTCCCTTCCCCCTACTACCATAAAAATCCAAATAAAATCCCCACATCTATTACACAAATAAACTCCCTAGAAGTCCTACCCACAGCAACTAGAGGAGCCTGCACCCTTATCATCTACATTCGGAGGTCCCCAGGTTTCCCCTGCCTGAATAGAGTGTCGTAAACATTCCATGGATCTATGAGCCTTAACCATCTTCGAAAAGACCACAACCCCCCTTCCATGGTGTTAGATAAAATAAACCATCTTTGTCCAGTCTCCACTGCCAACATCTTGCTGACAATTTTCCTCCACAACCACTTCATATAATCTTTGGGGACATGCCAAACTCTCCTGATATATTGGGAGGGACGGGTCGACGGACGCCGATTTTCCCACAAATATCTAAGCAACAGACGCAGGCACTCAGTCAAATCTTCTACCGAAAAGAAATTTGAGGTTGGAGGTGGAACGACATGTGCCCAACCAAATTGGCGCAAAAGTCGCCAAGGGAAATAAAAGGAGGTATGCCTGAGACCAACCAGCCGCACATATGAATACTCTACTAGCTCCAGAACATGCTGCAACTGCCCCCACCAAGGCACTGACCAATACAGACCCCGAGCCCCATGCTACACAAACCAATGCTCCCAGTTCTCAACATACAGGCCAACGTTGATGAAATAGCGTGAAAAGAAGTTGGGTACAGTCGACAAGGGATATTCTGGAGGAGTCGCCAAGCGGAATCTTTCAGACAACCACATGAACAGCATCACGGGGCTCCCCCTCAAAAAGTCAGAACGACCTTCTCTCCAGGCATCCAAGCCATTCAGGGTCTCCGCTAGTATCACCGTCACAGGATTGCGACGATATGACATCCAGGAAGTAATGGCTTTAAGTTGTGGGTCCACTTGCACTTCCCCAGTCACCAGCAGCAATTTTGAAACCAGACCCAGAATAAAGGCTCCAGCATAGCCAGCATCACCTACTTCCCGCAAATGCATAGACTACAGCACCGCTGGGAGGGAGATCATTCCTCCAACAACCAATGATCTGGCCTCCAAAGGCGAAATATGAAGAAGCCCGGTCAACAAATCCCTAGGAGAGCGGGAAAATTCGAGCAAAGTCATAGAAACACTAGGGTTTACACCCAGCATGGCAGAAAACTCCTCGTAGGTAGGACAAACTTCTTCCAACCCAAAGCGAGATACGTGGTCTTCAGGGTACCAGAATTGTACCGTCGCCGTCAGCACGTTCCACTCAAGAGGCCGATTGCGCCATAAGGAGACTCGACGCATATTGAAGGCATCATAGTCGACATTATAAGAGCACATAGCTTCCAAGGCTTGGAGGTAGTTGACAAACTCAACGCTTCCAGGGAGAGCCATCTTTCAAGGCTAAGAAATAGTGGGCAAGTAGGTGAAAATGCAAAAGATGTGATGAAAACACTCCACCCTTACCCCCTTTTTATACTTGAGAACCCACACAAGAGACATAATCCTTACAGAAATCGGAGGGAATCCTACCCCACAAGGTACCAAAGGCTGAAGAGGGTACCATTCAAAGATTTAAATTAATGGGACTGGACTGGACTGAACTGCCGATAGGCATGTTAAGGTGCTTGCCGATCGGCAACCCCCCTTTTTAGAAATTTTCGTTTTTCCTCTTTTGTCAAATCAGAAAACTAAATAAAAATAAATTGATATTCTCAACAGAATTTCAAAACCCCTTTTCCCCTTATATAATTTCCCTTTTTAAATAAAAACTTTCCTTCAAAAAAAAATTCCAAAAATATTCCTTTTTACGGTCTCAGCAACAAAGTAAAAAGCGCATGCGCATGCATTCATTCATCATTAAATAAAAGATAATAAAAAAATAAAAAAAACTCCATTGCATTGCATATATCTATTTTCTGTGTTACATCATTTTTATAGGAAATAAAGAAAAAAGCAAAAACAACGGGACTCAGCCTGAACCCACATTCTCTCTTTCTCTCTCTCAAGAGCTTCCACCCCTACGACGTGCTCTCATCCCCCTACGGCGAGATGACGCACCACCACTGCCCGATCCTGAGTCATCTCCGGATGAAGAAGACGGCACCAAGCAAGAAGGAACAGGAACCGCATCCCAAATATGAGTAGTAGCCAAAGAAATCCAGTCTCTGATGTCCCTTAGCCAGGTGGTCGACACCCGAACTTACTGTAAGAAAAAGGCGGAATCAATATCAAAGCAGAGATGACCAAAAAAGAAGAAAAAGAAAGAAAGAAAGAAAGGAACAAAAAGGTGTATCGCAAGTCGAAGGACCTCCTCCGTCAAACCCAACTCCTCCGGATCCATCGCATGAGGATGGTGCAACATAGGCACCATCCCTCAATCAGCCCGCCGAATGTTGTACGAAGGGGTATGCAACCGCACAAAGGGACCTCCGAGGTCGCAGCCGCCGCAGATGCCGACGGACCACCGCCGCTGTGGGAAGATCCCACCACCCGACTCGAACCTGCCGAAGGGAAAGACAGGGCATCATATATGTTGGGCGCCATCAACCAACTCGTCACAAAATCCATATTGTCATACGGCGCAGCCGTATAGGTGTACAACAAGTAGGACTCGCCGATCATCGCCGCGATCCTCTCATCCTCTGACAGCAGTCGCTCCCGCCTCATAGACGTAGGAGGCTGCGCAGGTGGCACAACCACCTCCTTCTCGGCTATCTGACGAACCACCCTCTCCCTAAGATACCAGGAATGGTCGAACTCATGCGCCAGCAAACGCCTCATTCGCGCATTCACCCCGATTACCCCCGCATCCTAAATTGATGTCCCCCAGGGATAAAAGGTCACCTGAAAACCTCCAAGAAAGCATAAATCAATACAATATCAGAAGGTGAAAAAACTAAGACTGAAATGGAAAGAGTCTTACCCTACCACTAGTCAGGTCATTCAAGACCTGACGCACTGCCTCCAGGGAGAGAGATCCCTTGGACTGCCGATTGGCCTTACGCCATCGATACAAGCGACAGAACTCCCCAACAGTATCGTCCTTCAAAGCGATCAGCGGGGTATTGCACCCAATCACCTCGTAGAACCACGTCTGGATTCACAAGAAAAAAAAATGATGCATAAGGAAAAAGGCGAATGCATGAAAGGAAAATGCGAATGCACAAAAGGAAAATGTGAATGCATAAGAGGAAAATGCGAATGCATGAAAGGAAAATGAGAGTGCATGAAAAGAAATGAGCAAACTGAAAAATACCTCAAGAAGGTACGTGGCTCCAGTAAAGGTCTGCCGGCAGCACCGGCTGAATGCATCCAGAGAAGAGTAAAGAGTCGCCAAAGTCAGAATCCCCCAATCGTAGAAGGGAATGTTTGAAAACATCCTCAGGTACGGCAAAAACCACAAATGGAAGACGTCGCCACTCGACGCCACCATGAAACCTCCCAATACCAGAAAAATGAATAACTGGCCCATCTGCCTCACTTGTAGCCCGTCCTCCACATTAATCACCCTGCTCAGCAGAACATCCTTCAGCAAGGACAACCGGATGGAATCCCCGAAAACTATCCTCCCTACGTCACCAAGTGCCGCACACACTGCCTCCTATCTCACCCGTAAAGAGTGATCCACCTCTATCTTCTCTCCTTCACAATCCAGCCCCAGCAATTGCTGCATGTCTATAGGAGTCACATTCATCTCCCCGAAGCCGAAATGGAAGGTGTGGGTAGTATCCCACCACCTCTCTCCCAAAGCGCACAAGAACGCTATCGAACGAGGCGTCTCATACAGCACCGATGCCAACCGCCCAAAACCCGCAGATGATACCATCCAACACACCATAGGTGGGAGATGATCCCAAACATCCTTAAGCCCGTAGTCCCGCGGGCGCGCATGTTCTTCAAAGAAATATCTGACTGGCAAAAAAAGAAAGGTCTCATCAAAAGTCAATAAAAGAAGAAAAATCACCAAAAAGAAAGGAATACCAAAGGTCGGGTTGCTTACATAACCGCCGGGACTCACTCTCGAAGAGAGATGACGTGATGGCTCCCGCAGCAAGGTCCGCTCATCCACAACAGGCTCAAATGCATTAAAAAAGTTCTCACTCCCCAAAGCAAGAGGCGCCCTAGCCCTCCATTCCACATTCGCCCAATCATCAACGGTCAACCACTCCCGGTGGACTGCAGTACTCATAAAAGCGACCATTTCTTGAAGATCGGAATGCTAGAACGATTTGCAGAAGAATCACAGAGAGAGAGAAGGCAAAGAATCTGTGAAAAAAAATGAGGGGATTCGCCCCCTTTATATAGGATGCCAAGCGCCATGCCGATCGCACCTCCCCCTAACATACCAATCGGCATTGACCCCTTGCCTTCCCGAGGTAGCCCAAAAGTCCGTTCCACTTCCGAATGGCACCCTTCATACTATGCCTACCGGCACCCCCCTTAAATTTCATACAAAAATTGCCAAAACATACCAGAAAAACTCGAAAAATCCTCAAAAAATTCCTAAAAATCCCAGGAAGGATTTATTACTTTTTCACCAAGAAAACTTCACGTTCCCTCAATCGGACCCTCTCTTCCCCGGCGGAATTCTCCAAACTCAGTGAATCTCCTTCCGGCAAATCTTCAGAGGATCTCTAAAGATCACCTGATAACTTCCCTAGCAGAATTCTCATACAGCATCCAAAATAGGTTGTCCCCCCCCCCAGGGTCTCCTAATGGAACAAAATCTACCCCAGCTATCGTCTCCCCAGCTCAAATCAAAATCACAAAGCACTTTCCCCAGAAAAATCAAAATCCAATCTCCAACTTCTCTTTAGGTCAGAATTGACCTCGGTCTTGGATCATCATCTAAGTTGGGTCAGAATTGACCCCGGTCCTCGGTCATCACCACTTTTAGGTTAGAATTAACCTCGGTCTTGGATCTTCACCTGAGTTGGGTCAGAATTGACCCCGGTCCTCGATCGTCACCACTCTTAGGTCAGAATTGACCTCGGTCTTGGATCGTCACTTGAGTTGGGTCAGAATTGACCCCGGTCCTCGATCGTCACCACTCTTAGGTCAGAATTGACCTCGGTCTTGGATCGTCACCTAAGTTGGGTCAGAATTGACCCCAGTCCTCAGTCGTCACCACTCTTACGTCATAATTGACCTCGGTCTTGGATCGTCACCTAAGTTGGGTCAGAATTGACCCCGGTCCTCGGTCGTCACCACTCTTACGTCAGAATTGACCTCGGTCTTGGATCGTCACCTGAGCTGGGTCAGAATTGACCCCAGTCCTTGGTCGTCACCACTCTTTAGGTCAGAATTGACCTCGGTTCTGGATTGTCATCTGAGTTGGGTCAGAATTGACCTCGGTCCTCGATCGTTACCACTCTTAGGTCAAAATTGACCTCGGTTATTAGACCTTTACCCTAAGATCGCAGATTTTTCTTTGACCCACAGAATTGATCTTCCCCAGTACACTCCTTAGGTCCTCAGAATCGGCCTTGGCCCTCTGAATCGGTCATACCCCCTCAAAAGCATCATGTGGTGTCTATTCGACGGTCATCATTTGTTCCAAACTCGCCCATCGAGGGGCTCTGTAGATGACCCATTATGTTACCCCCAACTCTCCGTAGGTCCCTAATACCTCCCTTCATCACCACAAACCTAGGTCATGTCCCGAGTACTGACCTGGAAGCCACCGGGCACTCCCCGACTCAGTTTGACCAAAAAGTCAAACTCTTCATTTCGATCGAGATTGAATGAATCTTCGAAGGGAACTTAATACCCTTTCCAACGGTCCATCCCGTGCGCGATACCGACTTATCATGCGGATGAACAGTCCGTTTGCGTCCGAAACCTGACCTAGAGGCCACCGGGCTCTCCCGGGCCCTGTTTGACCTAAGTCAGCTCTTCAGATCAATCGAGGCTGAATGAATCTTTTAAGGGCACTAAATCCCCTTTCCAATGGTCCATCCCGTGCGCGATTCTGACTTACCATGCGGACTAACGACACGTTTGACTCTGAGAGGTCACCAAATGCTTCCAGGGCCCGGTTGATCAAAGTCAACTCCCCAAACTAGGTCAAACTCTTTAGAATGTTTAATTACATCTCCTAACCTTTCCAACGGTCTTCCCCGTGCGTGATTCGGACTTACCAGGCGGACGAACGATCCGTTTGTGTCCGAGCGATTCCCCATCCAATGGACCGATAAACGCTTCTGAGCCATATTTGACCCAAAGTAAACTCCCAAACCCGGGAGCATTCTAAAGGACTTTCAAAGGTCTCTGAATTACCTTTCCAACAGTCTATCCCGTGCACGATTTTGACCAACGATTTTCCCTCGACAGTCGATTTTTAGAAAAAGCCTAAAACACACTGCCAAATGGCAGGTTCCAGACCCTACCTATCAGCAGGTGCCGATAGGCAGGAACGGGTCTATGCCTATTGGTAGTGACCTAAGCCTATAAAAGGAGGCCTTCAGCTCATTTTCAAGGGGGAGCCCAGATTTGATAAAATTCACTCTCAACGAATCTCAGAAACCTCTCTCGAAGGCAGCGTGATTTCAACTTCCAAATCCCTTTTTTACTTCCACTTTTCATCATCCTTTTCATCAAACTTGGTGAAATAACCACTTTCCATCATCATCCAAACGCAAGGGCTTCTCTCTAACATTCAATATCAAGCTCAAGATCCTCAAGAAGGTCCAACTTCCTCTACTTTCTCTTAAATTCTCTTAAAATTCTCTATAACTTGTTTTCTTACTTAGCACTTTTATTATCTCATCTCGCACATATTAATATAATCTTTTTTAGTATTATTTCACATCTCCTAGTTTTCATATAAATAAAACCCAAAAAACAAGAAAAAGAGGGTTTGCTCATAAATTCCAAATAAGGGATTACCATACCTTTCTCACACTTTTCTCACCACTAAAACACTTTTTCTACACACACACACACACACACACACTCACAAATAAGAGATCCCCCTTTTGGATTTATGGGATAAACCCCACCCCTCGTTTTGTATGCGAACTATGTGTACTTTGATGCCTTTATAGGTTACGTAGGCGTCTCGGGGTAAAACCCGAGACTCGAGTCCTTTTCTCACTTTTTCTCTTATATTTCTATTTTCTCTAAATCTAATCTTCTTATATTCTATATACTTGCCCTTAGTGACGTATTACTCCATAGGCGTTATCATTCCATTATAACGAGCAACGTAGGGGTAATCGCGTAAATCTTACTTTTCTAATATTATTCTTATATGGTCCTATGGATAACTCGCTTTATCTTCTCCATGATACAAGTCGAGGATTCCTACCTCCATTATAGATATACACATGCACACATAGAACGGGGTAAATATAAAGGAAAATAGCAAATATCCATGAGAGACCGAAAGGGAGGAATGGGTTCCTAACACCTTCCCATTTCGTAACTAAGCCTCCGAACCCTTCTCGAATCAGTTTGGTTTTGCATGCACCAGTATGTCTTTGGATGCCATCCTTCGGGGTGGCTTCCCCTTTTTATTTTGTCTGTTTTGAGTAAAATAGACTGGCGAATCTGAATCTCTCTACATCTTTACACCTCATCTCAAATGACGCCGGCCGAAGCACTCCTAGAGGAATTCGCGGGACCCTAGGATCCTTCCCTTAGCGCGCCCGCTCACGACGAGGAACGGGGATGGCCACAGTCACATTTTACATTTCGTCTCCAAAAGCTCTCATTTTGCCACGATTATTTTTTCATAGTAAAAAAAATTGTTGTTAAAAGTAATATTTGTTATGGTTGAAGATGACATTATATCTACTTACAGAGAAGCTGAAAGAAGCTCAAAAAGTGTAGATTGGAAGAAGATGATGGATGAGGAGATAAAGTCTCTTCATACCAAGCAAATTTGGGAGTTATTCTAAATTCAAAAAGAGGAAAAAACCATCGGGTGCAAGTGGGTATGCGATAGGAAAGGAGGATCCTCAGAGAAAGATAATGTAAGATTCAAGGCCAGGTTATTGGCAAAAAGCTACGCGCAAAATGATGGGATCGGTTATAACGACGTATTTTCTATGGTTATTAAGCACTCTTTCATTCGTATTTTTTCCAGCATTGGTTTCGTAATTTGATCTCAAGTTGGCATAACTTGACATAAAAACTGCATTCTTATATGGAGATTTGGAGGAGGAAATTTATACAATTCAACCAGAAGGGTACACGGTTGCTGGTTAAGAGAATTGGGATTGAAAACTATAAGGACACAAGTCTCCGATTGAGTCTTAATGTAGTGTTGGCTCAATTCCGGACAAAAACATTTGAGTCATAGGATAGCGTTTAAGTGTATCCATCCAAGACTATGGCGTGTTAGCTGAAGACGTAGCGGCCAAGTTTATAAAGCTTCATCATATGCCGAGTTTAGTGTGCCTCGTTTCTACGTCAACAATGTTCCAATGCTCCAAAGGTATGAATGCAATTTATATATATATAGGAGCTTGGAAATTTATTGCGTGTATTTTATAAAGATTTTATAAAATAGTTTTAATGACTTTATTTTACTCAGAAAATATTTTTTTGAACTTTTCATAAAAAGTTTTGGGCTTAAAAATAATATTTTATTTTTCTTACACGTCGTTTGAACCATCTGGCATCTCGTTCAAATGAGATTGTCACGTCGTTCGAACAAACTGGCATCTCGTTCGAACGAGATCACGAGGTCGTTCGAACGAGACTACTGACGAAATTACTTTTTCCCTTCTGGAATCTCGTTAGTAAAGTCGTCTGAATGAAAAAGTCGTTGGAACGACTTTGGCGGAAACAGTTTTTGGGCAGTTTTTTGCAGTTTTCTCCATGTTCTCACTACTTTTTGACAGAATTTCTAAGTGCGGGAACCAAACTTTTCAAACTAACTTTTTTATATTCCTCCATCTCCTAGAGAGAGTTTTTTAGAGTCTCAATTCCAAATGAAAAGGTTTAAGTTTTGAGTGTTTGTTTTTCAAGAAAAATCCTTAAACACTTTTGTTTACACCCATTTATTTAGTTTATCCAAGTTCCCTAATATATATATACTTTTCTTAGAGTGTTTGGCACCGGTTTATCTCTACTCCTTAAAGAAGAGAATTTTGGGTTTACTTCTACATCCCACAAAGAAGAAGACTTGTTTGTTGTTGCGGAATTCTCATACGATGAAAGGCACCATGTGTGGTTGACGGGTTCCTAAAAGTCCGATCGGTGGATTTCGAGACCGCGGTGGACCTCCATGGTTATTCTCTAGGCAGAGGTGTGTACAAGAAGAATCTTTCGGGATTGGACGGAGTCAAGTCGAGTGTTTGCAAATCTTTTTGTCTTGTACTTGTAAAATCATACTTAGTGGATTTAAGGCTAGGGTCATTCGAGGTTTTTTCCTGTTGTGGGTTTTTCCTCGTACATCGCGGCATAGTGGTTATTTTTTTATTTTATCTTCTGAAAAATTCACATTAGATGCATGCTTAGGTAAAAAGATAAAATTTATTTAAATCACTTCTCATACTTAAGTTGGTGCTAATTTAATTTGGGTAAAAATCAATTTAATACAAGTCATTAATTTTATTGGATAAAATTTGGTTTGGCCTAATTTGCGCAAATGAATTAATTATTTGTTAGAAAAATTTCTAGGACTTGGATTGAATTAAGTTGTTTAAGTGAAAATTAATTTTTTGTTTAATTTAATGTCACTTTGAGTTTGTTTAATTTTAATTTGAAAGAAATTAAAATTTGGTTTATGTAATTGTTTAATTTAACCATCTCTATTCCAAATCTAAAAGGAAATTACTTTTTGTAAAATAAAAAATTTGGGGGTCATCATTTCCATAAAAACTGAGAAATTCGCTACATAGGTTAAAACAAACTCCAAGGCATTAGTACAAGCGATTTGATCGGTTTATGTTTGGACAATAGTACACAAGGAGCCACAATGATTATTGTGTTATTTTCGTAAACTTCATGATAGATTATTTATTTATTTGCTCTTATATGTTGATAACTTCTAAGAGCAAAACAAAGATCGAAATATTGAAAATTCAGTTAAGTCGTGAATTTGAGATGAAGGATTTAAGCGAGGGAAAGAAAATACTTGTCATGGAGATTAGCAGAGATCATTCCAAGGACATTATTTTGTTTTTCACAAAAGCAGTGGTTTAAGAAGGTATTACAACATTTGGGTATGGATTTTAAACCCAAGTATATAAGTACTTCGTTAGCCCCGAACTTCAAGCTAAGTACCATGGAATCTCCACAGACAAATAAGGAACATTCAGAGATGGCTAATGTTCCTTATGCTAATGCAGTGATAAGTTTAGTATATGTAATGGTGTGTACGAGGCCCGATATTTCCCAGGCTGTTAGTGTGGTGAGTAGATACATGCATGATCCAGGAAAAATGCACTATAAGCAGTAATGTGGATCTTACGATAATTCTACTGTATCGTAGATGTTGGTTTAAAGTTCGAGAAGGATTTACGTTCTCGTCAGCAATTGTTTGGATATGTGGGGTTCACCATCGGTTATATGTTTACACTAACCGGAGGGCCGGTGCGTTGGAGGTCTACGCTATAGTTTACAATTTGTTTGTCTATTATGGAGGCATAGTACCTGGCAATGGCGGACGCAGTTAAGGAGTCTATTTGGCTTCATGGATTAATTACAGACTTGAAAATTTTTCAGGATCAAATGGATGTCTTTTGTGATATTCAGAGCGCCATACACTTTTCAAAGCACCATGTCCATCATTTATGCACAAATCACATTGACGTTTGTTTCCACTTTTTTCGAGAAATTCTGGATGAGGGGATTATTCTCCTCAAGAAGATTGGAACCACGGATAATCTTGTGGATATGATGACAGATGTTATAACTAGGATCAAGTTTGAGCATTGTTTAAACTTGATAAATATACTTCTAATTTGAACACCTTCGGCTTCGAGCGCATTTGGACACTAGTCGAATTATTTTGGATAATATGTGGTTACGTGTTTGGGTGGAGCTTTGCATATTTAGCCAAGGTGGAATTGTGAGATTTTGGAATTCAAAAGTTTAATAGGATAACCTTTAGTTTTTTTTCAAGGTGGAGATTGTTGAAAAAGGTGATGGGAAGATAGAAAATAAACAACTTTCGGTGGTTTGATTTCTTTCTTTTTTCTTTTTGCTCCTTTTTTGATCACTTTCGGTGGTTTGTCTCACAAGTGGTTCAAATTTTGAAGCCTGTAAATTCAAGCATTCAGATGAAGAAATAACACACCAAACACCAATAACAGAGTTGAGTGCAGAGAACTTATTTGGATATACATATGTATAGAAAATATACATTGTATTTTTCATTTGGAGTGTATTTGTGAGAGTCCTCATTTGTAATCCATTTGTTAATTGATCTGAGTTATTAGTGGACGTAGCCATATTGGTGAACAACTTAAATATTATGTGTTTTTGTGTGTGTATCTTTTTACTCATTTTATGTTTATTATGTGTGTGTCGTATTATTATTTTGGGTCACAGTCAACATCATTTGTTGACATGCTTCCACACAACAAAAAATAAGGTTCTTAACTTGAATTCAACATATGTTATGCCAAAATGATATTAAATGTTTGAGTGTCTATATTTTTTCAAAATAATGTTTTCCAATCATATTTCATAAATGTTATGCAAAATGATACTAATTGCTACACTCAAAAACAAATAAATGATATTAACTGATAGGACTGGTGATAAGCAGCCAAAAGTGTATAATTTATTCCCCGAATCAATGCATTTTAGTCACTCGTTTTAATTAAAATTGGCCTTATGTTCGTATTTTATCATTTTACAGGTCAGTAAGCAGTCGCATCATCAAATATTCCTAATTCCCGTCAATTGCGACAAATTAGATGTTAAAAGCAATCAACAAAGAAATCAAAGTAGCTGCGGAGTCCGAAGTCTTATTTGAGCTTGCCGAGATCATTTCAGATGCCCCGAATCATGTCCCGAAACCCTATTCCCGGACCAAACCTAAGCCTACACCAGCCCAAACCATCACTCGAGTCTGTGTATGTTGAGTTTGTACCTTTATTATTTTTTTAGATTTTTATTTTGAGTCGTTTTATTGTTAGAATTTATTTTAGATTTTTTTAGAATTTTTTAGGATTTATTTTCTATTCTTATACCTCTTTATTCTGGTTTTGATTTTTATTAGTTTTAATCTTGATTTTATTTTATTATTTTTCTTAGGATTAGTTTTTAGGAATTTATTTTATTTTTCTTTAGTGTTTAGTTTTGATTTATTTAGTTAGGATGTTTATTTTTTTTTTTAGTTTTTATAGAGTTTTTTTTTTTATTTCCTTTTATTTTTTAGTCTCTTAGTAATAATGTAGATTTTATTTTTATTCTAGTCTAGTTTTATTTTTTAGGCAGTATTATTTTATTTAAGGATCCAAATTAAACACACACACACCCCATTACCATTCACATTCACTTACACCCCAAACTAACCCTCACCCTCACCATAACACATACACTCTTCCACACCCAAACTACTCACTCACCCACACACTGGCATACCATACACACCCCTACACCAAATCAAACCCACTCATCTTCAACCTGCATCCACACCACTCTCTCTCTCCAAACTCCATTAACAAACCAAACATCAAACCCACCCCTCATCTCCTTTACCACCACTATACCCATTACACCCACCAACCAACACCCGACATGTTTCTCCCTTAATCCGGACCTACCCAAACCCAAACCCGCTGCTAACCCAGAACCAACGAAATTCGGTGTAGCCACGAGCTCCGACGAGTTCACCTCCTTACCCCTTAGCCCCTGCCTCGTCCAGCCCCCTTCTCTGGCCCATCGAACCAACCCCCTGCTCGACACGGAACCCAGAACCCGCGACCTATCACCTGTCCACCCGACCTCACCTAAACCCGAAACTGTGTCCAACCCGGACCAATCAAAGACACAAGATTGACTCAAACCATACCCGATCCAACAACCTTATACCCAGCCCCATACAGCCCAATTGACCTTCCACGATTCTCCACCTGTCAAAACCAAAAATAAGACAAAACCATTTGCCATTAACCAATTATCTTTGACTTAGACATCAACCAAATCCCTCAAATCTCTCATCCAGCAAACAAAAAAAATTCGTGGGTTATAAAAAAGGCACCAGCTCATTAATCAAATAGGACACTCAAGAGAGAGACGAGAGAGAGACGGATAAAAGAGAGAACATTGTGTATATTATGTACATAGTAGTTACATAAAAAAAATTCCAAAAAAATACAAAAAAATAGTTTAGCATTAGAATAATTTTTAAGTTTGTTTCTTTAGTCTTGTTGGTGTAATCAAGTGCTAAAAATTGTGGAAGAATTGAGACGCATTTCAAGACACGCGATTCGACAAGGAGACTTGCGTATTGTGTTCTATTTTTCTATTCAAATTTATGGCATCTTTTGATATTTTATTGATTTCTGTTTATTCAAACATGAGAATGTTTGGCTAAACACCCTTTCAAGGGGTGGGATACACTGTGTATGATATTAATTTCATTAATACTATCTTTCTCTGTTAATTAATTTAAACTGTCACAAATTAATTAATATATCGAGAGATAGTAAATTAATTGTACAAATTAATGTTTGAATTTAGGAATCGAACTAGAGATAGGTTTTTCCTAAATTTAAATATTAATTCGGTGTTGGAATTTGAGGATTGATACTCTTTTTGTTAAATTGATCCTAGCGGGTAATTTTTTGAAAATAGTATAACTCTTAATGTTTCGTCGTGTTACATTTTCAAATTAGTTTCTGAAAAATATTTTATTAAATTTATAATTGTAACGAGAGTTAGATTATCGATTTAATATTATCTCGAAATATTTCAAATTAATAAATTGAGAAATTAAAATAATTGATTATGAAGTATACTTCCATCTCTTGACCTTCTCACATATTTCACACTCGGTTGCACATTCTTTTTCATTAGTTAGTCATTTCTTAGTTTTAGCATTCAGTAGTTAATTGTCTCCTTTGTAATTGTTTTATATAAAAAAATTAATAAAAAAATTGGATTGCAAGATTTCACATTAATTGTTTCACCTTAGAAGTTGGATTGATTAACATACTTACCGCAATACGAGTTGGTGTAAACAATTTTTGTAGGTATTGAAGGGAATTTTGAGATTGGTGTTTGAAGACAACGACCATACACGCAAAAACCTCTTATCAAATGGCACCGTCGCCGGTTCCTTGACGTGGAGACAAAGTTGAAGACTTGTAATTTTTTTTATTTTTTTTTAGTTGTAGTTATTCATTCTCCCTCCTCCTTAGACTGGTTGTATAGGATTTTTGAAGCTTTGTATTTATTTGGGTGCATTTTGACACCATTTTATTGTAATAATTATTCATAGAAAAAAGCGAAAAAGGAAACCGGACATGGTAGAGAGAGGTGTCCAATGACGAGGATTTTTGAAGCCTCTCTACTTTAGATAGGTATGACTCCCGGGACGATTGAGATAGGCAAGATCTCCTCCCGGTCGACTCAGCTCGATCTTCACCCCACGTGTGTAAAAGCGTGAGAGGTATTTTTTTATCCCTCGCGAATCTCCTGTCAGCGAGTTCAATTTTTGTGTGTTTATGTGCTCCATGTGCTTTTAATCTCTGCATTGCACTTAAATTGAATGATTTGATGAATTAATTTACCTAAGACCTGGACCCGATCATTGAAACGAGAAGGGATTTCATCACTCGACTCACTCGCTTATCCATTGTGTGCTACCCTAGCTGTCATTAAATTTAAAATCAATCAACTAGCTAGACCCATAAGAACACATTTTTGCAACCGGATATCACAAAGATAAATTCCGTGATTTTTATCACTCGCGGACTTAATTAAAATTTGACTACCCCTTTCACTAATTTTGAAGATAATAATTGCCTACGTGCTTGTTAGGATTTTTCCTTAACTCATGCGTGTCCAATTCCATTCTTTAGGTAGTCGGTTTTAGTTAATTCAACAAAATCAGGAGTCCATTTTCTCCTATTTTCCTAAAAATATCAAAAATATTTTCTTTTTTTTAAATATTACCAAAAGTCAAAAAAAGATTTTTTTTTCTTATTTAAAATGCCAAAAAGATTTTCCTTTTCTTATTTTCAAAAATCACAAAAGGATTTTCTTTTCTTTTGAAAATATTTAAAACCCCAAAAATATTCCTCTTGTCATGGCCGAAGAACGTCCTTTATGGGAATACTTTTTCCATTTCCCATTCTCTCGAAGCGTGTTTGACGATAAGCCCGAATTTCATTCATTAATTCATGGCTTTAACTCTCAAACACCCACCGTTGATACTCGTGTGTCGTCCACGCACACATCTCATCTTTCGCCTCTTTCGGTGCTGAGTGTCAACACATTTCATACTTCGATGTGCACACACTTCTTTCTTTTCAATCACTTGTCCCATGAGTGTCCAATTATTGTCTCTCCATCTGCACCCACCATGGAAAATGTGTATCCATATGACACTGTTTTGGACCCACCCTCGACGTATTCTCACAACATATCTAATGCCAAAGGGTATGAGTACCCCAGCTATTCATGAAGGCTTGATCACCCTTCTATGCAATATGACTCCCAATGCCATGTTGTGGGTCCTTAGGATTTCCAACAGTCGTCATCGCCACCTCATGCACCTCATACCTATCGGTCCTATTACTATGCTCCTCATGCTGATCAACCTTTTATCTCTCACGGACATGCTTCTCCTGTGTATGAACAACTTGACCCCATTCCCCACACTTCATATGAGTATTCTCCACATCCTAGTGTTTCTAGCGAGTTGTGTCCACCTCAACCACCACCACCACCCATTACCACTTCCCCACCACCTTGCACATCCGCTCTCGAATGCCTCTTGCAAAACTTCATGCACACTCTTCAATTTCAAAATGAATCCCTTCAAAGGCTTAAACGGCGATTAAATGTATTTGAGCGTGCAAACGAGTCGGATTTCATCCCAAGTCAACACGTTGTTGCTCCCGCGTGGGACAATGATGTGTCATCTTGCGCCACTGATTTTGAGTGTGACCAACCTTATCATCCTGAGACTCTTGAAGTTGAGACCACCCAGTGGTCCAGTAACCAAGTTTACAATTGTGTTGACTTATCCACTGACTGCGAGACTGATCCCATACATCCCTACCCTCTCGAACCCACCATTGAGGTTCGCCTCTCCCCTTCCACCGAATTTACTATTACTCCTGAGTCTACACCTTTTGATCCTTTTATGTGTGTCCCTGAGGCAACTTTTCCTTATAGGTTAGCTCCGGATGCGAATGCTTTCCATTGTCCTGAGATTGCATCCGAGACGGCTTCTATCACTTTGGATATGGATTTTGTCCCACCATGCTTGGCTCCTGTTGAATCAGATATTAATGTTGATTCATCCATCTCGGATTTGGATGCCTCGTTAGATCTTTCCACCACTTCAGATGGTGCTTTTCGGGTGTCTAAGTTGATCATTCCCTCGTTAACTTTCACACCTCCTCGTACGAATGCCCTTGAGGACCATTCCAAGCCTCGTGAGGAGTGTGTTTCTCCTACTCATGAGTTAGATCATCTTCCCCCACCCTTTGTCCCACCCACTATCCTTACCAGCCCACCACTTGATTTGGAGCTTGCTATTCTACCTTCCCAGTTCACATCTAAGAATTTAGGTCTTCACCTGCACCCACCCTCCACCCTAGTTCTTCACGATCCCATTTGTGCACTTTTCATCAACCCCACCATCCATATGAGTATTCATGCTACTCTACACTTCCGTGACACTGAGCTTGTTACTCTATGCACACCACTTCCTTGTGGTGTTGACTTTTTCCATCAACAACTCTCTGGTGTGTCACGACATGACCATTATCATCGTTTATTTATAGAATGGTCATGAAATTTATCTGAGTCCCACCACATCACTATTGTCAAACCATTTTGCCTCCATGTCCAATTAGGGCATCATGCTTATAGGGCCCTTGTTTTCCTCACCTTTCGGCTCAATAAGGCCCGGGATAGATTCTTATTCTCCCCTGCCTTTCTCATCCTTACCTTGATACCCACCCACCCATGGTCCACCGATTCTTTGCATCGAGTAATGCACTTTGCTATACAAGTGCATTGACCTCATTTAGCCTTTATTGTTTGGGGATGATTCTAATCACCCAAAATTCTGCCACCTCGTGCTTTCCTAGTTCTTATCTTTAGGGTGAGATTGGTTCGGTCTGGCTGAAGATGTTAAACTTAGCGCTACCGGGAGGCAGCCCGTCGTTTATTATTTCTGAGTATGAGTCTTATCATGTTTTGGGGTGCTTATCACACAATCTGAGTATGAGTCTTATCCTGTTTGGGAGTGGTGTTTCATACCACCGAATGATTTTCACATGCTTTATAGACTTGTCCATATTTTTGTGTCGCATATGTTCTTCAGGTTTCATATATGCTCCTTAATGCGGTACAATTTCATTAGCGGTTCATTATGGTAATATCTTTCCTCCTTTGTGCTTTTATTTTTTATATATGGTTTTAAACATCGAGGACGATGTTCTCTTTTGTTTGGGGGTGGGAAATTTATCAAAATCGTACCTCTTTGGAAAAAAATTCAGAAACAAGTGCTTTTAAACTTTTTGTGCAGTTAAAAATAAAAAATTTTATAACATGAATTGTCTATCATCCCTTTTAGAAGTCTCGGAATACCTGTGTTTGACCAAAAAATTACGCTTTTTAATATACAATTAATTAATACCGCTTAAAGCGTACTTGGACCATGAATTCCTAAACTCAGCAATTTTAATCTATCACGTTTACAATCAAAAGTTGAAGAGTAATTATATTCTGAAGAGAGCCTTAAAAGATCACTAGTTGCGACTTAAACCCGTGAGATTTGAGTTTTTCACCTTTTTGAGGGTTTTTACGTATCTCCGAGTCACAAGTTAACTCAATGTTCTTTGGGTATTGCATTTAGTCGTTGCATAGTCTCATTATTTTTTCAATTTTGGCATAATCATTGAGAATGACATCACTTTCGAGTTATAAGAAATATGTGTCTTGTAGTTTGTCCTGAGCACTAAACCGATTTTTCCATACACTTACCATTTTTACCCTTCACTCCACCTATTATCATCCCATGTTTTTCTTACCCATATATGTCCCATATACCATCCATGTATCATTTCCCATCACTACCATCATTTTTGAGAAAAAAGAGAGTTTGAAATTGTCAATGTAAATTGTCTTCATTTTTATTATGAAAAGGAAAATGCATCGCAATAAAAAAAAAAAGAAAAATAAAGAAAAAGAAGCAGAAAAATAAATAAAAAGAAAGCATGCGATTGTAGATTCAAAAGATGAAGAAAATAGTTAGTCAAAATGTGTTTCACTCTTCTCAAAAACCCTATCATTCATCTTCTTCATCCCCTCATACCATTCATAAACCACATTTTCATCCTTGGTAATGTGTTCGGGAAAACGATAAGTATATATGGTGAATAACTCGACATTCTCGACATAGTGGTTAGCATTCGTTCATGAGATCAATTTTTTTTCATGTATCCGTCATTTTTGATAAAGTGTGAGACGTTTGAACATGTTTACATTTACTCACCTCCTCACACACTAGAGAGATACACTTACGCAATTCTCATAGAGTTCGATTCAGAGAGATATATCTAGTGAGAATTGAAGTCAAAGCGTTGATTCGTAAAAAGGAAATCTAGGAATTACTCTAATGATACTTAGGATTATTTCACGCTTACACACGCTATATTTTAGGAAGGATTATGTTTTTGCTATTAAGAAATTTTTATACCTTGATAGCTGAATACGTTAGCACTTGACGTCCTTTTAAGTTGAGTTATATAGCGTTTCATCGTCAAAATAAGAGACTGCATTTTAATAAATTTTGAATTTTGTGGGTATATTTACTGCAAACCCTCACTAGACAACACTCGTCCTGTAGGGCAACATATATGTTTAACGACTTGTTGCACATGCTCAGTGCAATCGTCAGTGTATGCGAAGGTGGCACACTTTTGGTTACTTATCTCTGTTTTCTCTCTAATTTTTTTGCTCGAGGACTAGTAATGTTCTGTTTGGGGGTGGTGTGATAAGCACCCAAAAGTGTATAATTTATGCCCTGAATCGACGCATTTTAGTCACTCATTTTAATTAAAATTGGCCTTATGTTCGTATTTTATCATTTTGCAGGTCAGTACGCAGTTGCAGCATCAAATAGTGCTAAATCCAGTCAATTGCGACAAAGTATTAAAAGCAATCAACGAAGAAATCAAAGTAGTTGCGAAGTCCGAAGTATTATTTGAACTTGCCGAGATCATTTCAGATGCCCCAAACCATGTCCCGAAATCCTATCCCCGGACCAAACCTAAACCTACACTGGGCCCAAACCATCACTCGAGCTTATGTGTGTTGAGTTTGTACCTTTATTATTTTTTTCAATTTTTATTTTGAGTCGTTTTATTTTTAGGATTTATTTTAGATTTATTTAGAATTTTGTAGGATTTATTTTCTATTCTTATATTTCTTTATTCTGACTTTGATTTTTATTAGTTTTTAATGTTTAATTTATTTTATTATTTTTCTTAAGATTAGTTTTTAGTAATTTATTTTATTTTTCTTTAGTGTTTGGTATTAATTTCTTTAGTTAGGATTTTAATTTTTTAAAGTTTTTATAGAGTTTTTTTTATTATTTCTTTTTATTTTTGAGTCTCTTAGTAATAGAGTAGATTTTATTTTTTATTTTAGTCTAGTTTTATTTTCTTAGGTAGTATTATTTTATTTAAGAGTCCAAATTAAATACACATACCCTACTACCATACACATTCACATACACCTAAAACTAACCCTGAAAATAGTATAATTCTTAATGTTTCATCGTGTGACATTTTTAAATTAGTTTCTGAATTTTTTTTTATTAAATTTATAATTGTAACCATAGTTAGATTATCAATTTAATATTATCTCGAAATATTTCAAATTAATATATTGAGAAATTGAAATAATTGATTATGCAGTATAATTCCACCTCTTGACCTTCTCACACATTTCACACTTAGTTGCACATTCTTTTTCATTATTTAGTCATTTCATAGTTTGAGCATTTGGTAGTTAATTTTTTCCCTTGAAATTGTTTTAAAAAAAAATTAAAAATGGATTGCAAGATTTCATATTAATTGTTTCACCTTGGAAGTTGGATTGATACATGTACGTACCGTAATACAAGTTGTTTTAAATAAGTTTTGTAGGTACTCAAGGAAATTTTGAGATTGACTTTTGAAGACTACGACCATACACGCAAAAACATCTTATCAGCTAGTAAACTTCATTTACTTAAAACTAGTATTATTAAGTTTATTTATGTGCATTATAGTTAAAAGTTGAACAATACTTTGGTCGCAAAGTATGCAAAGAGTAAAGGGTGACCATTAAATGACTGCCAATTTTGGTGGCCAACATCTAAAGTAAAATAAAATAGTGAGTGAAGTGATATTTAAATAGTGACCAAAGGAAAAATATTCCAAATTCTAATTGAACTTTGGTATAAAATTTAGAGTGCGTTTTGATTAGAAAGTTGAAATAAATATTGAAACCATTTTATTATAGTGGCGCTCCAACCAAATCTTTTAACACTCCAAAAATGGCCCAAATGACTCTCTTACCCTTAAAACCCACAAACTCCTTTTCTTCAAATGTAAAAAAAAAAAAAAAAACATTTCATCTCTTTTGTTAAAAATACATTTCAACTGTTTTTTTAAATCAACTGTTTTTTTTTAAAACTTTTTATAAAAACTAAAACAATGCTATGTATAATATAAAAAACTATTTTTACAAAAAGAAATTGTAAGTGTCAAAAGTTTGTCTTTTATATTAAAGATTTGGACATTTTATTTAAAACTGTTTTATAATACCGACTATACATATTGCTGGTGCGGACTAACATATTCGAAAAATGGCCTGCGATAGCGGTATGTATAGATGGTCGGATTACCTATACATACCGATGGCGCGGAATTTTTTTTCTAAATAGTAAAAAGATTATATTTTTATGATAGTTAACAACGGTCCGCACCAGTGATATGAAAAAAAATACGATTCCATGCCACGTCGCGTTTGTTTTGGATCGTGATCATGTTACTTAAAAAATAAAATATTCATAATCACAATGTGTAATTTTTTAAACCGCTGGTTATTTTTAAAACGTTTTTTGACAGTTAAATAAAAACAATTTTTATTTTATATAATTTTTTTTGTTTTATAAACATTTAAAAAAACAATTTTTTTTAATCAGTTGAAATGTTTTTCTTAAAACAGTTATGAAAAGTAAAAAAATATATTTTTAAAAGGGATTCTTATTAACAACAGGTTTTTATAAAATAATATTTCTCGCCATGCCATGAAATATTATTTTATATAAAATTATTTTTAATAAGATTCAATTATTTTTAAACAATTTATTTTTGTAAAAACAGTTTCTTATATTATATATAACATTGTTTTAGTTTTTATAAACAGTTTTAAAAAAAGCATTTGATTTTTAAAAAAAATAGTTGAAATGTTTTTTTAACAAAAAGAGATGAAATGTTTTTTTTTTTTTTACATTTAAAGAAAAGGAGTTTGTAGGTTTTAAGGGTAATAAGTCATTGGTGCCATTTTTTGAGTGATAATAGATTTGGTTAGAGTGTCAATAGGTGCACCCTTTATTATTTAAGAATGATAGTAAACGCAATTCTCGTGACATCAGTTTATATAAAAAATTGTACGGGAGTATTTCCCTTGTTATAAAATTTAAAATAACAAGTGAATAAATAAATGATTGGTTTAGTTAGATATTCTGTTTGTTCATCGAATTCAACTCTTACTCAGCATTCAAAGAATTAGATTCCACATAAAACCAGAAAATTAATAACTTGTCACTAGATCATTTAACCCCCTTTTAAAACTAATTTTCACTATCTTATCAATTGAACTATTTTTCAAGGTTTTTCTAATTTTATAGTCAAATACATCCTCAATTCAAATGTGTGTGGTGGATGTCTGGTTGGATGTTTCTTTTTTATTTGTACATAGTGATTCCAGCCATTTAATCATAAAGAGTAAAAATTTTCTTATTGATTTAAAATGGTGTTTTCGAAGAGAAAGCATGTGATTATATGAGACTTTTACGGGAAATTCTACAGGCTATGGTTTTCAGTTTTGTACGCTAACATGGATTCTCTTTTGTACTTTTGAAGCAACAAGTTTTATATTGGTTGCCAAAAATGCAAAAGTACACTTTAATTTAAAACTACTGTATAATTAGGGTAGGCATATAAAACTAGTGTATAATGAGGAGTAGGCCTTAGATTCTTAGGTATGAATATTTAAATTGAATCTCTCCTGAAAAAGGAAGCCATATATGCGTACACACGCATACGGGAAAATCCTAAGTTTGTAACACTCATTTCAGTATGGTGCACTGAATCTCCCGATCAACTAGCGTACAAAAATAATATTGTTTTTAGAGTAAAGTATCGTATTAATTCTTCAGCTTTGTTTTGATTTTAATTTTATCCCTTATTTTTTATTTGTGTCAATTTCGGTTTTAATTTATGTTTTGGTGTTATAAATATGCTTTAGATGTACTTGTAAAATGTGTTACTATATAATACATTGGCTTTTAATTAATAAAAAATGTCGCATGCCCTTGGCGTAGATAACCAAATCTCCCTGCAATTTTTTTAATTAAAATGTCAATAATTTATAATCACTTATGATTTTTTTATTCAAGTGAGAGTATAAATTTATGAAAGTACTCAAAGTTTTAATATTTATATTCCATCTAGATATATTAAAGGTGTATTTTCTCCAAAAGTAAAATCCCCAAAAGAAATATTCAAAAGTGGTACTCACTATTCTTACAGGTCATGATATTGTGGTGAACCTGCAATATCTGGATGAAAATAATTGTCAGTAAGTTATTTTTATTAGGATACAAGACATTTTATACCATTTAATCTAACAGAATGATAATTTTTTTTTAATTAAGAAAACATTAGAAAAGCTAGACTTACAATTTTTATTAAAGGAAGACAATACTATTACTTGTGATTGGAGAAACTATTTGTGATTGTGGGGAAATCTCTCGTATCATGATGTACTAAAGCCGTACCTCTCAGCATTACATATATAATTCTTCAAAAATGATGTACAATTATTTTAAGCATTGTTGAAGTGTTAGGTGATTGTGGTGCAGTCTCTCGTATCATTGAAGAATTGTAAATGTAATGCTGAGAGGTAGGGCTTTAGTACGTGATGATACGAGAGATTGCGCCAATCACAAATAATTTTATTATTATATTCAACCATAATATATCTCTTCAACGGTTAATCAGATCCATAGACAGTATTTAATTATATTTCTTATTCAGAAAACGAGCAAAACTCATATCCCATGGGTAATTACCAATGATCGAGGAATAAAATTCTATCTCTTTTGCGTAAATTCCCTTACCCCTACATCTTTAAACTTCGTCTATAGCATTACATTTTTGAATATATCCTTATAACACAGTAACTATAATATTTTGAGAACCACAAAATGTGGACTTTTATTGTCATATCATATATGAATAATAAGTAATTCTATACCAACTCAATTTCGGAACAAAATTTAATTAACCAACCAATTCCATACCAGTCCACGCATGTTAAACCAGTACGTCAGCCAAACTGCATTTCAAAATCGAGTCGAGATAAAACTGCTCTCAAATATAATTGGTTTCGACTTATTAATCCGCTCGAAAGATATCCATAGTTCCTATAAATATCTTTTAACAAGAGTTAATAAATTTGAACTCAAATAAATGACCAACCTCGAGATGAGATTAATATATGTTGTGTATTTATCTTAGGCATAGTCACACATGCCGTAAAAACAGTAACCCCCGGGCATGCAACGATTACCACAAGCCCCACAATGCCTTTTATCGTATGACAAGTTAACACACTGCCCTCTACAACAAACTTCTGTATATTTGCATTTGTTTTTACATGCACCACAGTTGTGTTTGTCGGTTGATAAGTTCATGCATTTGTTGTTACAACAAGTTGAGTTTCGGCCTCCTAATACGTAGCAAATTTCGTTGTCATTTCTGCAGTGTTCGGCTGCTCTTGGGTTCCTCTCATCGGCAAGAAAACGGCTTACTCTTTTTGATGCTATTAGTGGCTGCTTTTGATCGTTTAACCAAGTGTTTGATGTGTCGGTGGCTTTGGAGTCAGAGAGTAGCTTGTTTTCTTCATTTTGGATAGTTTTGAGGGTAAGAGTGATGGCTAAACCCATGGTGATGGCTACCATGAAGACTATTTGCATAATCTTCATGGTTCAATTTTTATGTTTGAAAGGTTGATAGAGAGAGAAGGAAAATATTGATTTAATTGAGAGAGAGAGAGAGAGAGAGAGAGAGAGAGAGATTAGGTAAGGAATGCATGGAGGAGTTTAGGGTTTATAAAGGAGACTAAAGGAAGGAGTTGACGCAAAAAAGGCGGTAAAAGGTGTAGGGGAGGCTCTTGGGATGTGTGTTGCCAAGAGTGATTTAGAATTCTAGGGTTTATTTATTGTAACGAAAAGTAATTTAATTTTTTTCTCCTCTAAAAAATGGCACTATTTTTTTATTGTTTTTCCCTTTGATACATCAACGAGAAAGAGACAATTTTGCCTCCACGCTACCCCGTTACACTCTAAAAAAAAGAAGTTACATCATCAAATTGTGTAAATTTTCATGGCAGTTTACGGTTTAGCATGATTGCTCAAAAAAATTTAGCCACCTCTATTACCTCCCGTGTATAAGTAAAATACTATGCATCGTATTTAGCAGTGGTAAAATGGGTCCAAAATAATAAAACAATTTATATTAGTTCGGTCATTTAAATATGGGATTCATTTTTAAAAGACATGAGTCGAATATGGGGTCCATATTTAAAAGTTAAAGTAAAATATGGGGTCCATATTTGAAAGTTATTAATTAAATATGGAATTTATTTTCAAAAGCTACAAGCCAAATAAAAAATCTATTTTTGAAAGTTATGAGTAAACCATAAGTTTTTTACATATACTTGGAATTGTAACACTTACTTGGGTAGAAAAAAAATGGGTTGGCCCAGCCCATATTTGGTCTGCCCAAAAAAATGGGTTCAACTCATATTTGAGCTGCCCACATTAGGCCCAATCCATAGTTTTGCCACTACTAATTGTATCTTAGGTACTATGAATCATTCCACGATGTATGTATCTAGAATTGAAGGAAATATTTGATATATGCATCGGAATAGTTTCTCGCCTCCTACGTGATTAAAGAATGAATGAGAACAAAGAGAGAGCATGATATGAGCTTTGAAATGACTAGACCAAAGAAACTAGTAATCATAAAAGAAAAATTCAATAAATTTGTCCTCGATTTAAAATGGTCATAGCGTATAGAAAATATGCTTCTCCGATAAATAAATAAAAAGAATAATAAAGAAGGGTAAAGAAACATGACCGAATTTCTAATGAAGATGCTACATCTACGGGTGTGTCTATAAATTTTAGGGATCTTTAGTATTAAGTCTTTGTAGCCACTCTCACATTTTTATTCTTTTAATTGTTGATCCTGATGAATATGGGACAAGTGTAATTTAGAAGGTGGTTAGGAGTGGTTTTGGATGATTATGGTACTTAATACAATTTAAAAAATACATGGGATGAGAACTCAACAAAATTCAAGAAATGTGACTAAATTAAAAAGAAACTATATATTCTATTGGAGACCGGTGCTGAAGACACTTTTATTATTTAATAATCAATGCCGTGTTGCTTACAGTACATACATGAATAATGTCACGACGTGCTAGGACAAATCTTGTTGTCATTTTATTAATATTATAAACTAGGGTTATACATAGTTTTTAGGTTGTGAAGTGAAGGGATTATGAGCTGGGTACTTCATGTAGCATAACATATGAAATCTAGAAAACTGTAACGATAGGGTTGCTCAAAAGGCGAATCGTCAAAGAAGATAGTAGATATGACTGAATGTAGTCCTACCAGAACTCAGGTGCTTCAAAGATAAGATATGGACTAACGTAAGAAAGGTTCTAGGATGTTGTGAATGGGATTAGGATTCTTGTATCTATAAATAAGACATTCCTAACGAAAAGTAAGTAAAATGTAAGATGTTAGTCATTGGTCATTCATGAATTCTACTCGTTTCATAAATCGTAATATTCAAATCATTTTTTAGAAAATAATAACACCACTCTCACATTATATAGGTCATTCTTGTTCTTATGGGAGTGGAAGTAATTAATGTGAAAATCATATTAACATACACACATATATAGTCACAGGATTTAACAATTTTCCATTCTTTTACGTGAATGCCCATATATATATATACACACACAGAGTATTGGCTCTTGTGTGGATCAGTCCGTATTTTAAGAGTGCGGACCGGACATATGTCACCTGGCAGTGAGCCCAAATAAAAGAGAGAGTATGCCTATAATTTAGTAGATAATTTTTAGGCTCACCTCCAGGTGCCACATGTCCAGTCCGTACTTTTAAAATGGGGATTGATCTGCACAAGAGCAGTGGCGGACCCAGGATTTTCGGCCTGTGGGTGCAGGAATTTTTGACAAATGTCGGGTGTTCGTGGTCGGGAGCCCCCGAGCCGAATTTTGTTGGGTTAGTTTTACTTGTTTTGCCATTTTTAACCATAAAAATTTTGTGATTAATATTCACTAATTTTTAGCCCCTACATACTAAACCAATATTTTTTAACAAGCAAACAAACCAATATTTTTTAACAACCAAAGTTCATACAAACTAAATTGAATTCAATTAAATTAGAGTTTCGTACAAATTAACTAACAAAATTTCAGCAACAACAAAATTATATAGTATATCTATAAAACAACAAATTAACTAATAAATTAACAAATTTCATACAAATTAACTATCAATATCCATAAAAATTACTAATGTTCTATGCCGAGAGAGGAGGAGCTAATGCATAGCAGTGAGAGCCAAGAGTCCTGATATTGCGTCACGTGGATTTGTTCTGTTCTGAGATAACAAGTACGCATAAATTGAAAAAAATCGTTTGAGGTTTTGCTCAAACCCATGTTCCATTGCAACAACAATGTCGATAGATGGGGACAAACAGGTATTTCAGATAGTTAAGTGATTTCATTATCCAACAAAGAAATTATATGTTCTCCTTTCCATTTTTCTACACCAGGAGAGAGGGAGAGAAAAGAAACGGCTGATAGAAAGAGAAACGGAGAAAATTAGGTTTGGTTTTGTTTTGTTTTAGCTTTAGGTTTATTTACAATTCACCCCCATACTTATAAAACACTACACCAAATCTGTCTGACTGTCACGGTCATTGACCGTGACAAGTCCAACTTGTCAAGGTCAATGAACGTGACAAGTCTGAGGGTGACAACGTTTGTTGTCATGAACTTGTCACGGTCATTGACCTTGACAAGTTCATTAGACTTGTCACGATCATGTCACGGTTAATGCCCGTGACAAACCCGTGACCTTTTAGAAAAAATTATCACGATCATTGATCGTGACAAGTATTATTTGTCACGGACTTGTCACGACTCACGGTCAATGACCGTGACAATTCTGGGAAGAATTAGAAAAAAAAACTGGTGGGCAATATGGCCACTGCCACTGCCCAACAGTATATTTGTACCTTTTATAGCAATATTGTACCTGTTCAAATATCATATATCCAAATAAAATAGAGATAATGCAAATATACATTCAAAACAATATGCATCACGATATAATCCAAATATAATTCAAATGCAACAACTTAAAATAATTCAATTCAAATAATGTCACTACATGTCTCAGGTAGGTCTGAGGAGGTCAGTAGGCCACACGATATATGAATTGATACACCCTTGAATATGCATCGCGCCGCATTGTTCGCGCAACCACAATGGAGAGTTCTCCTTCCCGAGTATCACATGCGTGATGAGCACCTTGGCCTCGATGTCTTGAAGCGCACGTCCATGAACTGGCATACCCTGGATGGTATTCGGGTCCCTCAACTCCCGCCCTATCCGCTGGCCATCAAATATGTCCGGTATAAACATGCTCGACCAATCAAGTGTCATCATCAGTCGGTCGAAGGGATCCAAATAGGGGATTGGATCATCAGAGTCCACACATGTCGACGATGAAGCAGCGAGGTCCACGTTCTCATCCTCCTCCACCTCCTCCTCCTTCCCTTTTACCTTACGCTTTCCGCCCAATGAACGCTTCTTCGATGAAAATATATCTTGGACCGTCGCCTCCAAACGAGACAATTTTGCGTCATACAAATCAACCATTCAAGCCAACATGGTGTTGCTCCTCTACAATCCGACGATCCTAGATTTGGCCACCCGCGAGCTCACCCCCCTTATCCTCTCCTTGCGATCAGCGCCAAGCACTTGGCTGAGTGCGTTCGTGACCAAAGATGCCTGTTCGGCATCAGACTGCAACTCATGCACTTCCTTAAGCTTAGCCTGAAACGAAAAAAAAGCACATGATTAGTTAAATAAGTAAATAAAAAAATTATAATGTAATTAACAAAAAGCAAACTATCAGATTACTTATAATTGTGGATGCGACAGTAACACCCCGCCTAATTAAATACCAGGTGATCAGTCATTTATTAAATTAAAATTGAGGTGAACAGTTGGTTCATTCTTAGCATCACTGTCGCAAAATAAAATTTCCAATTTAAACACCATAAATAATTAAGTTAAGTGTCAAAACAAGTTAAAGTCATATTTAGATTTTATTTAAGTTCCAATATGAAAACTTTTTTAATAACAACAGTTTAAGAGTCACATAAATAATAAGGATGACAATTACCACACAAGAATTAAATCATCTAAATAAACCAAACCAAGTTATGAACTATAAATGAAATCATCCTGACAAGAGTTAACTCCCAAAGAGTACCAAGTACTCGAAATAACATAAACATAAATCTCTGACAAATACAAACGGGATAGGAAATCGGGCGACACATACCCTAACTATGAAAACTAAAATAGAAACTGAATCAATGAAGAGATCGTCGAAGCAAGAGCCTGCAACTTTCACATAAGTTGCAGCACGTCCAATCCAAAGAACCTAAGAATGACGCCCTTGTGGCTGGGCACCTGTAATACATACATATATATATACAAGAGAGAGAAGATGACACAGAAAATGGGTCAGAGCCCGAGTGAACAGTTTAAAATAGTTTAGAAAGTATTTAAAAATGCTTATCGGCTAATGTAACAACCATATCAGTATGCGATACTCTCTTGAGAATCCTCACCTCTCATCTAGTGTGCACGCCTACCGTACTACTAAACTCATAAGTTCATCTAACTTATTTTTCCATAAAGTTTTATCCCGAGAAGTAGAAAGGTTATGATATCCAGTTTAAACGAAAATCAATCTCTTTAAGATCTATTACGTTACTTAGAGCATCACCGTAGCGTTATAAAGTTCTCAAACACTTATTATAAAGTTGGAGCCTTTATTCATTACTTAACTACTTATACGCACAGTAGAAAGTTTCCATATATAAGTATATATATAACAATCACTCATCTATTATATATACTATCGGCACCCCACATAAATTCTATGGTGGTGTCATACTCTGCTATCAAGTTCCCGTATCACTCGTACTAAGGGAAATAGTAGTTCGAAATCACTCTCGAACAATATTAACACAATATGCACAAAATAGAGGTAAAGCATAGTTCCAAGTCACTAGGAGGTCAGCACATACCCCTCACGTCTCTTAGGACCGTCTGACTATCATTCTCAGATAACCTGTACAAAGGAATCCTATGTTCAAGGGTACAAGTCAATATCCCCCATAAAGGTCTCATCGAGATAAGACTGTCTCAGCGTGGCAACTCCCGTGATAGCAAGTAGCGCGGGTATGATTATTCACAAATAAAGTATTTAATATATATAAACAGTCACACGGCCATATATAGATAAACAATTTCCAATAAGATTCGCCCACGACCCATAATTTTTATTAACCGTATTTAGTACAATTCTACCCAATTATCTCGCATAAGGGATTCATCTCTCTTATTCTCAATTATAAATATTTCACATACTTCTTATCTCTCGAAGTAGTCTCTCTTACTTATTATAATATCAGTAGGTACACCCTTTCTAACCTTATGGTCTAAGTCTTTCACAAGTCCCTCAATTTATTAACGAACTTACGCACAATCTCTAATGCGTAACGAAACTCCCCGTTAACCCAAAATTTCATCCCATATTAAATTCCATTCAACGGAGTCTATTTAGACCCTACTTGACCTCCTCACGACCCATTATACTCTATAAATAATAATCAAGGGTTCCTACGTATTTAAACCGGATTAAACAAAAAGGGGAAAAATATGCAGTTTTCCAGGAGGGGTCGATCGATCGAGGAAAGAGGGTCGATCGATCGATGTTCTTGGGTCAATCGATCGATCAAGTAGTTCTTGCCCGAAAACTGCAATTTCAACCTACGGGTTTCACCTACCAAATTACTCCAAAACGCCATTAACGATTTCCAAACAACCTTACTGCTAGTTACATATACCTATATACATGATTCCTACGTGAAACATGTCCAAATTCATCAAAGGTATTGAATTTATGGGATAAATCATCATATTTAACAAGAACCCTAATTTTCATAAAACTTTCATTCCTCTAATTCTTTTCCTGAGTTTTTGCTTCTAAACTCATACAAATTCATGGGTTATTCTCTCCATATGATTGGGATGTCCAGAATATATTTATTTCCACCAAGACATGTTATTTAAATCCTCAAATTCCTCAAATTCTTTTATGAAACATGTGTATAACAATCCTAATCTAAAATGGATAAAACAATAACTAAAAGAAAAAGGTTCTGATTTGTGGATGAAAAAGGTATGGTTGTGTTCCTCTTCGTGCGATCTACGTGTTGGTGGTGGTGGCGGTGCAAACGGATGAGTTCTTGGCCTTGGATTGCTTGGAAAGCTTCCTAGCTTCTTCTCTAACGGCCGTTCTTAAGTTTTGTGATTGTTAACCCTAAAAGCCTAACTCAAATGGCTGATATACCTTATGGAAATTCGTGTGTTTAATTATCCAAAATTACAAAATGTCTAAAATACCCTCCCGGGATGCCAATTATGCCTAAAAACATCCTGAGGCCCAAACTAAACCCTCGGGTATACTTTTCTAACTATTTTGGCCCTTTTGGACACGTTGGCGCACTCGAAATGACCATATGTGCGACTTATAATTTATTCACTTTTAATAATAATAATTTCATCCCGACACGACCGAGGCGTGTCCCGACTTAAATTTCCATAATTGTTATTTTATTCACTTGTTACAATTTTAATAAAATCAATCTTATATATTACTTTACTCATTTAGTAATATTTAACAAATTTTCAATAAGTACTAACTCTCGTCACGCTAGTAAATATTTAAAATAATTTCCTGATTAATATTAAATTAATATCTCAATTTAAATTTAATAAATCCCCAAATTAAAATCCATAAAAATATGGGGTATTACATACTTTCCCCCTAATAACGGAATTTCATCCCAAAATTCAGAAAATAAGTCATACCTAGTAATAATAGATCTGGATATCTTTCGCGCATATCTGTCTCGCGCTCCCAAGTGGATTCCTCCACATTATGATGCTCCCACTGGACCCGTACAAGTGGGACTATTTTCGACCTTAATTTCCTCTCGCTATGGTCTATGATAGCCACTGGTCTCTCCTCGTAAGAGCTATCAGGATGTAAGTCAATCTCCTCTATCACGATGTGGGTGTGGGCCATATCATCCCAAAGATATCGTCTCAACGACGAGATGTGGAATACACCGTGAAAGCGGTGCAAGTGCTTTGGAAGCCCCAATATGTATGCCACCGGGCCAATCCTCTCGATAATGGAAAATGATCCCACGTATCTCGAATCCAACATCCCTTTCTTTCCAAACCTAATCACTCCTCTCATAGGAGACACACGCAGTAATACGTGGTCCCCCACGCTAAATTCTCGAAAAGATCGCTTTACATCGGCGTAGATTTTCTTCCCGTCCTGGGCTACCCGAATGCGACTCCTAATAAGCTCAATCCTAGCTAAATTCTCCTGAATTAACTCTGACTCTAGTAACTTATTGTCCCCCACCTCTAGCCAACAAGCGAGAGAACGAAAAGGCCTGTCATACAACGCCTCAAATGGGGCCATGCCGATCGTGAACTGATAAGAGTTATTATAAGCGAACTCCACGAGTGGAAGATACGGCTCCCAACCTCCTCCAAAATTAAGGACACACATGCGTAGCATATCCTCCAATATCTGATTGGTATGTTGTCTGTCCATCCGTATGTGGGTGATTAGCTGAACTCAATCTCAACTCTGTACCTATGGACTCCTGAAAGCTCTCCCAGAAGCGCGACACAAAAATCTTGTCTCTATCAGACAAAATATCCAAGGGCACCCCATGTAGCCTAACGATCTCGGCAATGAATAGATGTGCATACTGGCCCGTGGTGTAGTATGTACGTACAGGCAGAAAGTGAGCTACCTTGGTCAACCGATCCACAATCACCCATATGGAATCGTGATCCCGCTGTGATGTAGGCAATCCAGTAATGAAGTCCATGGAAATACTCTCCCATTTCCACGTAGGTATCTCCAACGGCTGGAGTAACCCTAGCGGTCTCTGGTAGTCCACCTTTACCATCTAATAGGTAGAACATTTGGACACGAACTCTACAATGTTCTTCTTTATGCCACTCCACCAGTACTGCCGCCCCATATCTTGGTAAATCTTATCCCCTCCGGGATGTACCACAAATCGAGATTCGTGCGACTGTGTCATAACTGCATGACGTAAGTTTTTTCCTTTCGGGACCACTAATATCCCATTAAATCTCAAACCCCCATCAGAACTCAATGAATAGGACTCAACGCCCTCAGCTAAGAGTTGTACAATCTGTTCTTGACAAAACGTATCCGTCGATTATGCTTGTATCACCCTCGTAATAATATCGGGTGTGATTGACATAACAGATATAAAGGAATGGGCTACCGCATCCTGGTGACCCAACTCTTTCCACTTTGCTTTCCACACTTCCGCTACGTCACCTATCAGTCTTCGGCTTAACGCATCAAAAACTACTTTAGCCTTCCACGAATGATACTGTATTTTGAACTAGTAGTCTTTCACAAACTCCAACCATCTGCGCTGACTCATGTTCAACTCTCGCTGAGTGAAAAAGTGCTGCAGTGACTTGTGGTCTGTGAACAAGCGAAACTTCTTCCCCAACAAGTAATGTCTCCAAATCCTCAATGCAAATACGACCGCTGCTACCTCTAGGTCGTGGGTGGGGTAATTCCTCTCGTGAGGCTTAAGCTTACGGGAAGCAAAAGCTATAGCCTTCTCCTACTGCTGAAGTACTCCCCCGAGTCCCTGTAAAGAGGCGTCAGTGTACACTAGGTACTCCACTCTCGTCTTGGACAAAGCAAGAACTGGAGTTGAAGTCAACTTATCTTTCAGCTCATCAAAAGCCAATTGACAAGCATCATTCCAAACATACGAAATTCCCTTGCGAGTCAGATTTGTCAACGGACCCACTATCTTTGAAAAGCCTCGGATGAACCTCCTGTAGTACCCGGCTAACCCCAAGAAATTATGCACCTCTATCGGTGTTGTGGGATGTCCCCACTCCCTCACTACCGACACTTTGTTCGGGTCAACCAATATCCCCAATTCCGACACAACATGCCCCAAAAATGTACCTCACGTAACTAAAACCCGCACTTCTCATACTTAGCATACAGCTGATGTTCTCGTAGAGTCTGAAGAACCTGTCTCAAGTGCCTGACATGCTCTTCCTCGGTGTGTGAATAATTCAGGATGCCATCTATGAAGACAATGACAAACTGATCCAAGAACTCTCTGAACACTCGATTCATCAAGTCCATGAATATGGCTAGAGCATTTATCATCCCAAACGACATGATTCTGAACTCATAAGATCCATTTCTCATCAAGAAATCAGTCTTCGACACATCCTGCTCCCTAATCCGTAGCTGATGGTATCCCGATCTCAAATCTATCTTCGAAAATAAGGTTTCTCCTCTCAGCTGGTTGAACAGGTCATCGATTCGAGGAAACGGATATTTATTATGTATCGTGATCTTATTCAGCTCTCGGTAATCCATGTATAACCTCAGTGAACCGTCTCTCTTCTTCAAAAACAACACTGGAGCTCCCCAAGGCGAGGTGATCCTACGAATGAAGCCCTGGACTAACAGTTGTTCTATCTAATCCCGTAACTCCCTCATCTCCGCTGGAGCCATACGGTATGGTGCACGTGCTATTGGCCAAGTGCTCGTCATCAAGTCTATGACGAAATCTATCTCTCGACTGGGGGTAGGCCCGATATCTTCTGAAATACATCTGAAAACTCACGAACGACTGGAATCAAATCCAGGGGAATCACAATCTCCTTAGAGGTATCCTTCTCTATGTAATATAAATGGGTGGAAGATCCTCCCTCTGGGTGAGGCATCGCCACCAAAAACATCTCCTATCTCGAAATGGCAAAGATAATACTCCTATCGAAACAATCAATCATGGCTCTGTACGCAGTGAGCCAATCCATGCTAATGATGACATCGTGCTCATGCTTCTCTAAGACTAGCATGTCTGCAGGTAAAATCAAGCTACCAATCTCTATACCTACACACCGGCATATAAATAAAATTAAAGACACATTCCCCAGTAGTGAGTCTACGCATGTCCCAGTGCTCTCTGCCGTGTCTAATAACCCTAAGGCTCATGCAAAATGAGTAGCTATAAAATAGTGCGACACCCCAGTATCAAATAAAACCTAACCCATAGTTCCATGGATAGGAAACGTACCCTCAATCGCGGGTGGTTCCTGAGGTCCTGTTGCCTGGTGGACGTTATAGACACGCCTGTACTGCAATTTCCCCTGCTGAACTGGAGCTTCTGGGATGGCTGGTAGGGATGACACCTGAGCCGAGGCTAGGAGGGAAGCTGGAAAGTGTGGTCTCTGCGGCTCATTACGGGCACCCTGCTGCTCTGGGGACCTATTCCCCTCTAGGAAATCCTGGCGCCTATGGACATTCTTGCCACATCCAGAACACCTGCCCCTGAAGTTACCTCCCCTCTGCCCCTGCTGACCATGACCCTGTTGGCCGTTACCTCCCCGCCACTGGCCCTGCTGGCCCTACTAAAAGCGTTGTTGGCCCTGATGCTGACCCTGCTGATGACGGTGTTGGCCCTGCTGGCTCTACTTAAATCCCCCAAATCCCTGTCTGGAATCACCCGATCGGAATCGCTTGGCAGGGTCCCCCTGATGGGAACTCTGCACTGTGATGGGTCTGTCCCTGGGCTGCTGGTGCCCCACCAGTACTACTACCCCATGTCCTACCTAGCTGATGGAAGCGGTGATACTGACAGTGCAACAAAGAAGCATTGAGTACGTCAGTGTAAGTACTCAATGATAGATTGCCTATGAGGTGCTGACAGATCCTCCAGGCCAATCCATCTACAAACAACAGTATCTTCTTCTCCTCAGTGGGTGCCTCATTCGGCACTATAGTGGGAAGTCTGGTGAACTCCTCCTCGTACTCAGCAACGGTCATACTCTCCTACTTAAGATTCAGTAACCTCCGCTTCATCTCAGTCTGCACGGCGGATGGGAAGTACTTGCGGTCAAACCGCAGCCAAAATGACTGAATCGTGATGCTGTCCCTCTCATCCAAAGTGGTGACTGCAAAGCGGCCCCCACTAGCTTGAAGGAAGCCAACAACTGTTTCTGTACATCGGTGCACTCATACATGCACAGATGCCTCTGGATATCCTTCTTCCATTGGATGGCGACTACTATATCTAAGCTACCCGAGAACTCCTGGTGATGCGCCTTCTGAAAGGCATCCCTAACCCGCTCCCATGAAGTGGGGAGCTGTGCTGGTACTTGCACTACTGCTTGAACCTGGGGTAGAGCCTACTGCACCACCGCTAATGCGGCATTCACCGCCTGAGTAACTATGGCGGCTACTTCAGTTGCATTCATCATTCCCTGAGCCGGAGCTACTGGCTGCTCGAGCTGGGCATTCCTGTCTCGGGGTACGCATCTCAGAGGCATCTGAAACGAGAAGAAAGTTTATTAGTCTACAGTTATTATCAAATCTCAAATAGCTGAAGAAGTAAGCGTAAATACAAGAATACAACAGTCCTAAAATAGGGCTCTATATCAAAGATGCTAAGTTGAAAGCGAAATAAGCTGTACAGATCCAAAAGGACACTAGAACCTAATGCTCTGATACCACCTGTGACACCCCGCCTAATTAAATATCGGGTGATCAGTCCTTTATTAAATTAAAATCAAGATGAACTGTTGGTTCATTCTTAGCATCACTGTCGCAAAATAAAATTTCCAATTTAAGCACCCTAAATAATTAAGCTAAGTGTCAAAACAATTTAAAGTCTTATTTACATTTTATTTAAATTCCAATATGAAAACCTTTTTAATAACAACAGTTTAAGAGTCACATAAATAATAAGGATGACAATTACCACACAAGAATTAAATCATCTAAATAAACCAAACCAAGTTATGAACTATGAATGAAATCATCCTGATAAGAGTTAACTCCCAAAGAGTACCAAGTACTGGAAATAACATAAACATAAATCTTTGATAAATCCAAACGGTATAGGAAATCGGGTGACACATGCCCTAACTATGAAAACTAAAATAGAAACTGAATCAATGAAGAGGTCGTCTAAGCAAGAGCCTAAAACTTCCACATAAGTTACAGCACGTCCAATCCAAAGAACCTAAGCATGACGCCCCTGTGGCTAGGCACCTGTAATACATACATATATATATAAGAGAGAGAAGATAACAGAAAATGGGTTAGAGACGGAGTGTAAAACAGTTTAAAATAGTTTAACAAGTGTTTAAAATACTTACCGGCTTGAGAATCCTCACCTCTCATCTAGTGTGCACGCCTACCGTACTACTAAACTCATAAGTTTATCTAACTTATTTTTCCATAAAGTTTTATCCTGAGAAGTAGAAAGGTTATGATATTCAGTTTAAACAAAAATCAATATCTTCAAGATTTATTACGTTACTTAGAGCATCACCGTACCGTTATAAAGTTCCCGAACACTTATTATAAAGTTAAAGCATTTATTCATTACGGAACTACTTATATGCATAGTAGAAAGTGTCCATATTTAAGTATATATATAACAGTCACTCATCTATTATATATACTATTGGCATCCCACATAAATTCTATGGTGCTGGCATACTCTACTATCAAGTCCCCGTATCACTCGTACTAAGGGAAATACTAGTTCGGAATCACTCTCGAACTGTATTAACACAATACACACAACATGGAGGTAAAGCATAGTTCCAAGTCACTAAGAGGCAGCACATACCCCTCTCGTCTTTTAGGACCGTCTGACTATCATTCTCAGATAACCTGTGCCAAGGAATCATATGTTCAAGGGTACAAGTCAATATCCCCCATAAAGGTCTCAGCGAGATAAGACTATCCCGGCGCGGCAACCCCCGTGATAGCAAGTAGCGCGGGTACGATTATTCACAAATAAAGTATTTAATATATGTACACAGTCACACAACCATATATAGATACACAATTTCCAATAAGGTTCACCCACGACCAATATTTTTTATTAACCGTATTTAGTACAATTCTACCCAATTATCTCGCATAAGGGATTCATCTCCTTTATTCTCAATTATACATATTTCACATACTTCTTATCTCTCAAAGTACTCTCTCTTACTAATTATAATATCAGTAGGTACACCCTCTCTAACCTTCTGGTCTAAGTTTTTCACGAGTCCCTCAATTTATTAACGACCGTACGCACAATCTCTAATGTGTAACGAAACTCCCCGTTAACCCACAATTTCATCCCATATTAAATTTCATTCAACGGAGTCTATTTAGACCCTACTAGTCCTCCTCACGACCCATTATACTCTATAAATAATAATCAAGGGTTCCTACGTCTTTAAACCGAATTAAACAAAAAAGGGAAAAATGTGCAGTTTTTCAGGAGGGGTCGATCGATCGATGTTCTTGGGTCGATCGATCAATCAAGCAGTTCTTGCCCAGAAACTGCAATTTCAACCTACGGGTTTCACCTACCAAATTACTCCAAAATGCCATTAACGATTTCCAAACACCCAAACAACATTACTACTAGTTACATATACCTATATACATGATTTTCTACGTGAAACATGTCCAAATTCATCAAAGGTATTTAATTTATGGGATAAATCGTCATATTTAACAAGAACCATAATTTTCATAAAACTTTAATTCTTCTAATTCTTTTCCAGATTTCTTGCTTCTAAACTCATACAAATCTGTGGGTTATTCTCTACATATGATTGGGATGTCCAGAATATATTTATTTCCACCAAGACATGTGATTAAATCCTCAAATTCTTTTATGAAACATATGTATAACAATCCTAATCTAAAATGGATGAAACAATAACTAAAAGAAAATAAAGATAGATACTTTCCTGGAATGCAAGGGTCTGATTTGTGGATGAAAAAGGTATGGTTGCGTTCCTCTTCGTGCGATCTACGTTTTGGTGGTGGTGTCGGTGCAAACGGATGAGTTCTTGGCCTTAGATTGCTTGGAAAGCTTCCTACCTTCTTCTCTAATGGCCGTTCTTAAGTTTTGTGATTGTTAACCCTAAAAGCCTAACTCAAATGGCTGATATACCTTAGGAAAATTCGTGGGTTTAATTACCCAAAAATACAAAATATCTAAAATACCCTCTCGGGATGCCAATTAGGCCTAAAAACCCCTGAGGCCCAAACTAAATCCCCGGGTATATTTTTCTGACTATTTCGACCCTTCCGGACACGTTGGCATACTCCGAATGACCATACGGGCAACTTATAATTTATTCACTTTTAATAATAATAATTTAGTTTCGACACGATACAGGTGCGTCCCGACTTAAATTTCCATAATTATCATTTTATTTACTCGTGACAATTTTAATAAAATCAATCTTATATATTACTTTACTCATCTAGTAATATTTCACGAATTTCCAATAATTACTAACTCTCGTCACGCTAGTAAATATTTAAAATAATTTTCGGATTACTATTAAATTAATATCTCAATATAAATTTAATAAATCCCCAAATTAAAAGGCATAAAAATATGGGGTATTAGAGCGACAATCGGGGAAACCTCCTTATCCTTCCCCTTCTTCGTTCGAATAGCCACATAAGCATAGGGCCACTCCCCGTCCCCTGAAATAAAATAATGCAAAATTAGTATCGGCCTCGCAAAGTAAAATAATGTGAATAATATATTTCTATAATTATAGAAAAATAAAATCTTACCATCATCCTATGCTCCACCTCGGCATAAGACGTCCGACCGGAGTAGTTCACGTTCGTCTTTTTCATCCGATTTTCCCTCCCTGATTGGAGAGATGCCAATTGTCGCTCCCCAATCTCATTGTCAATGAACTTTTGCCATTGTGCCAATGAGATCTGCTCTTTCGGCGTGATGGAGTTACGCATTCGGATAATGGAGTCTCAGGTCTTCTCAAAGTACCGGCTCCACAAATTTTTCTTCCATGTCTTGTGTTGCTCCCTCAACTGCTCCAAGATGGAATCGCGTAGTTGTGAGGTCAGGCTGAATTGTTCCTGTCCAACAAATACAATGTTAGTTGCGAATAAATGTAAATGTAAATATAAATTGAAATTGAAATTGAAATTGAAATTGAAATTGAAATTGAAATTGAAATTGAAATTGAAATTGAAATTGAAATTGAAATTGAAATATATTACCTGTAATGCCGCCCAAATAGCTAACTTGCGCTCATTTGACACCTCCCTCCAACTAGTGTACCTCGGGCCGATGATCGTCTTTACCAGCTCGAGGGATCTCGCTAATATCCTCGTCTTGTTCTCGATGGCCATCCCAAATTTGTCATATTTGTGGATTAGTATAAACAAAACTTAGATTTATAGTATGTTTCATTTAATTATGTCTTATTTATATTCAATTTTTAAAATCCAAATTCAAATTCAATTTATAACAGAAATTCCTATTTCCTCTATCTCCTCTAAAGGGTGCGTGGTCCTATCCCATTCAAGACCACATATATCTGTAATATACTTAACAGCTCATGCACATTGTTACGATTTGAGAAAATCAGCATATCCCCATAGTTCTCCAAGTACACGACATAGATTGGCAAGTGTGAGTGTTATTTCAATTGATTAATTGAAATAACACTCACACTTGTCAATCTAGGATATGACTACCGAACTTCCTCCAAACGTAACAACTCTAAGCCACTAAGAATATTATTATACAGAAATTATGCAGTCTCAAACTGTCCAAACGGGACAATTGGAGAGTTCTCATTACAGGGGTAATGACTCTCGAACGGGTCTAAGGGCTATTGAATGCGTACACATAAGAACTAGAAGGCTAGTATCCATGCGCATTATATGTAATTTCAAATATGTTTCATTTAATTGTCATTCTATATATATATATTGTTCATGATACAAAGTAATTTTAGAAAAAAGTTGAAAAATCCCACCCTCATATGGACAATAATCCAGTGGTCATGCCACTTCTAAAATTAACCAACCCAACATCGATCCACTATAATCCAACGGCAACAACAACATCAACAGTAACAACAAACCAACAAACGTGTATCACGTACTCCTTCTAATTCATCTACTCAATTAATTCATTTCATCACGTCTTATAAGTATATCATCATTAAAGCTATACAATTAAACTTACAATTAAAGTATACAATTGATTTTATTGAAGCTATACAATTAAAGTTACTTCGAATCTCAACAATTATCTCCTAATGAGGGGCAATCCTACTTGCATATGAAATGGGCAATAATTATTAATTTACTAAGCTAAAACCAAATAAGGGGAATCTAAAGGCCCCACCACACACACACACGCACACACCACCCTCATTCCCCCCTGCCCCACCACCACATACACACACACCACCCCCATTCCCCTTACAACAAACCCCCTTCCCCACCCCCCACCATTGCCCGCCCCCTGCCCCACCCCCTTCCCCCACCACACACACACACACTTCCCCCTTCCCCAGCCCCCTCCCCACCCCCCAACCTTGCCCCCTCCACCCACCACACACACACACACATATACACACACACACGCACATATACACCACCTGCCCCCTCCCCCCCACCACACACACACGCACATATACACAAATATATATATAAAGGGAAGAGAATGAGAGAGAGCATCGTACCTGAAAGTAAAGACAGAGAGAGAGAGAGAGAGAGAGAGAGAGAGAGAGGAAACCAAAATGGTGGGAAAAAAAAGAAGAGGGAAGGGTTTTTTGCTGGGAAAGTTGTCACGGACATGTCACGATCATTGATCGTGACAACCCTTTGTCACGGCCTTGTTATGGTCATTGACCGTGACAAAAAATTCGTATTTTTTTCTCACGGTCAATGAACGTAACAAGGTTGACCAACTGAAGGATGTCAATTTGACCTTTTTGGTATAGTGAAAATACACATACGGGTCCATAATTTTTTTTTTTCAGTATAAGCAACAAAAAATTCCAAGCCTTTGTGGGTGCGGCCACACCCCTTCAAGATGGGGTGGGTCCGTCCCTGCACAATATATATATATATATATATATATATATATATATATATATATATATATATATATATATATATATATATATAGTCTTGCTCTTGTGCAGACCAGTTCGCATTTTAAGAATGCGGACCGGACATGTGTCACCTGACAATGCGCCCAGAAAAAGAGAGAGAATGTGCCTATAATTTAGGCGATAATTTGTAGGTGCACCGTTAGGTGACACATGTCTGGTTTCCATTCTTAAAACGCAAACTAGTTCGCATCAGAGCATTATATATATATATATATATATATTTATTTATTTATTACTTTCATTACCCCCGACCATTGTTCAAAGGGTATTTTTGCAATGGCTTTGCTGCTGGATTGAGCAAAGGGGGACCGGCCATTAAAAATTAAGCGCATAGGCAGTAAACTACATCCTGCTAATAAGTGACGTGATTTTGTGAAACGAAACTAGAGCTGAAACATGGGTTCTCTGTACCAATTAAACTTAGAATAATAAATCAAGCACAAACTTGAAGTTAAGTATCCCCGAAGATGAAGCCCTACGCGTAAACTGAACAACAAGAAACCCAACGTATCCTAATTAAGGAAGAGTTCAGAGAACGAATGACAAATGTCGAACTTTATTCAAAGCTATTTCCATATTAAAATATTATCAATATGCTAATTATAATTAGATTTGTTATGAACACATATATGTTATAGATGGGTTGTACATATGTTGAGACCTGCTCGACAAGGATATAGTTTTGAACCCAGGGCTATATAGTTATATGATGGTTGTATTTACTTTTTGACAATTTTTAATAAATAAATATAATAATTAAAAAAATTAGTATATATCATAAATTTAATATATTTTCTTAAAAATGTTATAAAAAGTTAATTTGTTCATAAATAAAATTTGTTTATTATTTTTAAATATTTTTATTAAAAACTATTTTTATAAATAAAAATTTCAAAACAACTGTATATATTTTCTGTAAAACAATTATACATTTTTTTATTTATTTTTCAGTTTAAAAAATAATAGAGCCATTTACTGTTTGAGAAACATTGGTTTTCACTGGTTGAAATTCAAAAGAGACGAAAGCCGTTAGTTGACATGTTTGATAGTTAGTTAACTTACTTTTTCAACCAAAAAGACTCTTTTACCCCTTATTACATTAATACACAATAGTATAAGTATATATTAGTGTATTAACAACAAATTCTACATTATTTCTAATTATTTTTAATAAATAAACTTTTTTTATTAAATGTTTTTTTATAAAATAAAAAACTTTATAAATGAAAAAGGTTTAATATATATTTATAAAAGAATAGTTAACGTGCTTTTCAAAAAACTTTTAAATTGATAAAGAAACACGGCAGTAAAAACAGTTTATAGAATATTTAACTCTAAAAAGTTTTTTTACAGCTGAAAAGTTAATAACAGTTTATAAAATATTTATAAACAGATTATAAAAATAAGAGAAACCTGTTTTACAAACAGTAAAAATAGTTTATAAAATATTTAGACACATTTTATAAACAGTCTATAAAAACAGTAAAAAACTTTTAAATGATAAAAAACAGTAAAACACTATTATATACATATTTTTAATAAAAAAAAGTCAAAAAAGTTATAATATCAAAACATTTAAAAAAATAACTGTTTTTAAATATATAAATTTTTTAACTATTTTTTATTAATAAATAAGTATATAACAATTTTTTACGGTTTTAATATATATATAAACTTTTTGTGGAGGCAATTATTATGCAACACAAATAAATACGAGAGAAGCAATTATCAAGAAAGAACAAGGAATGTAAGATGCCAATCACACAACAAAGGATGTACGTGGTTCAGCAAGGATGTGCCTACGTCCACGGTGGTGTAGTCGATATTATTTCTATATACTCCGGAGAGTAATTACAGAGAATACAACTTATCATTTGGCCCCGGACCTAAGGTTTAATATATTCATGTACATCTCTACTACTATAAAAGAGGGGATTTGCTGTTTATCTCTAAAATGACTAAAATACCCTCATTGTTTCTAAAATACCTATCCTACCCCTGATACCCCCTCCGAGAAACTATCCATTCCTCTGATAACCCCTGATACAAAGAATCGTTGTTTCCAATTCCAAAAAATTAAACCGTACGATGGTTCATTTTATCCAAAGTTAGAAATCCGAGGTCGGCTTCTCCGAAATTAATCAAGGCACCTTGATACTCCACATTCATCCATTGTATGTATTCATTCATACTCTCCAATGGATTCGGAAATCTCATCCATTGTATGTATTCATTCATACTCTCCAATGGATTCGGAAATATCAAGAATGATGAGTTCGAACGTATCTTCTGCGTATATAAGCTGCATCTATCTATCTCATTCAAATGTCATGCTCTATGTTCTTCATTGGTTTCGATACTTCTTCCCAAAAAAGGTCAGTTTATAATTTTTGTTTGTATGATGATTTTTTGGATGCTATTAATCGACATCTATTTTACAGAAACTTTAACATCTAAGATTTAATTTACTGAAAATGCAATTGCCCAAAATTTCATTTATCAAACATTTCTGATCCATACTATATAATTCAATAATTTTATGTGTGTAATTGTAAGTGACCAAACTTATTGTATTTCCTTATTTTTTTCATTGGTAGAAAATGTATTACTTTTTTTGGTTTTAGTCATGAAAATTTATTGTGCAAAAACTCAGTCATGTAAATGTAATTTTTAAAATTAAATAAATTATATTTAAAAATTTATGGGAAAAAATGTTGTATTTAATAGAATTTATGGACCATACTGTAGCTGTCTTCGATCCAGTTTATTTATTTTCAGTTTGTATCGGTTGTAGGTTTTTTCTGGAGGACAGTTGCGGTACTATCAAATTGATTACATATCAGGTATTTAATCATCTTCGTCTGAATTTCTGTCAATTTCATCCGAAAATTTACAATGTGATCTATATTTATAGGATGAGACCAAATTAGTTTTCTTCTTATAATACGCTATGTCATGAATGCATTGCCTTCACACATACTGAACTATCATCAATTAGTTCCACTTTTCAACTCTATAGGTGTTAACGAAATAATGTCGTAAAGTGTTTAGTCGATGATTCTAAATTGCTGAGCCTTTCCGCACCTTCTTAATACATTGACTGTATTAAGCAGATTGAACACAAAAGTTGATTAAATGCATATTGAAATACATTGTCTAAAGAACTCTTCCAATCACGCATTGGAGTTATCAGAGATTGGATCACTTTCAGAATTTTAATTTCCATTATCAGCATTGATTATATCACTTTTTTTCAGCTGGGAGGTTTAAGTTCATGTGCATATTCGATGCCTTGTGGGCATGTTTAGTGCCAATCAGCTTTCTTTTGTTCACAGATATGAGGATAGAACCGTCATTTGTTACACAATATCCAATAATAAACCCCATTAGGATTTGTCGTGGCCTGCCTTTCACTTTTAGTAGATTTTCCTCTGAATAGTAAGAAATATCATACATAAAAGGGATAATTTTTTTATCCTTTATAAATCTCAAACTTGTCACAATGATTGCACTACCACTGCAATCTTCTCTCCCATGCAAGTTGGAAATTCTAGCGGTTCTCACAACTTGAGACAAGCTGTCAATTTCATCCGAAAATTTACAATGTGATCTATATTTATAGGATGAGACCAAATTAGTTTTCTTCCTATAATACGCTATGTCATGAATGCATTGCCTTCACACATACTGAACTGTCATCAATTGGTTCCACTTTTCAACTCTATAGGTGTTAACGAAATAATGTCGTAAAGTGTTCAGTCGACGATTCTAAATTGCTGAGCCTTTCCCCACCTTCTTAATACATTGACTGTATTAAGCAGATTGAACACATAAGTTGATTAAATGCATATTGAAATACATTAGGAACTCTGTACAATCCTCTGCATTTCAGAATGTATGAGTTGACTATCCAAAATATGTCATTGACTGTCCAAAATATGTCATTTCTAATCTAGAATAGTAAAAGTCATTGGCGATTCCTTTTCTCCATATATTCTCTTGAATCTTGAACGACGAAGTCGAACATAAGTTCCATATTTTTTTCCAAATGTTCTCGCAGATCAATAGTATTTTTCTTCTTTTTCTATCTACTTTTAAACCAGAACAACCATTGTTGCCTCTCTAATGTTTTTCCCCCATATGTAAAATAAGTGCAACACATCGCAAAGACATATCAAAAAATAATAGAGACAAAGTTCATTACCGAATTTTTATAGAGGATTTTTACTGTATGGGCCTTGATTTTAGAGCTGCCCTCCAGCATAAGTTATTAATATATTCTACTGACCATACTATTTTTTAAGTGGAGATTCGAATGGTGTTCTATTGCATTTGATTTGATAACAGAGCGAGAGCTTAAAATTGTACCTCTAATGAAATTCGGAAAATTCCCCACTAAGTACCTTGTCAATCCAGTCATGCACTCTAAGACCGTTCTCCAGCAAAAAAATGATTGCAACTATCTGCTCCGTCAATTTCGAATCATTGTCAAGTCATCTCTTCAAGCCAACAATCTTACAAAAGCACTCGCTGATCTTCTTCAAGATCTTCTTAGCAATCACATTGATACCAAGAGGTTTGAAAATTACTGTTGTATCCACTTGTCTAAAGAACTCTTCCAATCACGCATTAGAGTTATCACAAACTTGTCACAAAGATTGCACTACCACTGCAATCTTCTCTCCCATGCAAGTCTGAAATTCTAGCGGTTCTCACAACTTGTGACAAGCTCTTCTGAGAAATTGAATCAGCATTGTCTATAGTAAAAAGGTAAACAACAGATAACAGTTTTATACTCAATTTCTCACCAATATAATCAACAACGTTCTTCCCTCTATATTTTATATCCCAACTGTTCATTTCTTGGCAATCGAAACTAAGCTCCACGCAGATAAGAATTGTTTTTGTTTCCATATATAATTTCAGCTAGGGAAAGAACAATTTTCTTCTTACTGAGCCTATCAGTTCCGAGAAAATTGGACCACATATCTCCTCTACTTGGCCCATGGCATTTTTGTTTTCTTGTTCTGCTCTGAACTATTGCTTGGCTAATAGCACTGGCAGCTTCTTCTTGCCTGCTAATCCTATTAACTAGAAACGTGTAAAGCATCTTGAAATCCTGCATATATATATGAGTTTGTTTCTCCGATTCTCTATGTATTCCCAAACCTAAATCTGTATTGACAGAAGTTGTTGGGGACAAACTGCGGGGTGAAACCTGAGGCCAATCAGATCATTTGTGATTTTTGAAGTTTTGTCAAATAATTTGTGGAGGAAATTCAAATTTTTGGAATTTAAAATTGCAGTTGATGGTGTTATTGTTTTTTAATGGTTTTATATTTTTGGGACTACTTTTAGTTGACGATGCATTAGTGTTGTTGCCTCCCTCATCATCAACACTTTCCTTATTGCCTTCAAAAAGTTGAAACCCACAATAGATGGAATTTGGGAACTTACTTAATGAGAATCTGCCTTAAATAATAGATGAGTGGAAGGTTGAGCATGATGAAGATGGTGCCCGGTATTGTCCCATTTATTTACTCCTGAAAATTTAGCACTTGGTAAAATGCTATCGTCTCTGGCCTGCATTGGAGATGAGATTTATTTTAACATGAATAATGTAGGGTACATCTGATTTCTAAGTTATAAAAATGGTGAATAACAGTTTCATTTTTTATGAGAAGTTAGAAAAAGGGACAACTGCTTTGGTACCCAATTAATAAAGTCAATGAAGATAATCCTATTTCTTTGGTTCAGTAGAAAAGTAGACCAATATCAAGTTGGAGGAATAAAGTTTATAGCATCCCCCGTTGTACAACAATATCGTTTGCATTGAGTGTCCAAAATATGTCATTTCTAATGTAGAATAGTAAAACTCATTTGCGATTCCTTTTCTCCATATATTCTCTTGAATCTTGAACGACCGAGTTGAACATAAGTTCCACATTTTGGTCCCAATGTTCTCCCATATCAATAGTATTTTCTGTTGTACTACATACATTACCGTTAAAACTGTTTTGAGTTATGGTTTTCGGTTCTTTTTCCCCATATATTGTCCTGAGTGTTGAATGCTTGCCCATAATCCTAATTTTTTCTTCAATTTGAAATATATCTTTATACTGCAAACTAAAATAATACCATCAAACCTTCTACACTGTAAGCCTCCCTCTTTAAGAGGGCCACAACAACAGTCCCAGTTAAGCCAATAATGAGAGGAAGATTGAGAACCTACCCAAAGGAATTTATTAAATAGTGTGTGTATCCTCTTTCTGATTGCTCAAGGGGGGTTTAAGGAAGCAATAATGTATAAATGCCGGATTAAAATTTACATACATCCCAAAGACAGGATTTGGAGTTCTAAACCTGCAATCTACTCCTAATAGCTTCAATAGGGCCTAAGAAGTCGGCTTTTTAGGTCTTCCTTTTCAGATTGGTCAACCTACGTACTTAAGAGGAAAAGCTTTATGGGATAGACCCGAGGCTTGGACTACAAAAATTCTTCTATTGGAGTCCATCGTTGCATCAGTTGTGTAAGAACTTTTTGAAGCATTGATTTTTTACCCTAAAGCTTTTTCATATTCGGAGATAAACTTGAAAAGATTTTTTTAACATTTCTTCGCTCCATTTGAGAAATTTATCACATCATCTGCAAAACTCAAATGAGAGATAAGATTACAACCATAAAGATGAGAAAATGGCTCAACTAATGCATAAGAGAATGAAATGCACTGCTTAAAAATTCATATGCTTTCTCCATGTGAAGTTTAATGATGGTGTTAGAACGAAAGAATTTTTCACCCAAGTTTTGATAGATTTCCTATTCATGAAGAATATTATCAATTATTTTCCTACCTTTGCTGAATCCACTTGGGTTTGGGGACATGATATTAGGGAGAATAAAAGCAAGTCTAGAGTTTATGATTTTGGAGATGATTTTTTACGAGAAGTTTCATAGGTTGATTAGTTTTGGTCCAAAGAAATTAGCTTAAATAAAACAGATTCCAAAAGAATTTTACTGCAGGTTCGGTTAAACTACAATGAAATGTCAGCTATCCAAAACACAGAATACTCAATACCCGTGTTAAAATTCAATGAAATAATTAAATTTCTTTTACTATTCTAAATTCAGACACCTCTTTGCATACTGTTTGACATATTGTTTAGGGTTGAACTTAGCTATGATGTTTTCGCGATTTTGGCAATTGTCTTCAATTTAGTTTAATTACTTTCAGGGTGTATCTTTTGTAGCTTTCTCCGGAGGATATTTCAGGTACTACCAAATTGATTACATATCAGGTATTTTAAGATAATAAGTTTTATGCCTCTTCATATTAATCTTCTTAGTAAGTTATTTGTTTTTATTCTACCAAATGCTAACGCAATTAACCCACATCACCCCAAACAATACCCTCTACTAAAACCGAACAATCACTGAGTCGACGTTTCTCATTATTGAAATGATATGCAACTATTTCAAAATCTCCAAGTAAACAATATACAAAAAATATCCTTATTTTTTGTTATTTTAAAAAAATGAGTCAAAGTTCAAATGTTTTAACTTACAAACACCACTAATGTAAATTCTCTCCATGCATTTAACAATCCATATTTAATATAATGATTTCATTTCCTCTTCGCTTCATTATTTTATTTTTCTCTAAACTCTTAGGATTATCTATTTGGAAGATTATACATTTATTTTATTTTTTTTATTATTTTTCTCTAATCTATTAGTTTTATCTATTTGGAAGATTATACATTTATTTTATTTTTCAAAGATATACTGAGTCGACGTTTCTCATTATTCAAATGATATGCAACTATTTCAAAATCCCCAAGTAAACAATATACAAAAAATATCCTTATTTTTTGTTATTTTAAAAAAATGAGTCAAAGTTCAAATGTTTTAACTTACAAACACCACTAATGTAAATTCTCTCCATGCATTTAACAATCCATATTTAATATAATGATTTCATTTCCTCTTCGCTTCATTATTTTATTTTTCTCTAAACTCTTAAGTTTATCTATTTGGAAGATTATACATTTATTTTATTTTTTTATTATTTTTCTCTAATTTCTTAGTTTTATCTATTTGGAAGATTATACATTTATTTTATTTTTTAAATATATAAAAGTAAATATGAAATATACGTCCCATTTACATGAAGTTATTTAAATTTAAAAATGTATTTCCTTACATCTATTTTCACCATTCTTATACTTAATTAATTAAAATTTTGTTCGAAATTATAAAATCATTAAATTACAATTCTCATGCTCCTTTCTTACTAAACTTATTAAATATAATCTTTCAAACACGTCATCTCCGAAATTCTTAGAAATGTCGTCCGTTCAACCATCCGAAAATGTATCTGCCAAAACAAATACAAGGAAAAGAGAGAGAATTACTTGGTTACTTCGAGCACAATTAAATTCTTACCAATATCAAGGTTAGATAAAAATAACTAAAATATATTTTACGCTTAAATAAATTGTGTTACACTTAAGAAACGGATATTTAACTGTACAATTGCTCTAATGTTAGGAGAAACCATATATGAACCTCTCTGCTCTACGTTGCTAGAACTTGAACCGACTCCCGATTGCCATCAATGCAATGCAAAAAGATTCCAATACGAAACACCAACATTTTGTTGTCAAAAAGGTCAAATATCCCTCGCTCAAACTTCAGTGCCCAAGGTTCTATTTCATATTTTCACATCTAATTCTTCTGAATCATGAGAATTTCGTGCTAATACCAGAGCTTACAATAGCATATTTGCCTTCACCTCATTTGGAGTTACTCTTGACAAGCAACTAGCTTCATCAAGATGTGGTGTATACACGTTTCGAGTTCAAGGCCAAGTTTATCATCACTTACCCTCATTGGGACCCACCAACAACCCTTGTTATTTCCAACTCTACTTCCATGACACTAGCAATGAGGTTCAAAACAGAATGGGAATCTTACCAGCGTTATCCTTAAACGTTGATATAGTGGAAAAGCTCTTGAATGTACTAAATGAAAATCCATACGCTCAATTTTTACGACGATTAAAGGACTACCCTTCACTCGATGCACTTCAAGTTCAAATCAATAAAAATGTTAACCTTGGTCAACGTGTTTACAATGCCCCTACATCCGATGAAGTTGCTACAATATGGATTGAAGGAAACAATGCAAATATTCCTTTCGAGCGAGACATCATTATCGTGTCGCACTCCGGTCAACGACACCAAATAAAGCACTACTTTGGATGTTACGACCCATTACAGTACCCATTGCTTTTTCCAAAAGGAGAGGTTGGATGGCATCAAGACATAAGGCGCAAAAATGATACCTCAGCTAACACATCTACAAACATCCAGGGATCCATACCTGCAATCACATGTACACAGGACATTTTATCATCGGAGCAGGAAGGTATAAATTTAACATAAAATATATTTAAAAAATACCATTCTTAAATTAAATTTCTTTTACGTTAAACAATTATTCAACTTTTCCGTTTTCCATAACCATACACTCTTCTAGGTGTTCATCGAGATAACTCATCTAAAGTATCTTGTCGAGAATACTACGCACACAAATTGCAGATCAGAAATAATAGGCAATCAACGTTGTTATTCGCTGGAAAGCTACTACAACAGTATTCAGTCGACATGTATATAAAGTTAGAAACAACCCGACTTGACTTCTATCGTACACAACAGAAAAAAATCAGAGGTGAATTATACCAAGGGTTGGTCGACAGCGTCACAGCAGGTGAAACAAGAGCGAGCAAAGTTGGTCAAAGAATTGTTCTCCCAGCATCATTCATTGGTGGACCTCGAGATATGCGTCGTAGATACTTGGATGCAATGGCTTTAGTTCAAAGATATGGGAAACCATATTTATTCATCACAATGACTTGCAACCCTGAGTGGAAAGAAATCATTGACAATCTTCATCTAGGTCAAGTCCCTCAGGATCGTCCTGATCTAACTTCGAGAGTCTTTCGAGCTAAATTAAAGGACTTAAAGGATCAACTTTTTAAGAAAGAAATATTTGGAAAGGTAGCAGCGCATGTACATATAATCGAATTCCAAAAGAGAGGATTGCCACATGCTCATATTTTGGTAATTCTGAAACAAGATTACAAGCTCAATACTCCAGATAGTTATGATAAATTCATTTGTGCAGAGATACCGGATGTTCATGACTACCCATTACTTCATTCATTAGTCAACAAACATATGATGCATGGTCCCTGTGGAGAATTGAATAGAAATAACCCATGTATGATAAATGGAAATTGCAAATTCCATTACCCTCGTGAATTCGCATCATCTACCTGTCAAGGCCAAGAATCATATCCTATTTATAGACGCAGAAATAATGGAAGACAAGTACGCGTGCGCAACAAGTTGTTAGACAATCGATGGGTTGTTCCTTACAATCCATATCTCCTTACAAGATACAATTGTCATATCAACGTTGAAGTGTGCTCGGGATTAAAAGCCGTGAAGTACCTTTACAAGTACATTTACAAAGGGCATGATAAAGTGGCAGTTCATGTTTCATTGCTTGAAAATGACACAACCACTATTGACGAGATCAAACAATTCCAAGATGCAAGATCGGTATCAGCACAAGAGGCCATTTGGAGAATTTTTGAATTCGAGCTAAATGAAATCAAGCCATCAGTGATAAACCTTCAACTCCACTTGCCCAATAAGCATACTGTCACTTACGGGGAGAACCAAAACTTAAATAATGTGCTTGACACACCCAACATTAGCAAGACAATGCTAACTGAATTCTTCGTTATGTGTTCAAGATTCAGCGAAGCACGTCAATATCTGTACACGGAATTCCCCGAACACTACGTATGGGATAATAAAGCAAAATTTTGGTCTAAAAGGAAGAATAAACTCAATGCAATTGGACGTGTGAATGGTGCAAATCCTGTAGAAGGAGAACGATATTACCTACGACTTCTTCTAAATCATATTCGGGGGCCAACATCATTTGAAGACCTTCTAACTTATGATGGAATCACTTACTTGACATTTAAAGAAGCTGCGCAAAAATGTGGACTCCTAGAATCAGATGATAGCATTGCAGATTGCCTCGCCAAAACTGCCACTTTCCAAATGCCTGAATCACTAAGAAGATTGTTCGCAATTATTTTAGTTTATTGCGAGCCCTCCGATGTGAGAAAACTATGGGAAACAAACTTTGAGTTTTTGTCCGAAGATTTTCAAAGAATACACCCAAATTCGTTGGCTACCCGAAACGATGGCACATTAAATAGCATCAGCGTCTTTCTAGATTCAATGGGAAAATCAATTAAAGACTTTGACTTACCTCCAATTAGCGGTATACAATTATCATCCAATATCACAAAAAGAAGAGAAATTACAGATGAACTCCACATCGAGACACCAAAAGAAGACTACCATTTCTGTACGCATTTAAACGAAGACCAACGACATGCGTACTTAGTTATACTCGAGAGGGTGATTGCTGGAAATTCGGGTTCCTTCTTCGTTGATGGGCCAGGAGGAACTGGAAAGACATATCTTTATAGAGCATTACTTGCTGACATTAGAAAGAAAGGTATGATTGCACTAGCTACAGCAACATCAGGAGTAGCTGCATCATTATTACCTGGAGGTAGAACTGCACATTCTCGCTTCAAAATACCTATTCTAGCCACTGAGACAAGCTTATGCAACATTCCCAAGCAAAGTGGCACAGCAGAACTCATACGGCAAGCAAGAATCATAATTTAGGATGAAGCACCAATGGCAAAGCGATTTGCGATTGAAACTCTTGATAGGACATTAAAGGATTTAATGGATAGTGTTGAACCTTTCGGGGGAAAGGTCATTGTCTTTGGTGAACGAGCCCGTAATTTCAAATTCCCGTCATCATTCTACAAATTCACCTCATTTGATGATTTGCTCGCTCAGCCGGAGGACGATAAAGCATATGGTATTTATTACTAAATATAGTTCTACAAAACAATGCTACAATTTCTAATATTATCTTATTGATAATTCTTCAACATACAGATGTGATTGCATTTGTCATAAATGTGAAACCAAGGAGGACAATTACAAAACCATCAAACTCTGCTAAAATGATTCTGCGTGATATAACACTCCGAGATACAAAGTATGCATTCTAAACTTTAAACTATCGATTAAAAAAAATTAATTAAAGTTGACTCTAATATTTCTCATTTCTATTCATAGTCCTTAATATAAAATTTAAGATTATTATTTATTATTTATGACAGGTTTCAATCAATCAAATTCACTCTATGGGGCGACTTAGCAGAGAATGAAGGCGAAAAACTAAGTGAATTAACAACAACATTTCCTATAGTAGCAGTTTCTGAAGCTAAACGTTCATCCTACGAAGGTACAACACTAAATATCATATCGCCAACAATTAATAATAATCCTACTAACTCAAAATAAATAAATAAATAAATTCTTTACAGGGGAGTACATCTTGAGCAGTGTATCAAAGACTACAATTCAGATTGACCCCGATATCATACAAGCTACCGAATTAAAGGAGTGGTTAGACAATTTTTTTAAAAAAAATTAATACTTCTCCCTTATATGTAATAATTTCAAAAATGTCAATTACAGGTTGTCAACTTCATCATCATCCCCACATTTCAACAAATTTTCTTCGCCTCACCAAAAAATAATTAACAATGCGGAACCAGTTTCTATTCGGGATATTATTAATGGACTCCCATCAACGACAGAGGTAATGATTCATTTACTGTGATTCCCTTATACGTTTTAAATATCCTTAATTTAATAACATAACATATCCAATTTTTAACAAACCACTGAATCTTTTCTGCTCTTTTGTTGGAATGATTATGGAGGTTCGAAACAAAAAAACTCCATGGTATGATGCTTGCAATATATGCAACAAAAAGGTCACGGTTGAAAATGGAAAAGCCACATGCTTAAATTGTGGTTCTTCAAATTCAAATTACACAACAAGGTAAATTAATAAGATCAACAATCATTCGATATTAATGATAAACCTCATATATAAAATGTTCCTAATACATTATTGAAAAAAATATAAGGTACCTACTTCAATTTGTCGTCCAAGACGAAGATGAAAGAGCATCAGTGACACTATTCGAGGAAGCAGAATCATTCATAGGCTGCAACATTCCAAATTTCATCGCTTCTAAAGACAAGGTATTATCATTCTTATTTAAAATTCCAATTCATACATTTACTCAATAAGATGAATAACATTTATATTTACTTGAGATTCATAAAAATTATATGCTTTACACAGGGAATTATCCACTCAGACTATGTTCGAAAGTTATATACGTGCATTGGGAAAATATACAGATTCTACATTAAAGGGAAATCACTGAAAACATCCGATCGAAGGCTTGCACGTTTTGTAGCTCTGAAGGTTGAAGAGGAAGAAGATCCATCGAATCCTAACAAACGTAAAAAACAACATATTTGACGATTACATTTCAATTTTTTACCCTTATGCAATTTACATATCATGTAACTTTGATTTAGGGATATTGACTTCAACTATTAAGTCATAATGCATGACATTTAGCGTCAACATAACTACATTGTTCGTTACTTAACTTAATTAAAGATATGTAATTCATACATTATTATTAATGATTTTATTCATACAGAAAAACATCGGAACTCGCCCACACGTGCAACGCACGTGGGCACATCTAGTGTAGGTAAGTGGAGGTGATGGGTTTCTCCACGTTTTCCATCTCCCGTATAACTTCCAATTATGGAAACGTGGGGGAGACCGGATCAATATAAGAGATGAGGGGTCCGGACTTTGGGCCGCCAGGACTGGGCTACTCGTCCGGGCCCATGGTTCTAAATTTCGGGTACCCATAATTGCCCCTAAATTTTTTGGGCCATGTTTATGGGTTCAATGGATTTAAATGATCAGCCATTATGGTTGATTTGCGATTCTTCGAAAACTGTGAAGTTGATTTGGCGGCACCCGCTTCGCTTATTGTGCGCTATGATTAGAATTGAAGGCTTGTTGGGATAGCCACTTTTTCTTCCATCGCTTCAGCCCTTCCAGTACTCTTCTTTCTTCTGAGAACTCTAGCGACTCGTACCTTCTTCTCTCAATCTCCATTTCCATTGTTTATTAGTTGTCTGAGCTCGTGCTTCTTCACCACTTGAGCCGATCTTCTATTTTGTAAGTTTTCTGTGCCCTTGCCTTGTACTTTCTATTTGGTTTGTAGCTTTTCTTAGGTCTTCTAATGGCGAAGATTGGGAATAGGTCAATCTCTGAATTTAGGAAGTTTTACAACATTCCTGAGTGGGTAGATATTAAGTGTTGTGCCTCCCCTCCTAGGAATGTTAGGGATATAGATGATGCTCACTGGATCCATGTTCTGTTGCTTTCCCAGGGGGGACTAACTTTCCCTCCTAATGATTTGTTCCTCCATTTTTTTGGATATTTCAATATTGTTCCTTCACAATGCTCGCCCAATGTGTGGAAAATAGTAAATGGCGTCCATAGGATAAATCAATTGTATGGTACTAGGTTAGGACTTGCCGAGGTCTGTTTCTGTTACTCCTTTTCTCGAACTAGTTCAGGTGTCTTATACCTCAAAGCTAGGAGCCCTGATAGGGTATTGGTAGTAAATCTACCTGATTCCTATAAGGACTACTGGCAAGAAGGTTTCCTTGTTAGGAATTGGCAGTTCCCTCCCCAATTTGAAGGGTCGAGGTCTGAGAGGTTCTCTGTTCCTTTTTATGGGGAGGAATATATAGGTAGATGTTGTACTGTTGTTTTGACTTTTGCTGATTTGTGACCTTTCTAACTCTTCTTTGCTTTTTCTTGCGCAGCGAAGTCAAAGAACTTGGAACCTGCACTCAACGAGGTCCGTCTTTCAGAATTGGTAAAGGCTTGGAAAATCAGGGAGCCCTTAGGTGACGGCGAGCACCCCAGATCTGCTGCCTTCCTGCTCGAGTATAAGAACGTTGGCTCCAGCTTCATAGCGAGGCCTTTGGATAGTATATCAGAGTTTAATTTTCTCAAAGATACTGCTGCAAAGCCTATCCAGCTGGACGAGGAGGAGAGCAGCTCTGAGAGTGACCTTGTAGGAGCCGTGAGCAATTTGGGTGGAGGGAGCTTTGAGAGTAGCAGTTCCTCTGATCGTGAGGAGGTTTCTGAAGCTTGAAGATCGTCGAGCACTTCTAGCAGTTCAAGTGAAGACATGGTTCCTCCGAGGAAGAACTTGATTAGGGATGATGATGATGAGGACCACGTGCTCCTTGCACAGAGGTCGAAGAAACAAAAAGCTACTTATGGGGCCGTGGCTACTGGTTCCCAGTCCTCCGCTCAGGATCAAGAGAGGAGAAGGAGGGAAGAGGAGCAGGTGAGAGAGAGAGGGAGAAAAAAGGAAGAGGAAAGGAAGAAGATGGAAGAGAAGAGGAGGGTGGAGGAGAGGAAGAGGAAGGAGAGTGAGAAGGAGGAGGAGAGAAGGAGGGAAGAAGCGAGGACGAAGGTCGGGCAGGCCTTAGTTCCGGTGTCCACACTGCCCGAGGGGGCTTCTGTGGCGATTTCTCCTCAGTTGGCCCCAGCTCTGCTCGAGAGAGTTGTTCTCCCGGCTGATCGCCAAAAGGGCGATAGGATCGGAGCAGTTGGCCCTTCAGGCCATTCAAAGGCTTTCTCTGATAAGGTTTTTCCTTTTCCTCCTATGTTGTTTTGAATTACCTCATTTTTCTCTTTTGATGCCTTCTTTTTTTCTACAGTTCGTTACTGACTTCGCCGTGCTCTATCGTTCACGCGACGAGCTGGTGAAGAGAAACAGCGAGCTAGAGGAGGAAAATGCTGCCCTGAAGCTGAAGGGTAAAGAGCTCGAGGCTAGCTTTAAAGCCGTTGATGCTGCTAAGATTTCATCCGATCTGGATCTTGCTACTGCCAACAAGGAGAAGGGCGCAACAGTCAAGGACTTGAAGGAGCTGCAGCAGGCCTATGACCTGGTTTTCTCGAGCAAGCTAGCGATTGTTGAGGACAACAGGATGCTGTCTGTAGAGCTGAAGAAGAAAGAGTATGAGGCTGTCACTACCAAGGAGGACTCATACAATTCCGGTTGGGCTACAGCATATGAGGATGCTGAAGTTCAGATAGACTATATTAGTCGTCTGAACTTCAAGAAAGGCTAGAACAAGGCCCTTTTGGCTGCTAGCATTGACATCGATTCCCCCTTGTTTGACGAGCATGACCCAGGTTCGAAGCCAACCGTGGATGAAGTTCCTACCCCAACTGTTGAAGGCGTTGATCCTGTTCCTCAAGCGACCCCTGCTGATGTTTCTCTGGTCGTGGGAACAGAGATTATCCCTGCTAAGGGCGGTGCTCCTACTGATGTTGACAAGGGGAAGGGGCCATCGACCTCTGGGCCGCCTGAGGTTGTCAACTAGTTATCGACTAGGATTGCTCCATATTTTTGTTTTTTTCATTCTGTAAACTTTTCTTTTTTCAGTTCGATGTAACTTCATTCTTCATTAATGAAAAAGGCTTCATTTCTGATTGTACTGATTTGTTCCTTTCTCTCCCTTTTCTTTCTCTTGCTTGTAGTTAGTTGATGTGGATGATTACATTCCTGCTACTTCCCAGTTGGGTAGGACCCTTGGTCCCAATGCGAGACCTGAAGTTTTCCAGGCCTTCGTTAAGCTCTGCAAGTCCCTTAGGTCTAGAAATTAGAAGTATAAGGAGCAGTCTGAGCTCGTGGTCAAGCTGAAGGATAGGCTCCAGGAGATGGAGGATATTGGTGCTTTTGTGCAAGAGGAAGTCAACGTGCTGAGAACAAGACTCCTAGAGGCCACCGAGGTCAACCAAGTTGGGGAGTTCCTTCAGCAGGAGAACGAAGACCTGAGGAGGGAAGTCCTACAACTTAGGGAGCACGCACCGAGCACTGTTCAAATGGTATTACAAGGCTCCTCATCATCGCGAGCTGGAGCTGATCATAATGTTACCCCTCTAATGTCGCGAAGTCTCACCCTCCCTCCCCTTTCGCGAGCTAGTAGGAGCACCAAAAGAAGAAGCAGGGAAGGAGAAGAACTTCGCGATAGGGAAATGGAGGAGCTCCGCAGTGATGTTCAGCGAGCATATGTAATCGCTGCTGGGCTTCAAAGGGACATCACCCGGTTGCGGCACTTGTTCAAGAAAGGTCCTCGGCAAGCGTGGGCTGATGGTTATGATCAAGGCTGGTCGGATGCTCCAACGAGGCTATCAGAGTTCGAGGAGCTTTCTTTCATCAGGGGATGGCTAAGTGCCTTGAAGGAGCTGCAAGTCTCGAGGAACTCGGTACTATGGTATCGTCATGAGATGTCTTCCTCCACTCTAGTGCCCAACCCATTAAGGAGGGATGATCGATGGATCCCCATCGATGCTATTGCTCAGCAATTATTGGAGTCGGATGCGAATGAGGTTATGGAAGAGTTTGCTCCTGCTCCTGACGATGGACGAAGAGCTCGAGTGGCTGATTATCTTGCCTGGAGGCTTCCACCCCTTGAGATTTTGCCAGTTATATATATATATATATATATATATATATATTGATAATGTAAATACTTTGGGCGAGCTCGCCGACTAAACATGTATTATCATTGTTGTAAGATGGATTAATGAAAAGTTTGTGTTTTTAGGCAATTTTGCCAAATAAACGTGTATATCCTACTTTTCGTACCCTTGCTGCTTTATGATTTCTTGTGTTTTGTCATGCAAGTGTCCCCCAGTCCAGTATAATATCAAAGTATCATTGTGCCCCACCTTACCTTTTAGGTTGTGTCGTCACACTCCCTTAGGCCTAAGTAGGGCAATTGGCAAGGACACACCTGGTGTTGGATGTCTTCATCCGATCAGGATTTAGTTCAACCGAAGTAGGTTTGATGACCAGTATAAGATTTGGTCGTATTGCCTAAGAATCCTCTGTAGGGCTTTATATATTGCCAGGGGCAACGCTAAGAGGTCTCTCGTGTTTTATGATGATGACCTGAGGAGGGGTATTCCCCTGCTGTAGTGATCAAGGTGCTTGTTATTTGGAAAAGATATGTGATGAATGCAACTGTCACCAATCAGAGTGTAACCAACTAAGTAACTTTCATTAGTAATAAGAAAAAATGAACTTCTGTTTTCATAACAAAAGAAATACAAGAAAAAGAACTAAAAATAGAATTTCTTGAGATTAGCTACGTTCCATGCTCGTGGTATTTCTCTGCCCTCCATCGTTTCCAAGTGATAGGCACCTTGCAGATCGTCTTTAGTTACTTTAAAGGGTCCTTCCCAGTTTGGGCCTAGCTTGCCATCTGACGACTTCACTGTGCTGTCTAGGACCTTCCTTAGAACATAGTCCCCAACTTGGAATGCCCTCGGGCTAACCCTTTTGTTGTAATGCTTTGCGAGCTGTTGTTGATAGTTCGCTAGCTTCACCAGGGCCAGTTCGGCGAGCAATGCTTCTTCATTCAGGCCTTGGTCGACAAGGTAGGATCTCATTGTTGGAAAATATGCTTCTAATGGGATGACTGCTTCCATGCCATATGTCAGCGAAAATGGGGTTTCTGCTGTTGCTCGCCGAGGAGTGGTTCGGTATGCCCATAGGACATGGGGTTCGGTATGCCCATATGTCAGCTGAAGCATTATTACCTATGCGCCTTTGGCTCGCTCTAATCGCTTTTTTAATCCGTCGATCATAGTTTTGTTGGAAGCTTCAGCTTGGCCATTGCTCTGAGGGTAGGCTACCGAGCTGAAGTGGTGTCTGATCCCATGTTCGTTACAGAAGTTCTGAAAGGGGCCACTTTCAAACTGCGTTCCATTATCGTTGATGATGGTTCTGGGGATTCCAAACCGAGTGATTATATTTTTCCATATGAACCTTATCATATCATCATCTCGGATGTTCGCCAGGGATTCAGCCTCGATCCATTTGGTGAAGTAGTCAGTCGCAACCAACAGGAACTTGCGATTACCGACGGCAGTAGGCAGTGGTCCCACGATGTCCATTCCCCATTGGGCGAAGGGCCATGGGCTGGACAGGGACTTCAGATCGCTGGTGGGTTGGTGAACCATAGGAGCGTGGAATTGGCATTTCAGGCATTTGCGAACATATACTGCGGAGTCCTTTTGCATGTATGGCCACCAATAGCCTTCCTTCATTGCTCGAAAGGCTAGAGACCTTCCTCCGATATGACTTCCACAAATTCCTTCGTGAAGTTCGTGTAGCACTTGCTCGACATCACCTGGGTGGACGCATCTAAGGTAGGGACCGGAGAAGGATTTCTTATACAAGTCGCCTCCTGTGGATAAGTGAAAGTGAGCAGCTTGGACTCTTATCTGGTGGGAAGTTTTCTTGTCATCTGGGAGCGTGTCATCCTTTAAATATCCCCTTAAGGGGTCCATCCAACTGGGGGCTGATCCCACCTGGAGTACTTGATCCACGTTTGGTAGCTTGCTGTCGTGGTTAATGCTCAAACAAATAAGGAAATCGATGGGGATGACCCTCTTAAGGTCAAAGTCAACTACCGAACTCAAGGCTGCTAAGGCATTAGCGTGATTGTTTTGCCCCCTAGGAAACTGCTGGATGTTGATCTCTTCAAAGCTTGACATTAATTCCCTCACTAAGGCGAGGTAGGCTGCCATTATTTCATCCTTTGCATTGTAATCTCCACTTATCTGATTGGAGACTAGCTGAGAGTCACCGAACACCTGTAAAAGTTTTGCTCCTAGAGTTTGTGCCTTTTGGAGACCGACTATTAGGGCTTCGTATTCTGCTTCGTTGTTGGAGGCTGCAAATCCAAGCCTGATTCCTTGTTCGAAGATTGTGTTTTCTGGAGTGATGAGGACAATGCCTACCCCTGCCCCCTTTGAGTTGGAGGCTCCATCAACAAATAGTTTCCAGGTTCTTTCTGTTGCTTGGTTCTTCTTTTGCTTTGTTGGTTGAGGTTGGTCGGAGAGTCCCTCGCCCGTGAATTCGGCTATGAAATCATCTAGGATCTGACCCTTGATAGCTGTCCTTGGTTGAAATTGGATGTCAAATCGGCAGAGCTCGATTGACCACTTAGACAGTCTGCCCAACAAGTCCGCTTTCCTTAGGACAGCCTTAAGGGGATGCGATGTAAGGACGATGACAGTATGAGCTTCGAAATAATGCTTCAGCTTCCTCGAGGCTATTATCAGTGCAAATGCGAGCTTCTCCAATGGCAGGTATCTTTGCTCGGTGGCTAATAAGGTCTTGCTCGCGTAGTAAACAGGGTGTTGGATTCCTGCAACCTCGCATATTAACGCAGAGCTGACTGTGTGATTGGATACCGAGAGGTACATGTATAAAGAATCCATTTGTTGTGGTATGACAAGCAGCGGTGGAGAGCTTAAGTAGGCCTTGAGCTCGTCCAAAGCTCGCGAGCAGTCTGGGCTCCATTCTATCAGTTTACTCCCCTTTAGAAGCTGGAAAAAAGGTATGCATTTTTCGGAGGAGTTGGATATGAAGCGATTTAAGGCGGCGAGCATTCCAGTGAGCTTCTGCACGTCTCGGATTGTTCGAGGGGTTTGTGCCCTATTGATTGCATCGATCTGGTCTGGATTAGCTTCTATGCCTCTCTTACTGACCAAGTATCCAAGAAATTTTCCTGACTGGACACCGAAGGAACACTTAATCGCATTAAGCTTCATTCGGTACTTCCTGAGGATTTTGAAGGTTTTTGATAGGTCTGAGAGGTGATTTTCCTTCTTCTTGCTCTTAACGAGCATGTCATCGATGTAGACCTCCATTGTGTCTCCCATTTGATCCTTAAACATTTTTGTGACCAGCCGCTGATAGGTTGCCCCCACATTCTTGAGCCCAAATGGCATGACCTTGTAGCAATATAACCCAACTGTCGTGATAAACGCCGTTTTGTCCTGGTCTGGGGCATACAAGGGGATCTGGTGATCTCCTGAGTATGCGTCCAGAAAACTCATTCGCTCGTGAGCTGCAGTGGCATCTACTAGTTGGTCTATCTTTGGGAGGGGGAAACTATCCTTAGGGCATGTTTTGTTGAGGTCAGTGAAGTCTATGCAAACTCTCCACTTCCCATTATTCTTCGAAACTACTACTGGGTTGGACAACCACTTGGGGAATTGCACTTCCCGTATGGATCCTGCATCCAGCAGTTTTTTGACTTTCTTTTCATCTGCTTTAGCCTTCTCGGGTGCTGTTCTCCGTGCCTTATACGTGATTGACTTGAATATGGGGTCGACGTGCAGCTGATGACAGACCATATCAGGATCGATGCCAGGAAGCTCGTATGGTTCCCATGCAAAAACATCTACATTGTGTCTCAGCAAGGTCATCAACTCCTTCTGTTCTTGGTCGGTGAGAGATGCTTCAATCAAGAAGACTCTGCTACTGTCACCAACTTCGGCTATAACTTCTACCAGGTCCTCGATGACACGCTCGGAGGGGAGGAGCCTGGTCTCCTCTACTCCAGGTCTTCCATACTTTAATTTCTATTTAGAAGGTATCACACCCTCTTCAACTTTCTCGCTGGATTGACCGGCCTTCTTCTCTGGCTTTGGTCGAATGGCTGCTATGAAGCACTTCCTCGCCATCGCTTGGTCGCCGTGGATCTCCATTACTCCTCGCTCGATTAAATACTTGAGCTTCTGATGGTAGGTCGAGGAGACCGCCTTCATTGCATGAAGCCATCCTCTACCGAGGATGGCCTGGTACGGTGATTCGATGTTAACTACCAAAAACTCAATCATCTTGGAGACGTTCCCAGCACGAACTGGCAGCACTATCTTGCCTAGGGGCATGGTCATTTTTCCAGCGAAGCCGACCAAAGGAACAGTAGCTTCCTTTAGGTCGGCGACGCTCAACTTCAATTTCCTGAATAGGACGAGGTACATTACTTCGGATGAACTTCCTTGATTGACGAGCAGCTTGTCGATGTCAAAGTTGGCTATCCTGAGTGTAATGACCAGGGCATCATGATGTGGGGTCCTTACTCCCATCAAATCTTCATCCGTGAAAACAATATGCTTTTTATAGTTGACGTCGTCTGCTCATCGATGCTTTCCTGACTGTGACTTTGCTGGATTGATTTGAAAAGCTTGCATTACCGCTGTAAGTTTTTTCATTTCCATTCGAGCTGAGTTCCCTTGTATCTGCTTGACATCAGATACTCCGTGTATTACTGCGAACTCGTGTCCAGCATCATCATCCCGCACGTTGTCGGGTCTCGCCTCTCTGTTGGCAGTCACTTTCTCTGGCCTTTTTTCCACAAAGTCGTTCAAATGCCCGGACTGAGCCAACTCTTCGAGGCGAGACCTAAGAGCCTTGCAGTGCTCAGTCTTGTGTCCTCCCTCTTTGTGAAAAATGCATCTCAACGCATTGTTCCTCTTCGAGAGATCTCCTCCCATTTTCCTGGGCCACTTGATGGATGGCTCATCCTTGATCTTCGCGAGAATCTTATAAATTGGTTCTTTGAAGACGGTGTTGACCGCCTGGAATACTTTCGACGCGTCATGGTTTCCTCCGTTCTTGGAGCCATTTTTGCCTCCGTTCTTTCCTCCTTTCCTCTGGTTCTCAGTTTTCTCACCTACCTTGGTAGTGAGCTTAGCTCGACCATTTTCTCCTATATTAAGGCGGGTGACATCTTCCACCTTTGCGTATTTCTCGATTCGGGCCATTAGGTCGTCAATAGTCATAGCTTCCTTCTTCATTAGGGACTGGTAGAGGAGGGAAGAACTAGGGAGCCCAATTTTGAAGGAGGCCACTTCCACTTCCTCAGCGCAGTCCTCGATCTCATTGAATAACTCCCAATACCTCTTCGCGTATTCTCGGAGGGTCTCCTGAGGCGTTTTCTTCAATGTTAGTAGAGCATCCATCCTTTTGGGATGGGAGCTACTGGTAATGAATCGGGCCGTAAAAAGTTCGGCTAGGGATTTGAAATTCTTGATCGACCGATGGGGGAGCCTTTCGAACCACTTCTGTGCTACATCATGAAGTCTCGAGGGAAAAATGCGGCACATCAGGGCATCTCGGTGACTCCAGAGGGTCATGGCCTATTGGTATTGCTTGACGTGATCGATGGGATCAGTTTTTTCGTCGTAAATATTGAACCTTGGAATGGCAAATTTCTTGGGAGATTCCTCCTCTTCGATTTCTCTTGTGAAAGGTGACTTCATATGGGTTTTGAGAGCTCACCTCGCGAGTTATCTGGTTGATCTTGTTCCGTGGTGAGCGGGATGCTAGTCCATCTCCCTGCGGACCATGTTTCGTATGTTTTCGTCGCTGCGAGCAGGGCTCTGGTAGCGGCGAGCTCTTCGCAGCTGTTCGCGGAGGTCGTCGTCTGACTCGTCTCCTTCGTCGCTTTGAGATTCTCGCCTAGGGCTCCTTTCTCGGCTGCGAGATTTGCTCGCCTGTGTCCTAGGAGTGCGATATGGGCGTCTCCTGTTATCAGGACGAAGCTCCCTCTCCAGTCTTTCCAGACTTCTTTTCAAGCGAGCATTCTCAGCCTCGTATCTGCGAGAAGACTCCCTCTGCTCGTGGAGCCTTGCCTCGTACGCATCAATCAACCTGGATATCTGCGTGGACCTCGCTGGTCCCTGACTTTCTTCTGAGGCTGATCTTTTCAGGCGAGCTCTCTGATCTGAATGTCGAACTTCAGACCTAATCCCGCGAGGAGCAGTTAACTCTTGAATATCTCCTGATTGGGGAGCATTACTGCTGTGGCCAAACATCTTAAACTCCTTTCTTAACGTGGGCTCTTCTCAGGGAAAGATGAACGTTTCCCACAGACGGCGCCAATTGCGGAGGCAATTATTATGCAACACAAATAAATAGGAGATAAGCAATTATCAAGAAAGAACAAGGAATGTAAGATGCCAATCACACAACAAAGGGTGTACGTGGTTCAGCAAGTATGTGCCTACGTCCACGGTGGTGTAGTCGATATTATTTCTATATACTCCGGAGAGTAATTACAGAGAATACAACTTGTCCTTTTGCCCCGGACCTAGGGTTTAATATATACATGTACATGTAAGTAAGTGGAGGTGATGGGTTTCTCCAGGCTTTCCATCTCCCGTATAACTTCCAATTGTGGAAACGTGGGGGAGACCGGATCAATATAAGAGATGAGGGGTCCGGACTTTGGGCCACCAGGACTGGGCTACTCGTCCGGGCCCATGGTTCTAAATTTCGGGTACCCACACTTTTAATATATATAAAAACTGTTAAAAAAATGAAATATTTATAAAAATAGTAAAAAGAGTTAAAAAAATGTTTTGATATATTTAAAAAAATAACCGTTTTTTTTCTTTTTTTACCTTTTTAACAGTTTTTATATATATTTATAAAAGAGTTCTTATATATATTTATTTATGAAATTTTTTAACTGCTAAATTACCTTCTTTTTTATTTTATAAAACACAGTTAAGAACAGTTTTTATATATATTTAGAAAAAAAAAATTTAAAAATAAATGTTTTTATATATGTTTATAAAAACAGTAAAAACAGATAAAAAACTATATTGATATATATTGAAAAAAGTAATCATTTTTTAATAGCTTTTATATATACTAATAAAAATATTTGAAAACAATAAATAAAGAAAATATTTTTTACCTTTTTTACTGCTATTGAAAAGTAAAAAAGTAAAAATGACACAAGTAAAAATAGTAAAAACGTTGTTTAATAAAACTTTTATTCTGAATATACATGAAAACTATTTTTCATAAATATATATAAAAAAGTTAAAATAGTAAAAACAGTGAAAATAACGTTATTGATAACTTTTACCGTTATTTTGTAACACCTAACAATAATTAAAAATAATATAGAATTTATTTTAAGTACACAATATATACTTATAATAATGAGTATTAGTGTAATAAGAGGTACAATTATCTTTTCTGTTGGAAAAGTGAGTTTGATAATCAGACCTATTAACTAATGATTTTCATTTATTTTGTACTCCAACCAACAATAATATGAATAAATGGACCCAAACTCTAAGTAATGAAAATTACTGTACCAAACCTCAAACAGTAAAAGTCCCAAAACTATATGTCTTTTACATATACAAAATTAAAAGTTTTTTCAAATAGATAAAATGTTAAAAATGTTTTATAATTAAAAACCTTTTTTATTTATATTAAGAATAATTTTGAAATTTCAAAATTTATTTTAACATAAAAATGATTTTTTATAAATAAACACTTACCAGACTGTCACCTTACCTTTCGTGGTGCTAATTGAGTAACAATATGAACATCGACTTGATGGTAAAATTTTGTGTTGAAGGCAAACCCAAAAGCATGTAGTTTGACTTTAAGAAAAAGTCATAAATGGTGGGCTCTTATAATTGTAAGTTGATATGTTGTGTGAGAGAGTAACATTTTTTTTTCTCTCCTGATGATGGTTAGTTTGATGTAAGAAGTGTATGGATAACCAAAGGTATCATATGCTTTGGTGTTATCAGTGTGAAATGTGAGGATTATGGAATGATAGAATTATGTAAATACCGGATTGTGGACTCCCTTTCGATGATCAAAATGGGCCATAGTTTTAAGTATTCATTCAATCTATCCGTTGGGAAGGGCATAGACATGAAGGGGAATGGACAAAGACTTTTGAAAAATGAATAGAAAGTTTGAATTTCAAAGGTTGACGAACGTTTGATTTCGTAAGTTAAATAATAGGGCTGTAAACGAATATTCGAAAATTCGCATTCGTCCGATATCTGAATTCGAATTTATGGATATTTATCCGAAAAAAATGCAAACGGATACGAATATGGATACTCTATAAAAATATCCGAGAAAATGGATACGGATACGGATAATACTAGTATCCGACACGGATAATCCGTATTCGATGCGGAGTATCCATTTTACCGGATATCCGTATCCGTCAAACATATGTTTAAAATATTACGAATAATATTAGTATTAGTATTACTAATATTAAAAAAATCAAAATCGTTTATTCCCTAAAACAAAACAAATACATACTCCACTCAAAATAAAAACACCATAAAGTGCCATGTATTATAATTGTATTGGGTATATTATTATAAAATTCCATGTATTATATTGGCTATATTATAAAATGCCATGTATTATTATTGTATTGGGTATATTATCATGGAGTTACACTAAAGTTACAATGCACCCTATCACACACAACATACACCCACTAAAGGACATACTCCACTCAAAACAAAAAAACCATAATTTCATTTCATTTCTCTTTCGTACAAAACAAGAGAAAAGAAACCCTCATTTCATTCCACAAAAACCCTCATGCTGCCATCTCCCCCTCTGCCACATCAGCCCTCCGCTTCTCATCAACCTCGCCACCGCTTCTCATCAACCTCGACACCGCTTCTCATCAGCCCCTCCGTTGCGCATCAACTTCGCCGATGCGCATCGCCCCCTCGTGCAACAGAAAGTTAGCAATAACAGGTACATACAAAATAAAAATACAAATATATAACTATTTAGATATTGTTCATGTGGCTGTTCATTAGTTTCCTTAATTATAAATAAATGTAGGAGAAACAAAAAATAAAGGGATGGTTTTGATTGTGATGAGAACTGAAGTTAACAGGAGGTATATTATAGACAAAATAAAAATGTATACTTATTAAAATAAAAATATCAGTATGTTTTGAAGACTAAAAGGTCCATGAGATTATCATTCTCAATAAATTTGATTTAATCTAAAAGGTGCATATTTATATCTACTGTTATGGAATGCTACTGTTATTTTTTTTGGATGGCTTTAAGCTTATATGGTTGTAAAGTATGGATGACTTTAAGTCATATTATCATTATGGAATGTTACTATTATTATGGAAGCCATAATTGTTGATCTTAGGAGGTAGTAATTTTGTTATATATTTATTTGGATTGGATTGAATTTCATTAGGTTGGATATTTTAATAGTTATATTTTGCGGTGGATAAATAGTGTAAATGGATACGGATATTATTCGAATTCGAGTTAACGGAGCGGATACAAATATGGATAGTTGTTTTAACTATCCGGGTGGATACGGATATGAATATGGATAGTGCATCTAGATAGCGGATATGGATATGAAAAACATGGTATCCGATCCGTATCCATCCGTTTACCACCCCTATTAAATAATTATGCGAGTATAAAATAAAAGTTTAAACTATATTAAATGCTATTAAAATCTCTAATACTATTGTATTAGAGGTATAATATAAATTTGGAATGCCTCGTATTTTTATAATATTTATTTATTAATTATGGAAATAATTAATAATTATCTGTTATGGTAATAATAAATTTATAATTTATATGACAGTTAAATTTTACATGTTATGTGATTTTGAACCGCATATTATAAATAAATTAATTGGTGGTATTAATTATATGAGAATTAATTATCTGTGGTTACTCATAAAATAATAAAATTGTGTATTTTATTTTATGTTGTAAGGTATCATCGTATGTACCGGGCTCTAGGGTGGTGCAGATGCCCAAAGATGTATTTTAAGTGCTTTGGCTTTGGTGCTAGAAGTAGGTATACCTTTGAGCTAAATTTTATATTAGCCTGGATAGCATTTGGGCTCCTATAAGGCCCAAATTTAGGTGTTTATGTAGGAAAATTAAGTTGTGAGAATTTGAATTAGGATTCTTTGGGAGTCATCGTAAGTAAATTTGGAATTATATTGAAGGTATTAATGAGCGTTAATGGAAGAAGTTGAATCTGGAGTGAACTGGGAGAAATTGCAGAGAATTAGAGTGGCAGGTGAGACCCTCGCTATAGCGGGCTCCATATAACACCCCATAAAATCTAGTAATAGGTTGATCAATTCTAAAATAAATAATAGAGGATTCGACATAATTGAATCTTATTATATATACCTACGTAGTTATATTGCTCTCGAGGCTCCAAACATTGAATACTAATTTATGAGAATTTTAAATTTTTTAACTCAAATATATACATACGTGAGCCTTAGATACAAAACCTCCAAAATATATTCTATCACGTTTGAAATAAAAAAGTGACAACCTTCCACGCTTATTGCGGTTATTTACTCATACGAATGCTCGAGTGTACTACTCTTCAAAACCCAAAACTGATAATCTTTCACGCTCATTGTCGTTGTTAAAACTCCTAGGATTGCTCAACTGTACTTCTCTTTAAGACCCAAAAGGAATCCTCTCTCTTCCCCAAGACACCCAACAACAAGCATTATTACTTTTGAAGAGTACTTAATTAGGAGGACAAAGTATTCGACGTTCCTGGGGTGTAGTCTTTTGATCAAACAGGCTCAGCCATATGTGACCCAGTGGAATGGTGTTGGTGGATATTATGGATATGTGAAAGGATATGAACCCTATGGATATGCACTACTTCTAAAAGAACCAAATGCGTATTAAGAAGGATGTACTGGATATCAGGCTTACGAATATGTGTAAGTTATGTATATGTTATATCCGTTATCTATATAATAAAGCAGGAGGGATGGTTGGGATGAAATCTTTGGAGTTTATATTTTATGTTTGTCAAATCTAACTCACGACTGAGATTACATGTGAGGCTAACTACGGTGAGCTTTATAACATACTAATCTCTCACTGGTACGCATGTTGGCTATCTATTGAAGATGTCAGATAAACAACCCCTCACGGTATGGGATTTCTTTTCCCAACGCTTTACTCCCATCCCTTCTGCCATACCCGTACACCCACTACAAAAATCTTTCACCTTACTTAAAAAATGGATTTGTGAGGCTGGGCATGGATAGTACCAACCTCCTTCTCTTTCACCTTTACCTACATGGTTACCAACCTCCTTCTCTTTCTCTTATCCTCTCATATTCTCTCTCTCTGATAACACCCTCACAGAACATTGAATAATGTTATTGGGTCAGATCGGTAGTGGGTTTAGCCATGAGATGAGAGCGATTTTGCGTTTAGCTGTGTTGCTGACTCATGGTGTAGTAGCGATAGCGATTCTGGGTTTTATGATCTTGTTAATATTTTCGATAAGATTTCGGTTAGTAATTATTGTTTTTGTTTTCGTTTAATTTTGATATTAATTGCAATTTACTTATTTAGGGTTTTTTGCTGTATCACAAGCGGTCCGTGGATTAGTATGAGAGTGACTTGATGTCAATACTTAATTCTCTGATGCTTTCTATGAATGAGACAAGTGTTCGGTGTTCAAAACTAATTTTATTTGTTACTTCTCTTAATAGTAATTGGGTCTCGACCTTCAGATCAACAAAGGAGAATTTTTGGCAGATCTTTGTATGACATTTTTCTTTTATCTTATCATTAAATGATGTCTTCTATTCCTGTCTATTTTTTGGTTAGTTTACACTTCTCTCCTACTTCGTTTTCTTTTTTTTCCTCTCAGAAAAAAGGATGAAGATCGTGAAAGAAGGGGAAACAAATTTAAGTTTTGGTCTATCCTCATATGCTTACTAGTGGGTGATTTCGACCGGTTTTGTGTGATTTGATGATTATATGCTTTCGGATATCCTCATATCTTAACCCAAGTTGTTTAACTGTTTAGGCTTTGTGGTGTTTTGGTTTTGGTTTTGTGGGGACAAAAAAAAAATAGCTAGCTGCAGGTAGTATTGAACTAAGAAATTTTTTTAGATGGTGTGGTGACAAAAAAAAACCTCTGTAGGTAACACCAACTCTTTCACGCAGGTAGCTATTCACGCTGTGGTGTTTTTCTTTGTGGTGTTTTTTTTATGTTCACAAATACATCTCAACCACCGGCTTGGGTTTGATTTTCCTACCTTGATTTTGTTTCCAACCATAATGGGTTTGATTTTGTTTCCAACAAAGAGATTTCAGTGTTAGTTTAGTTCATCTTTTAAATATATTTTTTTATTTATATTTATCTGTTGATACACCCTTTTTCAGGTTTTAATTGATTGTGTAATGGTTGTTTACTTACACTCATTTTCCTCGGATGGAAAAGAAGGTATCATTTATGTTTTATTTGTGATATTTCACTTTAAAGGTAATTTTTTTAAGTTAATAGGTTTTGTATCCCATTGCTTCAAAAAATCTGGTACTTATGCTATTGAATAGATCGTTTGTAGTTTGAATTGAATAAGGAATTTTTAGTGTCTCGATTTCTTATTCCAAGTACCAAGTCATTTGATATTTGTTTCTAAGGTTCAAAATATTTTTCTCAATGTTTAAAAATCAGCTGACATGGCTGCTTCATCATGTGAAGTTAGATCTCCAACTTGAAACTCATCAAGAAGTAAAGTAAACCATATTCCAGACTTAGGTCAAATAAGCTTAATTTTTCATTTCTTCTTCCCATGTGATTTACTGTCCGTGTATACATGTAATTGTATGTCATTTATAAGAACTAGCTACTTTAATACAACATGTAATTGTATGTCATTTGAAAAGATCAGTAACTATGTTGATGAAACCTGATTCTTAAATGGTTCTATGTTGCTTCATTGAATATGGCCATGCTTCATGTTAATACACGGTCATGAAAAATTTGAAAACAAAGTGGCTTCTCAAATGCAAAACCAAGGGTCAATTTTCAGCTTATGAGGATGAAAAAAAATTCTAATATGTGGTGGTACATTTTCCCTGGAGCCCAACATTGAATATATAATTTTTTTATCCACAATAGTTCTTATAAAAATGGTAACATGTGTGTCTTTAGTCTTTTTTCGAGATTTTTTTAAATATATTCCTATGTATTATAGAGAAATTTAATATTGATTACTTTGGAGTGAGTTGTTTATGGTTTTGAATTATTATGAATTACAAAATTGAATGCATTTATGTGAATTACACATTGAAATGGTAGCTAGAACTTGCAATGACTACCCTAGACAAGTAAAATTGTAATATATTTTCTTAAATTTTTTATTTAATACATTTAGGCACATGCATATCTAGGTTTGCCTAAAGTCGTAGGCACACATTTATTAGTATTAGTAATAATAAAATTTAAGACAATTTAATTAAAAAATATTAGTTTATATTAAAAAATAATACTTTTAATTATAATTATAATTAAATTAAAATATATTATTATATTCCTGTTTGTGGGTGGGCTCGAGTTTAAAAATTATTTGCAAATATTATTATATTCCTGGTTGGCGGTGGGCTCGAGTTCTTGGGTCTGAGTTACAAAATTATTTGCAAAAAAAATTTATTATCATCCCATCGACATGGGCACATGATCCACTGAGATTTAGCTTCACATCGCTCCGATTCATTCCTTTCCCCGTTCAAAGGTCTCTCAAAACATTCTTTTTCAAATTAATGGGTTTTGAATCACATATATTTTATTGTTGGTATGTAATTATTTCAAAACTAATATACAAGTTGTGCGATACACGGGCGATGTACAATAAATATATATCATCATTTTGTCATGTTTAGCTTTCTTGAAATACGTGTGAGAAATACATGACAGGGTGGTTTAGTTAACTATTCTCTACATAATGTTGAATACTACCATGTAATTTTAGGGTGGCTTATTTAATTTTATGGATTTATTTCATGAAAGTGACTATGATGATACAAGTGATAGATTTTTTTTATTGGATTTTCATTTATGCATATACTTAAGTGGTGTTTGCGTTACTCTCATTATCCAATTTTTTTTGTTTTACATATATTTTTTATTTTGGTTTTACATATATTTATACTTTGATGAAATTTAGTCCGTATTTTTAATTCTTTCTTAAAGTGACATATAAAGGGGAGTGTGAGTGTTTTATAATCGTAAATATTCGAGATCAAATTTATCACAGTGCCATTGGCACGGGTACGACTGTGCGATAATCTCAAATATTTGGGAGAAAATTTATCACCGTGCCATTAGCACGGGTACACCCTAGTGTGTGTGTGTGTGTGTGTATATATATATATATATATATATATACACACACACAGTATTGCTCTTGTACATATCAGTCCTCATTTTAAGAGTACGAACCGGACTTGTGTCACCTGGCGGTGAGACCAGAAGAGAGAGAGAGAGAGTGTGTCTATATTTTAGTCGATAATTTCTAGGCTCACCGCCAAGTGACATATGTTCGGTCCGCACTCTGAAAATGCGGACTGGTATGCACAAGAGCAATAATGTATACTTAAATATATCACGAATATAACAAAAGAAAATATTGTATTTTATATAAAAACAGAAAACATACAAAAATAATATTTTATATATTGTTATATTATTATACGTATTATTTATTGTTATATACTTATATATAACAAATATATGTGATTCTATTTGCTGTAACAGGTATATGTTACATATAAGTATATATGTTATATATATAAGTACTAGGGTGTAATTGTGCTGATGGCGCAGTGATAAATTTGCTCCCGAATATATGAGATTATCGCACAGTGCTACCCATGCCAATGGCACTATGATAAATTTGATCTTGAATATTTACGATTATAAAACACTCACAGTCCCCTTTATATGTCACTTTAAGAAAGAATTAAAAATATGGACTAAATTTCATCAAAGTATAAATATATGTAAAACCAAAATAAAAAATATATGTAAAACAAAAAAAATGGAGAAGGAGAGTAATGCAAACACCACTTAAGTATATGCATAAATCAAAATCCAATAAAAAAATCTATCACTTGTATCATTATTGTCACTTTCATGAAATAAAACCCATAAAATTAAATAAGCCACCTTAAAATTACATGGTAGTATTCAACATTATGTAGAGAATAGTTAACTAAACCACACTGTCGTGTATTTCTCACACGTATTTGAAGAAAACTAAACATGACAAAATTATGATATATATTTATTGTATATCGCACGTGCATCGCACGACTTGTATATTAGTTTTGAAATAATTACATACCAACAATAAAATATATGTGATTCAAAACCCATTAATTTGAAAAAGAATGTTTTGAGAGACATTTGAACGGGGAAAGGAATGAATCGGAGCGATGTGAGGCTAAATCTCAGTGGATCATGTGCCCATGTCGATGGCACGATAATAAATTTTATTTCCAAATAATTTTGTAACTCACACCCAAGAAATCGAGCCCACCGCCAAATAGGAATATAATAATATTTGAAAATAATTTTAAACTCGAGCCCACCCCCAAACACGAATATAATAATATATTTTAATTTAATTATAAATATAATTAAAAGTATTATTTTTTAATTAAATTTCTTTAATTTTATTATTACTAATGCTAATAAATGTGTGTCTACGGCTTTAGGCAAACCTAGATATACCTGTGCTTAAATGTATTAAATAAAAAATTTAACAAAATATATTATAATTTTACTTGTCTAGGGTAGTCATTGCAAGTCCTAGATACCATTTGAATGTGTAATTCACATCAATGCATTCAAATTTATAATTCATAATGAAACCTCCTCACAATGGGTAGGTGCGTGATAACGATTTCCAGTATAGGATACAGATGACACCCGACCAACATGGGGGATCACGGGACCATGAACCTGAATGGAATGAGAAAGCTTTAAGTATAAAGATGAACAATGAGTCATCATCTCCTACAAATTTGTCTTCGACAACATCACATCCTGAAAAACAAAAAACTAACAAAATAATCAAAAGAATGAGAGCATAAAACCAAGGAAAAGTGACACACCCTAACCCAGTTACATATAATTAAGTTTGAAAGTCAAGGTGAGTCAAACCATAATTAATTTAACAAAACCATAAACACGAGTTTTAATTTCAGAGTCATCAACATAAATCCATACAACTAAATTTTTTTACAACATTAAAGTAGTTATGCATTTACAAACTTCTTGAAGGAAAAGTTAACTTAATTACATCATTTACGTTTTCACAAAATCATTTCTTCACCCATTCCTGGCTAACCCAACCCAACATCCTAGATTTAGTAGTGACTTTATGTTACGTGAAAAATATAAACATATGAACCGTGAGCAAAATAGCTCAGTGAATGAATCACTACTAAACTATTGCATAAAATTAAATGCAATAAATCATATTCATATAATAGTGTATTAATGATCGAGTGGAAAAACCGAGCGTCCGTGTAATACGCTAGTCGTTGTTATCGGCTTCCAACCTCAATACAAAAAAACCTAAACTTGTAACTACACTCTTAAGGAGTATAGTGGAGAGTCTGGGTATCGAATCCATAGGGAATGTTTGATAGAATTTAACTGATTTAGTACTTCTAAAATAAAAGTGAAAAAGATGATGATGGTTGAAGAGGGAAAAAATAAAAAAAAAAGTTAACTATGCATGCATGAGCAAACTAATTAAGAAGAATGAGAAAGTAGGTTGGAATACAATCCCCTAACCCTAGTAATTTACCGTGTAGAATACTAGAATTGTAAATTATAAATTTGAATGAATTCAGTCTTTATAGATCCTAAGCATTACGTATATGAGGTTCAAGCCCGCACCATACAAAATCAAAGGTAAATATAAAGCGGTGCTAAATAATTATACGCACATTGTATTCTTAAACATCCCAAGTACCTAGGGCAAGAGAGATTAAAAGATCTATAATGGTTGTAAAATTATCTCGCACGACTCTTTCAAATTTTTAATTTAAATTCTATTTTCCACATAAGTAATTTACATTGGGATGGGTTCATGCATCCCAACCTTTAAAAACTTAGCTAGACATGATTTTTCTAGAAAACAAATTCATACCAATACATGGGATTATGGATCTAGAAAACATTGGTAACAAATTGCAAGACAATCGAGAATTGAATTGAAAAGAAAGAATAACTAAGAGAATGGAAATTTTATACTTGTATTCAGCAACAGGAAAAGCAAATGAACTTGAATCCAGAGAAATTCTTCTTAATCAACCGTACAAACTAGGGTTTATGAAAACTTCTACCAAGGAAAACTAAAAAGACTCTCTAAAATCTGACTCTCTCTCTCTAAAATTTTATTCTACTCTCTAGAATTCGACTCCTTTTGGAATGATGTAGGGCTTGGCCTTTTATACACCAAAAAATGACTCTTCCCATGCCTCTACACATTTTTCCCTTTTAATATACCTAAATGAGACTCTTCCCATGCCTCTCCACGTTTTACAACTATTAAAAACGAATTAAACAAGAAATTTCAAGAGTTTTGACTCTTCAGCTTCCAGAATTAATTTTAACTTTTGACTTTCTGTCTCCAACTTTAAATGGGCATAACTTCTTCACCGTAGCTCAGATTGGGGTGACGTTTTTTTCCAATATTCTTGTAATTTAGAGATCTTAAACTCTCTAGCTTTCCCCACCACCGGAATATATATATAAAATTACGAAAATGCCCTTCAACTCCCCATTTCTTGGTTTCTTTCACTGTTTTGAGTTCTCCTTCGCACTAACTTGCATGAAATACCTGTAAAACACATGAGAAATACACAAAACAAGAAATACTTGCCAAAAGGGATTAGTAGCATAAATTTGAGACAAATCTAAGCTATTTACACTGCACGGAATCATAAAAATACCGAAATTAAGGGGATAAATATGAAGAATATGTGCCTAATCAATTAACTTATACGGTCCATTCATAACGAATAACCTAAATTTTCAAATCATGATTCACATATTCCATTTGTAATAGACAACTCTCCCAAATATTTGATCGAGGAGTAACCCCTTGTCTTTAATAAACAATTCTCCCCCATTTTGGGTCGGGGAGTAACCTCCCATTTTTATAAACCGAAATGAACAATTTCATATTCAAAATATTATGATCATATCCATAACAGTATACAAATATCTCTTTCCAGTGAGTACACTCACCTTGGGTTGTCGACTATTTATTTATGTTTCCTTCGGGTGGAGCTGAACTAGATGCATTGACCTTACACCTGTCAATCCAACTTAAAAAGTATTGAATCCCAATCATAATTATTATCCTAACATAGTTATGTAACTTTCAATGACAATACAAAAACAATATAATTCCACTTAAGCCACATTCCATCAAACACGAGTAAAGACGAAACAATGGTATACATGTTGATAAAGTTATGAACATTCAACCGTAGGAAATAACTCATAAGGAATTTATAACTAAAACCAAGTAAACACGAAGGTATACTTCTCAATGTATATACGCATGAAACATGTAATCAAAATACCCTTTGGATGGAGGAAATAAAAATATTCTTTCATGGGGTATCCGGTATGGCCTCAAATTATTGTCCTACATACTTAACCATCCTATATTCATAAATTGTACAACTACAGGTGTCCAAGATTATCAATATGAAATCATATCTGAATATAATTTCCATTACAAGTGACGGTGTAATTTTTTAAGGTTCCTAGAGCAAGTTATGACCATTTCTTTACAACACAAGAAATCTTCCCAACAAGCTCCTCTTTTGTTCCTTCAGCTTCCAAGAATTTTCATAATTTTTCTACATCATAATTTTCCATGATTTTCACCCATTTTGAATACACATACTGAATAGTACAAAATTAAAGTTTCATAATATTTTGACTTCATTTGCTATGTCAAAAGCTTGACCAAACTCAAGGCATACCGATATGAAATATACAAACATCAACTATGTACCAACTTGCAACCATCACTAAGTCCTAACCACAAGGAGTTAAATTCTAATTTTCGGATATGATATGAATATATGAGTCTAGTTTCATATCCAATTAGAATTTCTCAATTCTAATAAGCACACACAAATATATGCAAGTTTGAATACAAGAGATTTCAATAATAAGCAATACGGGCTATATACCCCACTTATCTCACATGTGAACAAATACTTATTATCACAAAGGAGGATGGAATTTTAATCAACAATTCACGATTTTTATAATTTGAAATAAGTATAATACAAGATTAAATTAATATTAATCACATAATTATACCTTGGAAACACTTTAAGGATTTTCTTAGAATTTTCCTATCTTTTCTTGTAATCTTTTCTTCCTTAACTTCTCCTTTCTCTTTCCTCAAGCCAAACAATCTTCAAACTGAACCTAAGGTTTAATTTGCTGAAGAAATAGGTTTAAGTCGGTAAATTCATACCTCATTTCCAACCGATCACGTTAAACCATTTGGTTTACTAAAAGACAAATTACCATTTAAAGGGAATGGACAGATTTGCCCTTCTTCGTAAATTCGGCATAAATTCTTACTCGAACATTCGTTTGATGCGTAGTTTGTTGTGTCACAAAGACAACTCATATACCTACAACTATCTAGTTTTTACCTTCAGTCAATTGTTATATTATGAGGGTCAAAACGAGTCTCCAACATGAACCTTCCTACCGAAAACTTCAAAATTTTATGTTTGTACACAATTCGACATTTCACTATTTTTTGAAGGTAGGATTAGACTAAATATAATATCATAACATTATAGATATATATTAATAATGCATTATCCATATCACATAAGTTAAACATGATTCAAATAGAATTTATCATAATTATATATTGGCTATCACATACACTAAATAGATATAAAAAAGAGAAGAAACATAACCCTTCTAATCCTAAGGTTATCACGAAATTGGGAGCCAAGAAATCTAGATGAAGGGTCTACATAAGAACCAGGAACCTGCCTAGGAAACCGTCCTCCATAGAATACACCTCGAACAGAAAGATAGGAAGATCCAACCTCCTAATAGGCACTCTCCCCTGAGTAGGAACTCCCTCTATATTGCAACCCCGTAAACAGTCACTCCCTCCTGAGAAAATTGTATTTTTTAACACCACCACAAGGCCTTAATATCCAACTCCATCACCCGCACCGACAAGGAAAAAATGTAAACTGTGGTTAGCTCCTCCATCTCGACCCTCCCCTCAGCTATAACCTCCACTATTACCTTATCCCTCTCCTCAGATGCCATCTGTTGATTCCAGCTATCGAAATCCAATATATTATCAAGACCCAAGAACTGCGTATAAGAAGGGGTTTCCCCACTACCCTAATCACACTTCGATGGACCCCCACCATCTTTAATTGTACGCAGTCGTAAACCTTTTCCTATACCATCCATCGATCTGAGGAAATCAATTAGTGTAGATGGAAAGGACATCCTCAAAGGTCATGGATCTCTCTTACACCCCTCACCCTTTGGTACTACCCATCTTCTAAAACTCGCCCCAAGGGCCACCCATCAGTCCTCGAGACCACTACATGAGACACCCCTTGGGCCTAACCCAGGAACAACCCCTGTCCCCCTACGTCCACCATGGGCACTGCCTCCTCAAACTTCAACCTAACCTTGGATACCACCACCTACTCATATCCCTTTTGATATCCACTCGGCTCACCCTCTGAAACTGCCTCATCCCCTTCCACAAGTAACTCCACCATCGGCACCAAGCTATCTAAGCCAATAAAACTGCCCTAGGCATGTGGAGTGGCATCAACATCACCTATAACACCACAAAACCTGGATAATCAAAACTCTCCCTCAAAATTTCCCCTATGGGAAACCCCTACACAAACACTTACCAATATGCATCGATCATCCCCTCTGCATGCCTCATACGGTAAGGAGGGGGAGTGGTGCCTAGATTGGTTCATCCCATATGAACTACCAAGTCACCCTCTCGCCCAGGTAAAAAATAGCCCCATATGGATCACCCCTCAATAACCTCCTCCGCGACATCTCCTATGTTGCTACCCGAACTCCTAACACATAGAGGGTCAAGCCCATGGCACCAGAAATAGGAAAAATTATCAAAAAGAAAAGCAAGTTAGTACAAACATATAAATACTAAGACATGAAGAAATGAATGATGTATTCAAAAAATGATAAAATTACTTATGGCGCCAATGGTCATCCCATTGAGGAGCGCCATAGATGCCTTTAAAGTCATTGATGATCCCACCCTCAAATTCCCCCTAGCGTAACTAGTGAAAAGAGGAAAAATGGCCTTCATCGGCTCTGTAACCCAAGCAAGCTCAAAATACGTAGCCATATAAGAAAAAAACCATAAATTCACAAATTTAGAAATAATAAATGACATCAGTATCATATAAAGCAAAGGTTAACTAAAAAGAAAGGACATGTGTTAAACACATACCCCCCCAACATACAAAAAAAAACATGAATCTGTCCTTGAAATATCTTGAGAAGAGGAACATGGACCGGTACATATCGGCCAACTCCAATCATCCCAATGCATATCCTGAAATCCCGATGTAGTCCACTAAAAATGTAAACCATCAGAGATAGATCCCACCAACCATCCCCATCACTAAAAACACTTTACTCATGAGCACCAACAAGATCCGAGAATGCCATCGCGTCGTTGCCATGTTCAACCCTGAGTCCTCTACCATTATCTCCAAATAGGAAGACAAAGTATTAGTATCTACATGCTCTCCCCTGAAAGTAGTAACTATTATCCTATGGCTAGTAGACCCTCTGCAATTATAATCACCATTTGGTCCACCACCAATAACACCCCGTCAAACCGTATCCGTATCAAAGCAAAGAAGTTCAAGGGGTTATCATCATCTCCCCCACCGGAAGATGAAAAGTACTGGTAGTATCCCCACCAGCTCTCTCCTAGCACAATAGTTATCGACCAGAAGATCCTAAAGTACCCCACAATCAAATAGTCCAACAAGGAACCAAAACCCATAATGTATATGAAGGCGCGAATAAAAGGATGAGTCCTTACCCAAGCCCTGTACACATGGCGTACTGAGTCCCTAAATTTAGCACTCCCTCCAAGATATAAAGAAGGGGAAAATAACAAAAAACAAAACATATCAGTCGTATGGAAAATGTGTAAATATAAACTTCTCTCTATTCAGGTGTTTGGGTCACCCTATTCCCATATTTAATCTTCTAACCCTGATTCTAGCTAACCATAAAGGACAAATAGTCGTGAGGTGACCAGGATACCCCTCAGAGCTTTCTCCCTTTAGGTGTTAGGGTCACGTTATTTCGACACTTAATCTACTAACCCTTGGTTCCATCTAGTCGAGAATGATAATTACACGTGAGGTGACCAATAAACTCCGTGGAGCATTCTCTCTCCAGGTGTTTAGGTCATGTTATTCTCAAATTTAATCTCCTAACCATTGATTTCCTCTAACCAAGAAGGATAACCAGTCATGAGGTGACCATAAAACCCCCAAGATTTCTCCCTCTAGGTGATTAAATCACATTATTCCCACACTTAATCTCCTAACCCTCATTTTCACTAATTAGAATGATAACAAGTCATGAAGTGACCAAGAAACCACCAAGATCTTTCTCCCTTAGGGTGTTTGGATCACACTATTCCCATATTAAATCTCCAAACCCTCGGTTCCCACTAACCAAGAAGGATAGCCACTTGTCAAGTGACAAGAAAACCCCCCCCTCCAGAGATTTTCCCCCCTTTCCCTTTGGTGTTTGAGTCATGTTATTCCCATACTTAATCTCCTAGACCGTTGTTCCCAATAACTAGGAAGGATAACCAGTCATGAGGAGACTAGGAAACCTCCTAAAGATGTCTCCCTCCAAGTGTGTGGGTTACATTATTCTTGCACTTAATCTCAACCCTTAGTTCCCACCAACCAGGAAAGATAACCAATCATAAGGTAATAAGGAAAACCTTACAGAGATTTCTCCCTCTAGATTTTTGGGTCACACATTGCCCACACTTAATCTCCTAACCCTTGGTTCCATCTTACAAGGAAGGATAACCAGTTGCGAGGTGACCAAGAAAACCCTCGGAGCCTTTTCCCAATAGGCGTTTAGGTCACACTATTTTCATAATTAATCTCCTAACCCTCAGTTCCTGCTAAGCAGTCATGAGGTGACGAGGGTCCCCCCCCCAACGGAGTTTTTTCCTCTTAGATATTTGGGTCAGGTTATTCCCATACTTAATCTCCTAACCATCGGTTCCATCTAACTAGGTAGGATAACTAGTCGTGAGGTGATTAGGAAACCCCATAAAACTTTCTTATTCTAGGTGTTTGGGTCCTGCTATTCTCACACTTAATCTCCTAACCCTCATTTCTTGCTAACCAGGAAAGATAACTAGTCGTGAGGTGACTAGGAAATCCCACTGGATATTTCTTCCTCCAGGTGTTTGGGTCACCCTATTCCCACACGTAATCTCCTAATCCTCGGTTCTTATTAACTAGGAAGGATAACGAGTCGTGAGGTGACTAGAAAATCCCCAGATGTTTATTCCTCCAAGTGTTTGTGTCACGCTATTCCCAAATTTAATCTCCTAACCTTCGGTTCCAGCTAACCAGGAAGGATAACCAATCTTTAGATGAAAAGTAAACCCCCGGAGCTTTCTCACTCTAGGTGTTTGAATCACTCTATTCCCACACATAATACCCTAACCTACAATTATCTCTAACCAAGATGGATAACCAGTCATGAGGTGACTAGGAAACCCTTCGGATATTTTTTCCCTACAGGTGTTTGGGTCACATTATTCCTATACTTAATCTCCTAACCCTCGGTTCTAGCTAAACAAGAAAGATCAGCAGCCATGAGGTGACCAAGAAACCCCTGAAGCTCTCTTCCTCCCGGTGTTTACACCATATATATTTATCAAGAAGGAGATATGCATGTTACATACAGTCCCGACCAACTACATAATATCTCTCTACTAGTTTATGTCTATTTTCATAAATATGTATATATCCCTTGTCTTCTGCTTGTGGGTGTGTAAATATTTATGTTCCTTGCTCTATATACCAACTCGCACCCATCCCCCCCGGTTCATTCTCAACTGATCTTGTGGTTTACTATCATAATACCACAATAATCATTTCCCTTGAATATATTATTATTATTATTATTATTATTATTATTATTATTATTATTATTATTATTATTATTATTATTATTATTATCACAAACAAAAAGAACGGATCAATTTCTCTCTAGGGCACCCCCATCAACTATCATCATTATTACATCATTATTATTTTCACCACCATTATTATTTATTATCATCATCATTATCACCTCATCATTTTTGCTATCATTATCATCATTATCACACTAATATTATCCATTTTCATTAAAAACTATTATTACTGTCACTTGATTAATCATCATAAGTAATTACTAATAATTAAACATCATTATTACCTCCCTATTATTGTAATTATTAGTGTTGATGTAAAAAATTAGATTATATCTAATTATTCAATCATAGACAAATAAAATAAGACAAAGAACTTTTAAAGTGGTTCAACTTTATAAGAATGGCCTACGTCCACTGTTTCTGTTATTGCTGACTGTTTGGGAATTCTCGATTACAAGTTTTCTCAAGAAATTTCGGTCCCCTTATAATGACGATAATACAATGTATTTATAGCCCTAAAGCTGTAATGTGAAAGGGTAATACATTTAATGCCCCTTAAGCGTATACATCTGTATGATAATAATAAGCATTTAATACGTAGTCAAACTGTTAGTTATCCGGCTATTAATACTTTGTCCGAGGTGCAGCTCGGACCGCCTAAGGCCCTCGGTACTCAAAAGTTCCTCGGTACTCAAAAGTTCCTCGAAGAGTTCTTGTAGGTCGGAGCGTCTGAGTTGATCGGGGAAGCAGAGTTCCTCGTTGCAGTATGGTTCCTCGGAGTCGAGGTGTTGTTCGTAAGTGTTTGTCGTTGCCATGTAGATTGCCACGTGTCTTCACCCAATTGAGCCATGTCAGCAGACTAAATTTGGTATCAACAGAAGCCCCCAATGTTTCATAGTTCGAAATTTGAGGAGTGTGGAACATTCTTTCTCGATATATGGTGGTTTTAAATGGTCATCCTGAAATTTAGGAGTATTTTCTTTTGAATTTATTTCTCCTTCCAAATTCGTAGAATCGGCCTTTTTTGAATTTTTTTAATCGCTTCGATTCCCGCGCCTCTTTTGTCTGTTTAGTCGCTGGTAACGTAATCGTCTCTTTTTGTAATCATTACTTTTACCCTTTCCCAAGGCAAAGTATTTAAACGTTGCAAAAAATCCCATCGTCTTCTACTTTTTCAAATTTGTCTCTTTGAGTTTTCCATCGTCTCTCTCTCTCCTGTGCGTTCATCTCTTCCATCATTTGTTGTCAATAGACTCATCCCTTTCATGTAAGATTTTCTTCTTTCTCTTTGATTTCCTTCTTTCATCATGGTTTATCCTGTAGAATCGATTGATAAATTTCGCTCTGATTTCTCCATTCCCTCCTGGGTTATTTTAGAAGAGCTTTCTGAGCCTTCAGACTATTTTCGTTTGGCTGATGGACATTGGTTCCCCAGTCTGTTTGTTGCTGAGTGTGGCTTTTCTTTTCCCCCAAACCCTTTATGTCAGGAATTCTGTCAATACTTTGACGTAGTTCCTACAAGAATAGCTCCCAATACGTGGAGAATAGTTAATGGTGTTTATAGATTAAATCAAATTCATGGAACCAGTATAGGAATTCCTGAAATCATGTTTTGTTATAGATGGGTTGTAGGCGATAATAATTTTTATTTAAAAACTAGGTTTTTAAATAGAGCTTTAGTGGTCAATCTCCCAGATGCCAATAGGGACTACTTTGAGCACGGGGTTGTTTTAAAAATTTGGCAACACCCTCCATTGACTGGAGATGATGTTTTACCAGGGTCCCAGATGTCCTCCCTATGGCAATGGGATAGGTTGTTTTTATTTTATTTTCAAAATTATGCTTCCTTTGTGTTTGATAAAATGTGCCACTGATATTTTAATTTTGATTTATTTGCAGTTGACAGCAAAAAAAAATCTCCAAAAGAGGCAGACGTTAATATGAGGCACTTAAAACTTATCTGGAGTTTGCATCAGACTGTTGCCGACGAGCATATTAGGTCAGCTTCATATCTGCTTCAGTACAAGAGTTACACATCCTCTTTTACTGCTCGTCCGATGATAAGCGATGCAGAACCCATACCAGCCTCTACAAGTTCTTCACCTGAATCACATATACCTTTGAGTGAAAGGATGAAGAAAAGAAGGCCTCCTACCCTTTTTGAGAAACCTGCCTCTGGTGCTGGAGAGGCAAAAAGAAGTAAGCTTGATGTCCCAGGAGAACGGACAAAGAAAATTGATGCATCTTCCTCGGTTGCTCCTGTGAAGGTGGTCGAGAAGCCCCTAGTGGCCCCGAACAAGGCTGCTGCTCTAGGCGAGGTGATTGGCATTTCTCCGACTAAGACTATAACGTTAGTCGAGAAAATTGATGCTCCTCTGAGGAGGCTGAAGAAAAGCTCCTCTGTCAATTTGGCTGAATCCATCTCTCAGCCCCAGACTAGTGGTGTTCCCACTTTTGTTCCTTCGAGCTCTGCTATGAGCTCGGTGAAGACTTGGATCATTCCCGAGATCCAAGGTATTGAAGAAAACCTTTCTCGGGACACTGTTTCCACATTAGCAGCTCGTCACATTGCTTCTGTAAGTCTTATAGTCTTAAATTTCCATTCTTTCCTTTTTGTATCTGTGCACTAACTTTCTTTCATTTTCTTTTCACAGTTGGTAAGCTGTTTTAATACAATTTTGAAGAAAGATGAAGCTATTAAAGCTTCAAGCTCCTCGTTTGGTGTAGAGGAAGCTTTGGTAGGCCTGGCGCAGTCTCTAAAAGACTCTCATAAGAAATATGATGATGATAAGGCAGTTTAGGAGAAAAAATTTTCTTCGACTGAGCAGGAGAAGGCTCAGGTTATTGAGGTCTCCAAGGGGTTGGAGAAAAAAATGAACGATTTGGAGGAGAAGAATAAAGAGCTTGAAGAGAAGCTCAAAAATGATGGGGAGCTTGAAAATAAGCTCAAGGATGCTGAAGAGGAGTTGGGTCAACTTCGGGAAGTAAGTCGTCAGAAAGAAGAAGTTGAGAATAAACTAAAGGCTGCTGACAATCTTCTTTCCGAGAATCTTTCCTCGGAGAAGACAAAGAGGAAATTGGCTGTGAAGAAATATTTCAGCACTGGCTGGGATAAAGGGTGTAACAAAGGTTTGGCTGCCATGATGTCGCAAGTAGAATATGGCAGCCTCAAATACTTTAGAGATGGGTGGGTCCCTGCTCTGCAGGAGATGAAGGTTGATGAAAATTTTGAACTCTTTCAGCGACACATCCCTGGTCCCCCTCCAACTCCTGAAGACGAAGAAGAGGACGAAGATGCCTCTGAGGAATCTTCCATGGTGATGGGAGATCAAGTTTCTCATCCCCCAGCCATCCATCCCACTAACGAGGAACTTCAGCAACCCGCTACTTCCTCCGAGCAACCTCCAGCAATTCCCGAGCAACCCTCTGCTCCATCCGAGCAACCTACCTCCTCGTCCCAGCCTCCCGAGAAAGTTTTGGGAGACAAGGAAAAGGTGTAAAGTTGTTCGAATTTCTCTCTATATTTTATTTTTCTTTGTCAAGTGTAACTTCTGAACATGTAACTCTGAACCTTGTACTTCTGAACTTTGTGATGCAATAAAAATTTGAACTTTTGCTTATGCATACTGTTGATTCTCTTCTTCATGCTCTGTTTGTACTCTTATTGATTATTGATTTTTCTTCCTCTACTAGTTTCTGGCCAGTATGGAATTATTGTCTACTCATGATAAAAAGTTGTTACGACAATGCAATTAATATTTTAAAGCCGGTCATATAGACATGATTGCAGCTCAAATCATCCTCGATCATGGTGCTTCAGAGCAAGCAATTGAAGCATATCAGTATTTGAAGTGCCTACTCGACCGTGCAGTGGCTAACAATGTAGCATACTATGATATGATTGAGGATCTCCAAGGCACTCTTGAAGAACTTCAGCAACAATATAAGGAGTCTACTGCTCTTTTGCACGAGGGGTACGAGAAGAAGTATCAGCAAATCTGTGCCGATAAGGGATATGATAAATGGTTTGCTGCTTACGATGTGCGGGAGGGAACATTGAAAGCTGAGGTTGAAGAGCACAGATAGATAGCTGAGTTATTAGAGCAAGAAAATAATAACCTGCAAAGAGAGGTGTCTCAGTTGAAGTCTGCAGCTTCCACCTCAAATGATTTGATCCCAGTGACTGACTAGGGATTCTCGTTCTTGGAGGTCGAAAATGCCAACCTAAGGGATGAGTTAGAAACCTTGAAGAGGTCTGGCCCTTTTATATCTACTCGAGGATGAGCAAGAGCTCCTCGGGGATGAGCAAGAGCTGCTCGAATTCCTGTCGAGGAACAGAGGACTCAATCTGCTCTAGAGAACCAGGCCTTCCAACTGATGGCAAAGAACCAGGCATTGGTTGAGATGTCTAAGAAGATCAGGGATCTAGAAGAGCAGCTTTCAGCGCAGAAGTCTGTCTTGGAGAATAAAGAACTCTTTATCAAAAATCTCCACGAGTAGCTGGAAAGATTGACATATCAATTCCACAAGCAGCCCAGAGAATTCTGGATGGCTGGCTACAACGAGGCTCTCTACCATTTGGATGATCGTATCCAAAATGCAAATAATGAAGGTTACAAACAGGGATGGTTGAACGCCTTAGGTGTGCTGCAACTGGAACAAGGTCATTACCTGTGGGATTACTATAATCCTGGGTTGCTCGACCTACCAGTGCCACCATTCAAGCTTGATATGAGTTGGATCCCTGCTTGGGCCATCCCTCGGTGTCTGATTTCCAAATACCTCGGTGATTACAATCTCCATTCCAATGTCGAGATATCTCGTCCCGAGCACCTACTAGATCGACCATCTGTGATGAATATCAGGATGCTTGAAGATCTTAACTTCATTAATTCCCCTCATGCTTTAAATGATCCACTTGCTGGCGAAGAAACTGTTTCAAAAGTAGAGGGGAAGAAACCAATAGAATAGCAATCTTAATGTAATAAATTTGTATTTCATTCTTGATGTATTTTGTTCAACATTTAATGAAATAATTTTATTTACAAATCTTGACTGCCATTGTCTTGTAGTTATAAAACACTTTACATCTGTGCATGTATATGTGTTAAAAAGATAACAACATTGTGTTATTTGTCGATCAACTGGAGTTTGTTAAAACTTATTGTCGACTATCTTGAATTTGTGGTAAGCATTTGATGACTAACCAAAATTGATGATATTTTGTTTCTCGGCCAACTTGGTAGTAATTTAAAAAGTCACGAGTATCAAAAAATTTTGCTCGATCACTTTCTCGTACTCATAAAATGTTTCCGACCAACCAAGGTCGGTAAATTTTTCTTCTCGACCAACCACAGTTAGTGAGTTTTTCTTACCAACCAATCTTTGGCACTTTTTGGAATAGTTTTACTTCCCGACCAACCTTAGTTGGCGTTTTCGAGAATATATTTACTTCCTAACCAAACAAGTTGGAATTTTTAGGAATAGTTTTACTTCCCGACCAACCTTAGTTGGCGTTTTCGAGAATATATTTACTTCCTAACCAACCAAGTTGGCATTTTTAGGAATAGATTTACTTCCTAACCAACCAAGTTGGCATTTTTAGGAATAGTTTTACTTCCCGACCAACCTTAATTGGCTTTTTCGAGAATACATTTACTTCCTAACCAACCAAGTTGGCATTTTTAGGAATAGATTTACTTCCTAACCAACCAAGTTGGCATTTTTAGGAATAGTCTTACTTCCGGACCAACCTTAGTTGGCTTTTTCGAGAATATATTTACTTCCTAACCAACCAAGTTGGCATTTTTAGGAATAGATTTGAGTAGTCTGAGTTTTGCTGAGTAGTGTGTAGCACTAGTATTTCGCAAAAAAATTCCAATAAAGGGAAAGAACTGGGCAAAACATTGTCACTTTATTCATACTGATGAAACTGCATTACATGAGAGTTTACATTACTGATAATATTTACGCAGGTGCTCTACATTCCATGCATTCTTAAACTCCTCCCCCTCTAAAGTTTCTATTTTGTATGTCCCTGGTCGAACAACTTACTTAACTCGGTAGGGTCCATACCAGTTGGCTTCCAGTTTGTTGTGCTTTTGAATTACCTTCTTTAGCACATAGTCTCCTTCTTTCAAGTCGCACTTCTTCACTCTTTTGTTGTAGAACAAAGCTGTTCGTTGCTGGTAAGCAGTATTTATAATGGCTGCTTCTTCCCTAACCTCCTCGAGCATGTCCAAGTCTAACCTTCTCATTAAATCGCTGACAGGGGAATTGAAATTCAGTATTCTGTGTGTTGGGAGACCCAATTCGGTGGGTATAATAGCCTCACTTTCAAATGCCAGCATATATGGAGATTCCCCTATTGCTGCTCGGGGAGTAGTTCGGTAAACCCATAGCACTGATTGTAGCTCGTTGATCCAGTTTGCTTTCGCATCGTTTAGTCTTTTTTTTAAACCATTCAACAGCGTTCTGTTTGTCACTTCAGTTTGTCCATTGCTTTGAGGATGGCCTAGTGCCGAGTGGATCTTCAAGATATTTGACTGATGATAATAGGCAGCGAACTCCTCGTTGTCAAATTGCGTTCCATGGTCTGTGATGAAGGCATGAGGAAGACCATATCGACAAATGATGTTCTTCCAAATAAATTGGTACACCTTGTCGTATGTCATATCAATGAGAGGCTCAGCCTCAACCCATTTAGTAAAATAATCCACAGCGACTACGAGATACTTAAATCTCCCCCTGGTCGTCGGCAGTGGCCTAATCAAATCTATTCCCCATATGGCAAATGGCCAAGGGGAAGTAATGGGTGTCAATAACGCTTGGGGAGTTCTTCGGATAGAGGAGAAGCGCTGACACTTGTCACATTTCTTAGCATAGGCTATGCAATCAACCCTCATCGTCGGCCAGTAGTATCCTTGAGTCATCATTCTTTGTAAAAGAGTCTGACCTGCTACATGGGCTCCACAGGACCCTTCATGGACCTCTCCAATCAAATCTTTCACCTCGGTGGGATGTACACATCTTTGCAAACCTGCTATAATTCCTCGTCTGTATAAAATACCATTAGTCAGTACATAACGAGAAACCTTAAACTTCAGTTTCTTGGCTACAAGTTTGTCAGTTGGTAATTCCCCTTTCTCAATATATGTCCTGATGGGATCCATCCATGATGACCCTAAATCGAGGGTATTAAAGTTTATCGTCAAATCTTCATCTATACTCCGACCAGCTAAAACTTCAATTGGGATTGTTCTTCGCAGCTCGGTACGAGTAGCTGATGCTAATCGAGCTAAGGCGTCTTCTCTTGCATTCTCCATTCTTGGTATTCTGACCATCTGAATAGCAACAAATTCCGACACCAATTCCTTTGCCTTTGCATGATATCTTATCATTAATTCTCCTTTGGCTGCATATAATCCCATCATTTGATTTATGACCAATTGCGAGTCACTGAAAACAATAACTTGTTCTGCCCCCATGGTTTTTGCCAAACTAAGACCTGCAATCATGGCTTCATATTCAGCCTCATTATTCGAAGCTTTAAATTGAAAACGTAGGGCGTATTCTATGTCGACCTTATCCGGACTGTTCAAAACTATCCATGCGCCACATCCTGTAGTGCAGGATGAACCATCGACATACAGACTCCATATAGGCAACTCGTCTTCAAATTGCTGATCTAATAGAGTTCCTCGGTGGAAAATTTGTTGCTTCCTTTCACCATCTCCTGATATTTCTTGTTGTTTGGCGATCATCTTCTCTTGCCCTTTTACCAACCTAAGCTGGTCTAGGCTTGAATTTGATGATCCTGTAACATCTACTTACCCTTTTACCAAACTATGTTGGTCTGGGCTTGCATTTGATGATCTTGTAACATCCACAGGTTGATCAACGAGCAACTTTTGCTCCTCGGGGGTATCAGGATAGGTGAACTCTGCTATAAAATTTGCTACCGCTTGCCCTTTTAGCGATGATCTGGGTTCATAAACTATATCATATTCACCGAGTTCTATTACCCAACACATCAATCTTCCTGACTTTTCTGGTTTATGAAGTGCTTGCCTCAATGGCATATCAGTATATACTACTATGGTATAAGCCTGGAAGTATGGCTTCATTCTTGTACTTGCCTCGATCAATGCTAGTGCCAATTTTTCCAGCCTTGGATATTTGATCTCTGCTCTTTGGAAGGCCTTACTTGTGTAGTAGATTGGTTTTTGTACTCCATTCTCCACTCTTATCAATGCCGAACTAACTGCATTCTCGAACACTGCCAGATACAAGTATAATTTTTCTCCCATCACTGGCCTGGATAACAGTGGAGGTGTTCCCAAATATTTCTTCAAGTCTTGGAAATCTTTCTCACATTCATAATTACACTCAAAAGTTTTTCGGAGCGTCTTGAAGAATGGGAGGCATCGATCAGTTTCCCGCGATACAAATCTGTTGAGTGCTTCTACTCGCCCTGTAAGACTTTGTACCTCTTTCTTCGTCGTTGGGGATCGCAGCCCTAACAGAGCTTTGATCTTTTCAGGGTTAGCTTCAATGCCTCGCTGATTGATAATGTACCCGAGAAACATGCCTTCTCGTACTCCAAATATGCACTTCATCGGGTTCAACTTCATTTGATATTTATCTAGTTGATCAAAGGTCTGGCTTAAGTCAACTAGATGATCAGCAACTTTCTTTCTCTTTGTCAGTATATCGTCAACATAGACTTCCATATTGCAACTGATTTTTTCTGCAAACACTTTGTTCATCAGCCACTGATATGTTTCACCTGCATTTTTCAAACCAAAAGGCATAACATTATAACAATAAGTTCCCCTAGGGGTAATGAAAGAAGTACTCTCCCTGTCTTCAGGTTTCATTTTAATCTGATTGTAACCAGAATAAGCATCCATGAAGCTCAGCAGCTCGTGTCCCGAGGTAGCATCCACTAGTTGATCAATTTGGGGAAGCGGAAAGTGATCCTTTGGGCATGCTTTGTTGAGGTCGGTGAAGTCTACACACATCCTCCATTTGTTGTTCTTCTTTTTCACCATCACCACATTTGCTAACCAGTCTGGATATTTAACATCTTTAATAAAACAAGCTTTCTGGAGCTTCTCAACTTCCTCCTGTATAGCTTGATTCTTCTCGGGACTAAATACTCTTCTTCTCTGTTTCACAGGCTTGATCTCCTTATTCACATTGAGTTCGTGACATAAGAAATTTGGGTCTATCCCAGGAATATCCTCATGACTCCACGCAAAAGTTTACTTTCTGCTTCTTAGGAAAGTTATCAATTCATGTTTTAGTGAGGCTTCCAACGACGAACCTACTTGAGTAGTTCGTTCAGGGTGCTCATCGTCCAGGATGATGTTTTCAGTAGCTTCCACCACTTGACCCTTCACGAGTTGTGACTCATCTCTAGGATCCAATGATTCAATTTTTGCAGCTTCATCCACTTGATAGGTGGTGGTCTTTTTCCTCATAATCAATGACTTCGAGTTTCTCGTTATTAAAACGAGTGATATAATATCTGGTACTTTCACCAGCTTTTTGTCTAACACTTAACAAATGCGCTACTCGTTTAACTGGATTTGCCCCAAAATAGAAATTCCCAATGAATAACTCGGCCAGTTGAAAGAAAGTTGAGATCTTACCCCGAGGAAGATTATTATACCATATTTGAGAAGATCCGGTAAGAGTTCTCGAGAATGCTCTCCATCTCATCTCATCTGGAACAGCATAGATGTCGACTGCAGCTTGGTATTGTTCTATATGAAGGACAGGGTCGGTCTTTCCATCATATTTGGGGGTCACAACAGGTGCTTTGAACTTTGATGGTGTTGGAAAATCTACAATGGCCTGGACAAAAGGTGTTCCTTGAACAAAAGTTCGTTGTAGAGGGTTCTTGGCCTTAGCCATTTCCCCTAATCTATCCTCCAGCCTCTGAATGGAGCCTTTCCACGCATCATTTCTTTCCTCGGGCCTGTTGGTTCGAGCAACTGATCGTGTTGATGTGGCCTCCTGGGATCTATCTTGACGAGCAACTGGTCGCGACTGGGCAGATCCTTCCCTTAAATCTGATGGTCGTCGAAAACTCCTCGATGCGGCTCTAGGAGGACTTTTGCTCCTCCTAGGACCTAATCGATCAAAAGGAGATACTCTTCTTAATCTTTCTAGCGCACTAGTCCTTTATGGAGAGAGAGTGATACGTTGTTCAGTATCTGTGGCTCGTACTGACGAAGTTCGTCCAGGTCGATAAGAAAAATCTTTAGACTCCTCAGTACGATATGAATCGGTACGCCTAGTATGCGAAGAAAGTAAACGGGTATTTCTTTGAATACTTCGCGATTCTAAATGGGTTGGTGCACCACCATGGAGGGTTTGTATGAGTTATCGCATAGTTTCTTGCATGACTGTTTGGCCTTGGGCCAGATTTGTCATTATTCCAGCCAGATCTGGAATATTTGGCGGAGCAGATGGATTTGGAGGGCTTCCAGCGTTTCGATTGCTAGGTTCTGGAATATCAGCCATTTGTGATGAATTGTTTTTGATGAAAAACGATATTACCAGTCGTTTCCCACAGACGGCACCAATCTGTTGATGTAAAAAATTAGATTATATCTAATTATTCAATCACAGACAAATAAAATAAGACAAAGAACTTTTAAAGTGGTTCAGCCTTATAAGAATGGCCTACGTCCACTGTTTCTGTTATTGCTGACTGTTTGGGAATTCTCGATTACAAGTTTTTTCAAGAAATTTCGGTCCCCTTATAATGAGGATAATAAAATGTATTTATAGCCCTAAGGCTGTAATGTGAAAGGGTAATACATTTAATGCCCCTTAAGCGTATACATCTGTATGATAATAATAAGCATTTAATGCGTAGTCAAACTGTTGGTTATCCGGCTATTAATGCTTTGTCCGAGGTGCAGCTCGGACCGCCTAAGGTCCTCGGTACTCAAAAATTCCTCGGAGAGTTCTTGTAGGTCGGAGCGTCTGAGTTGATCGGGGAAGCATAGTTCCTCGTTGCAGTATAGTTCCTCGGAGTCGAGGTGTTGTTCGTAAGTGTTTGTCGTTGCCATGTAGATTGCCACGTGTCTTCACCCAATTGAGCCATGTCAGCAAACTAAATTTGGTATCAACAATTAGTATCATCACCATATCACTAGCATAATTTGCATCAGCATCGCTTCTATTTATTATTATCATCATTTTTTACTATCATCATCACATTACATATTAGTATCAAATTTTTATCATCCCCGTCTTCATTCCCATTATTACTACTGTTAAAATCATTATCTTTTACTATCATCCTCACATTAAATATTAATATCATATTTTTATTATCATCATCGTCGTCGTCATCATCATCATCATCATCATCATCATCATCATCATTATTCTCATTATTACTATCATCTCATTATTTTTACTATTATTGTAATCATCACTTTAATATTATTTATTATTACGTCACTATTATCATTATTTTTACTCTCTCTCTCTCTCTCTCTATATATATATATATATATATATATATATTCCCCCTTATATGTCATTAAACTATTATCACAGATCTCCACATTACACGAAATAAGCCATGGGCACTAACCTCGGAAGAACCCTTAAAAATACCAACTTTCAAAACCTACATGAAAGTTCAAAGTGCTAATAACACCAAGAACAAAAGTATATAGGGCCAAAATGAAAATAATAAAAAATCAAATGACCCATTAAAACAATAATGAAATAAGCCCCCTATGATCGTTAATCGATCAATTAATAGACCCCCCCCCCCCAAAAAAAAAAAAAAATTAACCAATTGGTTATCCATCCTAGAAAGTGATAATTAGAAGATATGTGGAGATCTAATCTTAGCCTTACACGTGCCAACTACTCAACATCAAGGTTCCTAAGCAGTTAACCTACTGGCCCAGAGGCCTATAAATAAAGGTACCAACTACCATTTCAAAGCATCCCAAAACTCGACCATGATCCGAATTTTTTCAACTAAATCTCTCCCAAGTGTCGTAGATACTCGATGTTATTTTAAAAGTCCCGAAGAAGCTCGTACTTCATAAAAGTCTCTTTTACGCCAAGAAAATCTTGTACTTCAGCTAACTCAATTCTGAGTCCCAAAAGAGGTTCATACTGAAAAGTTGCCTTCGAGAAACAAATTGATCCAAACCTCTTCACAAATTTTGCCAAAGTTAGCGTAAAGGTAAAGAACCTTTGCATAAATTTTGGGGAAATACCCTGCATATAGTTACTGTGATAAATTGTACATACCTGTTTATCTTCTTTAGCCCGACCCCCATTTAGGGGATCGGGTATGCAACTTATAGTGTTTATACTTCAAAAGACTGATTTCTAATCTAGCACCTCTATTTGTGTATTGTGTTGTCATGATTATATGATAAACAAATGCTAACCAAGTTCCGTGATTAAAATATATCAACATGAAAATAAACTTTTGAAAATATGTTCATAGGAAAATACCATTGAGCTGTGTCTGCACGAAATTTTACAAGCCAAAGTCTAAAATTCGTCTACTCCCACCACTTCTCCGAGTGAAATAAGCCCGTTGAGGAGGCGGCACTCCTAATATGTGTTTTCATACAAATACTTTTTGAACATTGGCATTTGATCATCGTATTTTTGTAACATATAAACATATCATTCCAACACAATGGAAATGCTACATTAAGGAGTAGGCTCTATAAATACCGTACTGTTGTGCCTTTTATACCCGGTATCTCGTAGCCTACACCTACAAGTATATTGCGTTTGTTGAAACTAAATCGTCTTTGATACCAAGTCTTCTTGGATATGTAGGCGCACTACACCATATGGGAACATTTGTAACGGACCTATATTTGGTTTAGTAATAGATAGAGTGCGTTAGGAATTTCCAACGGTATTGAAGTGTTAGTAATTACTTATGTTCGTTACAATTAGTTTTAGTGTGTTTATATTTAATTATAATATATATTTTTAATTTTTTTTATGAGTTAAAAGTAAGTGTGAGGAAAACAAATTGGCACCAACATGAAGAGAGTTCTATCGTGAGCTATTTGTTTTACCCCAACTCCACATAAAAGAAGGGAGACACTTTTGACCCATAACAGTTCCTTCCCTCCTCCCATCGTTGTTCTCCTTCACCGTCATTCTCCTTAGTTAATAACTGATGGCCATTCTCCTCCCACCTCCGCTCTTTTATATCTGACTGCGTTCTCCATCTCTTATATCTGACTGCGTTCTCTATCTCCATCTCCATCAGGTATAAATTCTATGTCTGATTGCTCTTCTATATTTCGCATATTACCCTGTCCAGAGAGTCACATAATTCTCGTTTTTCTTTCAATTTTTTGTTCTCTATCTCCATCTCCATCAGGTATAAATTCTATATCTGATTGCTCTTCTATGTTTCTCATATTATCCTGTCCAGAGAGTCACATAATTCTCGTTTTTCTTTTAAAAAATTATAGGTCTGATTGCTCTTCTATATTTCCCATATGTCTGATTTCTCTTCTATATTTCACATATTCATATATTAAAAGATTGCAGTCAGATAATTCTCATTTTTCTAATCGCCTATCCATCTCTATATATTTATTTTTGTATTTTTTAATTTTTTGTTTAAATATAAGATTGCAGAAAGAAAAAATATATTAAAAGATGGAGAAGTTGTTCTGTATGAGTTCCTTAATATATGTTTAAATATTTATTACTGTATTTTTTAATTCTTTTATGAGCGTTATTTGTTAATGCATGTACATCTTTATTGGGTAATTAAGGTATTAGTTCATGGTTTTGTTGTTGGCGAATTACATCCGTTAATAACCATATTTATCCAGTTGAAATCATAAAATCATGGCTGAAATATGATATCACGTTTGAAATCGAAGGTTGCAATCAAAGCTAGGGTTTTAAGTAAGATCAAATCAAAAATTTAAAGTATGAGCTTGTTATATATCCTCCTGCCACAATAATGTACAATTTCATCTTTATAGTTTTAAATGTGTTTACCTAACATATCTAATCCTGAATATTGTAGATTTTTATTTCAACGAAATACATGTTTTGTGATGATTATTTCGGTGATAGAATTACATATAGGTTATTGAAGCTTTTAGGAAACACAATTTGCCTTCAACATTAAATAATTATTTACTATTTCCATATGAATGTATTGTCTTACTATACGATATGCTCTTGTCACTTAACTCTTTTACGTTGCAGAATGTCTCGACCAATTAATAAAGGATGGATGGGTGAAAAGAATAGATTTAACTTAGTGTATAAACAAGGCGTTGAAGATTTTATTGACTTTGCGATTGAAAATAATGATCAACTGCTGTCAATATTTCCATGTCCATATTTGAAATATCGGAATAGGATGCGGTTTACCATGACAGAAATTCAAACACATTTGCTGAGGCACGATATAGACCAGTCGTATACTACATGGGCTTTATATGGTGAAAAGTCTTCCACAAATTTAAAAGAGCACCCATCAACAAGAACGGTTGAAGAAATAACTGAAGAATAAAGCATAGACAATGCGAAACTTGGTATGGGGAACCTTGTTGATACATTTTATGGAGTGCATGAAGGTACTTATGTGGATACTGAGGGAGGTCAAACAGATGTTGCTGAAGAAACGTATCTAGGTAATAAAAAGTACGATGAATACAAGAGATTAGCAAATGAGAAACTGTACCCTTCATGTGAGGGACCTGAGACAACTCTTTCTATAATCGTAGAATTGCACAATATAAAGAAACAGTTTGGATGGTCAGGAAATAGCGTGACAGCACTTCTATCTATACTAAAAAGGTGGCTCCCGACAGGAAACACGTTGCCAGAAAAGTATCCTCACATGAAGCGTATGATGAAAGACTTAGGGATGAAGGACAATTTCAGTCATGCATGCGTTAATAATTGTATTTTGTATTGAAAGGAAAATGAAGATAAGGAGTAATGTCCTCAATGTGGAGAGCCGAGATATGAAGTGACCACGCACAAAGGGAGTAGAGTATGCAAAGAACCTAAGAAAGTATTGAGGTATTTTCCTCTCATTCCTAGACTTGTTAGATTGTACACCATACCATGGATAGCACGGGAAATGACATGGCATAGTCGAGCAACCAGTTCATGGGATTTTCAATGACATCCTTCCGATTCATCTCAGTAGCGAAATTTTAAACTGAAATGGCCAGATTTTTCTAAAGAAGAGCGCAATGTTTGGCTAGTAATAGCAACTGATGGTTTTAATCCATGTGGTATTCAATCTGCTAGTTATAGTTGTTGACCTGTTATCACCGCACCATTAAATTTCTCACCATCATTATACGGGAAGCGAGAGTTTCATATGTTGTCTTTATTAATACCCGGACCAAAGGCACTTGGTCAAGACATTGATGTTTTCTTCAGCCACTAGTAGGCGAGTTGAAGATACTATGGGAAGAAGGAGTGTCGGCTTATGACATGTCGAGAAAAGAGTCTTTCATATTGAGAGTTATGCTTATATAGGGGATTGATGATTTCCCCGCATACGGGAATTTATCTGGATGCGTAACACATGGTTATAAAGCTTGTCCTGTTTGTGGTGATAATACTCCATCCATCCGACTAGAGCATAGCCAAAAGTTAGTTTACACAAACTACCGTATGTTTCTCAGCAATGATCACCCATTCAGGAAAGGAGGTTATTTGGGGTTCAAAACGACAGAATATAGAGACCCTCCTAGTCGGCTAAATGGTGATGCACTATTAGAGAAGTTATCCCACATTGATTATATTCCTGGGAAGATCCCAAAAGTCCATAATAAAAAGCGAAAGGTTGGTGATGGATTCTATAATTGTAATATCGAAGTTAAAGAGGCGTGGTATAAAAGGTATATTTTGTTTGATTTAGAATATTGGATTTCACATCAAGTTCGACATGTTCTTGATGTGATGCACATAGAGAAGAATGTTGCAGAACATCTAATAAACACAATCCTTGATACTAAACTCAAAATAAAGGATACAATAAATGCTCGGTTGGATATGAAGAATATGCACATGCACGGTAGTCAATGGATGAAAGTAGACGGACACACTGGTAAAGAGATAAAACCCAAAGCACCATTTACATTGAATAGGGAGGAGAAAAATCAGTTTTGTCAAATTTTGAAAGACTTAAAGCTCCCTTCGATTTTTTCATCCAATTTGAGCAATATTGTCAGTCTTAATCCACCCAATCTGCACTCGTTGAAGTCACATGACTATCATGTCATAATAGAGTATTTACTATATGTCTTGCTTCAACATGCTTTTCCTAAACACCGTGATTTATGAAAAGCTATCCAACAGTTGAGTTTGTTCTTTAAGATACAGTGCTCAAAGGTTTTAATTCGAAAGGATATCCAAAGATCCAAATACATGGTTGTGGAAGCATTGTGTGTGTTGGAAAAATATTTTCCACCAACATTCTTTGATATTATCATCCACCTTATGGTGCATCTAAGAGATGGAGAATTGATATGTGGACGTATATTAGATCGGTGGATGTCTTCGTTCGAAAGGTAAACAGCTTATCTTATATTGAATTTTAACACGCAAATGTTAACGACTTTTTAATGTTCATATTTTTCTCCCATATGAACAGAGAAATGGGGGACTTTAAAAATATACCAAGCAATAAATGATATGTTGAAGGGTCGATTACAGAGTCCTATATTGTTTCTGGGTCGGTTCGCTATTGCATGGAGTATATGATAAACCCCCTTGAGGTAAATCATCGACGGACTCATGAAGCATTCTTAAAGGAAGATGGAGAGTTCTCTGATGAGGGGCCTTTGCTTGATGATAAGATTGTGATGTTAGAACCAACACAATTTCAACAAATACGTCGGTGGGTACTATTTTGGCTTAATTTCGATGGACTCCATGAATACTACATGTTTGAGTTTCTTCATATGTTTATATTTCATGTGTATTAATATTGTTATATTGAAACTTGAAACTAACATGAACAATTTATAGTGAGTATAAAGCATTATTGAAGTCCAATTCTCGTGGTAAAGGAAAGGGGATCAAAATGACAAAAGTACATAAGTAAACTTCTTTCATACCATGGCTATACGAAAAGGTTTGTAAAATATAATAAGAGTTATTAGACATGTCGTTTATTAGTGAGCATAATGTTGGAATTTAATGTTATAATTATGTTTTGGTCTTTTGCACAGTTGGCCAATTCAAGAGAGACAAAATCGAAGGCATTGTTATGGCGATTAGTTCAAGGGCCAAATCATAGCGTTAAGACATATAAGAAGTACCACATCAACGGTTTTGTATTTTTAACTAAGTACCATGACGATAGTGTTGTAACACAAGACATCGGTGTTTGCCTAACGGCGTGCACAAAATTTAGGGAAAGAAAAAGTGGTAAAAACCTAAAAGATGCTTTGACAATGTGGTATGGGGTTATTAGACAGATAATTGAGCTTGATTATATAATAATTAAGGAGGTAGTGTTTTATTGTGATTGGGTTAGAGTGGAAGATAGGACCAATGGTTGTCGATACGGTCCGGACTCTAATTTGGTGATGGTGAATTTTGACAAGCTTAAGAGTTTGGGCAATGACTTAGATGAACCTGTAATTCTTGCTTTCGAGGCCAACCATGTATTTTATTTGAGAGACCTTAAGAATCCCAATTGGTGGGTGGTTGTACACTCACCAAAGAGACTGACCAGTCGAGTAGACGAGCTAGATATACCAACGGACTTCCAATCTACTATTGAAGACCAACCTCATTTGGAAAAGATGTTTAAACTTCATGGTTTTGTCTAGATATTGAATCACCAAATTCACTTGGAAATATGTGAATACCTTTGGAACGATTAATTCCTCTTTTCTTATCTTTTTATGGTTCGAATGACATTGAATTACTTCATATATTTATAGACATTTATTTTTATAAATCATGTTATGTATGTAGTTGTCCAGTCGCTTTTCTCTGTTTCTATTTCTTTGAGTTTGTTTATTTTTGTATATGATTCGACTGGCATGATTATGAATGGAGCAATATTATAGTTCAAGTGTAAAGGTTGTTATGGTTCGATTGGGATGAGTTTGAACGCAGAGTTTAGGGGGATGATGGTCTAACAGATATTATCAAAACGCTGATTCAAATACTGTATGTCGATGTTATCAAATAAAGTTGATTTCATTTTGTTAAGAAAAAAGGTTAGGGGCCTCACGAGGGTCGCCGAGAAGGCCGTCGAGAAAAGCGAGGCCTGCTTTTTTGGTTTTGCGATGCCACACGACCCCCTCTTCATATCAGGGACAAAGGTTATCACATGGAGTCTAGTGTTGTTGATATTTCCCTCTTTAGGATTGTTGTAGTCCAAGATGTCAACAACATCACTTTGGACGAGGATGACAAACCCAATGACAAAGATACTGATGACAAGTACTGGAGTGAGTGAGTGAGGGACACATTTATTTTCAACTACTAGTATTTGACTCTATTTTTATATCATAAATGACCTTTTCACACTTTTCCTTTTTCTCTTTTCATTAACTGCATTTATGATGTGGATATTGTTTTCACTGTTAGTTTGAGTTCACATTAAGAAAAAATGATAATAATGCTGCTCTTCTTTTTGTAGATATGATTTTTCCTCAACATATACAAACAGGGTTTGTTGTTCCAACTACATTTAAGCATCTAATGCTTGCGGGGCCGATATAATATAAAATAAAACTATAATTTAAAAAAAATTGATTCTTTTTCCGCTTGTTGTTGACCATATACCATTATAAGCTTCTTGGGCTCGCCAACTGGTGGTGCTCGTTGCGTTCACGAACATGTGCTTTACAAACCTTTTGCGAGCTCCTCACCGTATGGCGTCGGACTGTCATTGCTCCAAAGGTTGAATGACTCTTCAATGAATGCAATAAGGGGATAATGAGTAAATGGAAGATGCAAAAAGGAAGGATCAACATTGAGGGTGATTAATTTAAATGTCAAATTCATGTCAAATTCAATCTATTAATAGTTATTGAGCTTTAAAACATATAAAGCGATATGGTAGGAATGCTCTATGAAAACCTCAAGTTATAAAACAAAATAAAAGCATTTAAAACTCATGGGGTGCAATATAAAATAACGTGTTATTGTCATTATAAAATCATTTTGGGCTTTCCAACCGGTGGTGCTAGTTGCGTGTTTTACTGACAATTTGCAGGTTGCTCACCATGTGGCATTGGAGTACTGTTGCTTACTTAATTCTTTGGAGACTCGAGGACTCCGCACTTGATATTTCCTAATCACACCTGTGATGTTCTCATTACCAAAAAATAAATTTAATATTATAATTAAAAAAATCCAAGTCATTACAACCCATGGGGGTAGCCTAGTGTCATGCGCCTTTATCTCATAACTTGAAGATGTTCAAATCCTCTTGAAGCATCTCCATTATGTGTCCTGATATGTGCAAATTAATCAGGTATTTAAGAGGCATGGTATCAAAAAATGAAAACAAAATATCCAACTCAAACTCTAATTCCTAACATCTTTATTCAATAAGTTTCCAAGCATGGCTTCATATACTGATTTAGAATACTGATATTCAATAAGTTTCTAAACTTTCAAACTTTTTATCCTACTTATTGCAGGTATGATCTATCTAAATTTCAAACTTTTATATCCCTTCTACATTTTTTTATCACTATTAATATGTGGTCAGCCGAGTGGGTTTGAATCTTTCTCAGGGCATTGATTTGAGGTACTATTTCTAAGATCTCGACAATCTGTTTTTGTGACGATCTGCATGAGCATTTTGTTGGCTGGTTAGTTATGTTTCGATATACCCATATATTATTAGTGTTAGCTTGTATGTATATATATTTATTGCACAAGTCCTGAAACTGTTAATGAGTGTCTTGAATATACACGTATTGTGTTGAGAAAATTAGGTATTAATCTTTATCAGTCTTCAAGCATATGCGGAACCTTGACCGAATTTATCATTCCCTTTTATAAGAATCACACAGTGCCCTTATTAGAAGATCGACCTTTGCTGCTTTTGAAATTGCCCGTGTATGACTGATTCATAAGCTATTGCGTAAATACTTGGATTCATCGGCTTCAGGTGCACATCCCACTTATGAAGGCTCTGTCTGTATCCTAGATGATAATATAAACATGTTAATAATGCACTGAATAGAACTTCCAGCAAGCATTTAAATCTCTCTGGTAGGTTTGTTTGAGAACTGTTCTTTATCCTATAATCAATAAACAAAAAAATTAATATGGTTTAAGTTTCTCTTCTAATAAGCATGGGCTCATATTTTATCTCAATCAGTCTGATAATCAATTTGAAAGTTTAATTATTTTTCCTTTGGATTGATATATGTGAGAGGCTTCTCATCCTGCATAATACTCTGATTCTCTTTGTGATGACATAAATTTCCATCACAAAAGTTTTATCAAATTTTGGTAAGGTGATAACTTGTGTGGTACTCATGGCCTATGAGAGAGCTAAGGCGAAGGAGTTTGAACAAAAAATAGAGAAGGGGAACAATGTTGGACAGAGTTTTCATTGTAATTTCTTTCTTTTTTAATAAATAAGAAATTAGAATCTTCTTTGTCATTTTCTATCATCAAACAAGAAACTGAGCAAGATGATTTTTGATCTATTCCTTTTGATCCTTTGTTCAAGAGAGTCATAAGAGCTTCAAGTAAGAAACACTCCCCAAATATCTCTTAGTAACTGTGTTTCTAAAAGTAACAACAAGATATGGTTCCTTTGTAATGAGGATATCCAAGTATTAGTTATTAAAGATGAAGAACAACTGCTATGCTTACAGTTAGTTATACCTGCTTTAAGCAAGTCAGGGTTTGTGGTGATTGTTTTGCAAAATGTTCTACAGTTGACATAAGGGATCTTTTGTCTAGTTTAGAAGATTTGACAAACAATTCCTCTAACCAAATATGGTTAGGTATAGGAGACTTCAATGTGGTTTCCTCAGAAGTGGAAAAATCAGGTGGATTTTAATTCAGTAGAGGACTTCGATGATGTGATGGCTTCTTATTCCCTCTCTGATTTGGGATACATTGGGAATAGATTCACATGGTCAAATAACAGATTCAGAGGAACTATATTTTGTAGATTGGATAGAGCCCTAGTTAGTCAAAAATTCATAATTAAAGTGTTCCTATTGCATTCCATGTTTGAAAAGCCCTCTTATTTCTTTATGTACAGATGCTCCCAAACTTTATTCTATTCCCATTTCATGGGACAGCTCTAGTGAGATTTTCAAATGCTTGTTATTCTTTAGATACGCCTTTTCAGAGACCGTCTTCATGAGAATTTGACACATATTTAGGAAATCATCCTCCACCCTAGCTTTATAGCTACCGCAAATCTTCTCCAAACAATTTCACAATCAGTTCAAAATCTCTACAGTTAAGAATCTCTACAACCAATTTACCTATAATAGCTTGTTTGGATTTAACTTTTTTTTAATATGCTAAGATGTATTACCCTGTCTTGATATACCATCATCTGACATAGGCATCTAAACTCCGATTCTCCTTAAGCCTAGCAAATAATTAAATGTCTTGTGATTTATTTTGAGCTTACTTATTCATACACTGTGAGGTTTTTAAATGTTGAAAAACTTTGAGAAATTGATCATCCCATTTAAATCTATCTTTTGAGAATAATGGTCTACTGATGTAGCCATAACCATTGACAAATCTCCTGTTGTAGCCGGTTAGTCCTAGGAATCCCCTTAAGCTATTAATATTTTTGGGAAGTCACCAACTTATCATATCGTCGACTTTATTCGGATCTGCAACAACTAATTCACCTGTTATTCCTAGGAATTTTATTTTTCTTCTCTTCTTAGAGCATGGTCAGATCTGAATCATATCTGAGTTCTGGAGCACCAACTGTTTAAATTTGTAATGATAATTATTTTATTTTTCATATTTTAATTTTTTTTAAACTTTTAGTGTAAAATATAAAAAAAGAAATAAAAACAAATACATGTAAATAAAAAAGTAGTAATTATTTTAAAATAATTATAAAGGAAATACAAATCACATCAAAAAATTGATCAGTTTTATTTGGCTTAAATTTTAACTGAGAACTCCACACATCAACTATTGTATTGTTAACCATTCATTTGGGTTAATATAATAATGTACGCATACTTGTATTGTACTCGAATCGTCATTTACTCTTGGCTTGGTCTCTTAGATTCCAAATTTCTCAATGCCTGATGTGGGACTTCAATATCATGCACTGGATTTCTTATCAAAAAAAGATGTCATGCAGTGGATTAAGTGGAGTGATTTGGGAATTTTTCTCTTTGTACTAGTATATGTACCTCAATATCATGTAACATTAAGAGGTTGAATTTTCTGTCATAGAAGAATTTGGGCAATAATTTTCAAAATGATTGTTAGTATTCTGGTACACTGAAATTTATAGTCAATTATTTTGGCCATACGACATTTCTAGATGTGGTAAGCAATGTTTTTATTCAAGTACCCTTCACGTATAATGCAAATGTTTGCAGTACAGTATTATGGAGTGAAGGAACTCAAAGTTTCTTCCCCATATTATTTTACATTTTCTATACCATTGTGATTTGTAAAAATTACCCTGCTGCGGTCGATTATAACCAATTTAATTATGTGGGATATGGTAGTGAAATGGGCATATGCAACCTTGTGTCATTTCTCATTGACTGAAAATGATAATTGAAATTAGGCACAAGTTCTCTGAATTGATACTTAAATTGCTATGTCTTAATTTCTATTGCACCGATTGAATAGATACTCCAATGCGAGCACTAATAATCAAGTGAAGTATTAATAGTGTCCTAATATGAATACCGAACATAGTCAATAGCCACATTCACGCATTGCCCTGCTCCCATACGTGAAACATCATTTTATTTGGATGAGATGCCTAAATCTGAATTGTATACCCTGGGTAAATGACCCCCCTTGCATCAACCTCAATTTCTTGGATATGGACAAAATTGTGCACAATACCTTACGTAGATATATGATGCTCATTTAATGTTCTAGCATTTAATGCCGTGTTCTGAATTTCAGGAAATCAATTATGTATTCAGATGCAAATGCAATGCAACAACCATCTTCTGCTCAAACTTCGTCTCAACCATTGGGTGACAAAGATGAGAAGGATAAAATTCCAATTATAGTTGAAATGGACAGATCTGTTGTGGGTGACAATTGTAAGAAGTGGAATTCTCGTGTTGGGGACTTAGTGCGAAGTCTTATTCCCATTAGCTCTGATGATTGGCGAAAGGTGCCACAACACTTCAAAGATGATGTATGGCGCACATTAATGGTACTATCTATACATCATGTTTTTTCCTTTTTAAAATACAAAACATACATAGATATACCGTGGATTCAATAATTTATTTTTTGAATCATAGTATGTTCGTGCGTAAAGCAAATGTATAAAGTCGTTTTGTTGTTATCTAACCTTTTGCTGTTTTTATTTATATTTTTCTATAGGGCCAATTTGAACTTAATGTTTCGGCTGAAGTTGCTCGCCCTTTGCTTGAGAAATCTTGGTCCCAAAGGTTTAGGACCTTCAAGTCTAGTTTGCAAGACCATTTAAGGAAAAATGGTCATGAAGTGCCTCAAGGCGTTGATCCTGAAATTTGGAAAAAATTTGTAGAAAATGAAGATAATCCCAAAAGGCAACAACAAAATATTAAAAATAGTGAAAATGGACAAAAACTCCAAATTCCTCATTGTCTCGGGCGTTATAGCTATGCCCAGAAAGAATTTAAAAAGGCAGGCATTCATGATTATATTTTCCAGTCTTGACACTTTTTAGTCTTACATTTGACATCAAACTTATAGGGAAAAGAAGAGCCTACCAAAAAATTTAGGCGAATAGATAAGGGGATCGTGGGACACAGTGATGAAAATGGGAATGTGATGGCAAGCGGTAAGGCTAAATATGTGAGTATTTTAATTTTTTTGTCTGTGATATTATTTTTTTCTCCTCTAGTCTTTCCTCTTTTACATGTATTTATAGTTTAGCATATTGTTGTTCATACTATAGGATGAGTTGATGGTTGTTGAGAATAGAAGAAAATGTGAAGGAAGTAGCAATGATGAGGGAGGCATCGACACAGATGTAATTACTGAAGTATTTGGGAAGGATAAAAGGGGAAGTGTTTGTGAATATTCAAGATATATTTCTAGGACACAACTTATTCATATTGGGATTGCAAGCAAGGCACTTGAATGCGGGAAAATAGAAAATGAAAAAGATGCATGGAATAATTATGAACTCAACTCAAGACTACAGACGGTCGAGGATACCCTCAAGGTATATTTTCATTTTTTTAAATTTTATCATGCCAAGTTACAACTTCATTGTGCTATTTGTTCTCTTAACTTTTATATTTTGTTCATTTATGTTACAGGTTATGTGTCATATTGTATCAAATATGAAAGAAAGTGGGGTACCGTTGAACACTCCCACGAGTGATCGATCCATCTCAACTGGCCCTTCTCCTCTAACCCAAAACGTGGACAATATTTTTGCATCACTTGGTGCATCTCAAACTCATCATCCTCCCCACACTCCTATGAACGTACCTAATGTCCTATTGTGTAATGAGTTTGGTAAAAATTTGGCAAAAGGTCATGTTGTGACAGATCCATCATGACAAACGTGTCATTTCAAGTGTCCCCAAAATGGAGAAAAGATAGTTTATGTGGAGGAAGTGTTCGACCGTGACGCTCCTTTGTGGGAAGCTCCTCAAGATGGTTTTTATACCTTGGCTAGCTTCGCAGGTGGGGATATCTCATATGACTTGATTATTGGTTGAAGTACATTTGATTCTACTTATGGATAGATCATAACATTTATTTTTCTTTATATTTTTGTGCATGTGGACCTTTTCTAGTATGTTTGGATGATTGCTCTATGCTTGTTATGGAATATACATATTTAAGCATTTATGGACAATGATATGATGGCTATTGATTATGTATATCCTTCTTTCTCTCTCATTTTTTTTATATATGCCAACTTCATTAATTATTTGAAAATTTTAACAATCATGAGTTTTTATGAATATGTTTTTGGTAATTGTCTTTGATTACTATTTTGGCTCACATTCAATGCTGGCATTGATTTTGAAAGGGTGAGAAAGATGGATTGGTTGGTTCCCTGGAATATATATATATATATTGAATATACGACATTTTCTAACGGAGTAAAACTGTTCGAAAGTCACACTTATAACGGTTTAGATTCGTTAGTAAATAAAAGGAAAATAATAAATGTGAAAATAAGTCCTCATATAAGTAACGCTTTTTATTATTTGTAACAGTTATTTTCTGTTAGAAATAATAAATTTCTAACGGTTTTAAATAGTTAGAATTATTAATTTTACTATCGGATTATGTCCGTTAGAAATGATATTCCAAACACATTATTCCTAACGGATATATCCATTCGAAAATTGATTACTAACACTCATTGTGTGTTAGTAAATGGTCATTGTGGTGTAGTGGCACTGTACTAAGCTAAACTCATGAAGCCTGTGGCTTATAATATGTTTCTCGACATATTATTTCCTAAGGATGCGTATATCTAGTCCCAACCCCTTTGTCATGTAGGCTTTGTGCCAAGCTAAACTTGTGAAGTTATCAACCCCTTTGTCATTTACTAAAGCCGTTTAATAAAATTAAACTATTTAAGTAAATCCAAACAGTTTTTTGAAGAAACTCTTTTCTTAAAAACCAAAACTAATTGAACAAAAGATGTGTTTAATAAAAGTATGTACTAGATCTGTTCAAGATTTGATTAACCGGTTTATAAGACAGTTTAAAAACTTTAAACTCGGCACAACCAAGAATGAGATGAGGAGATGTAGAAAGATTAAGAACAAGATCTTTTACGTGGTAAAACCTCACCCAACTGAGGAAACATCCACGACTCCCTCTACGGAGTAAACCAAAAATTCCACTATAAACAAATTTTAACAGTTACAAACTATATAACAAACATGCATACAACTCAGACCTATATAAGTTTAGGAATGTACCCTCTGGTATCCTTATAACTTCTCTGCAGTTCTGATTGTTGATGTTGTCCTCCCAGTTTGCTAACTTCCAATTTGGTCAAGTTCTTTACGTCGACTCTTGTTCTCAAGATCTTATTACCAACACTTTTAGTGTGGTAGGGTGAAAGTGTTTATGGAGGTGCTTTCTAACACATGCATTCACACACACACACACTTATTATGTATAACCAGTCCTAACAAATTACATATAAGACTATATGCTGTGATTTTTCTTTTTCTCTCTTCTCACAAAACTTAACCTTATTTGACCTTTATAACAATCTCAGAATCCACGGATATCTTGCTCAGAAGACGTATCAAGATCTTAATCAATCTCAATTTTGAAAAGATTTTTGAGATTGAAAATCACCAAGTGCGATTACAAACTAGGTCAAAGGTCTTGTTTCAAGAGAACTAGAAACAGAAAACATTATTGTTGATTTCAAAGTTTCAAAAACATTTACAGAAAAGAATCAACAATATATTTCTCAAGCTGAGAAACAAAATATGAAAATCTAAGTGTAATGTAACATGAAGTACTCAGATCTGAAATTTCTATACAGCAGAAAATAGATCTAAGAAAGAATGTTTAAGTTGGACACAAGATTTAAAGAACGAAGGTGTTACAGCTACAAACCAACTACACAAACCAACTCTAAAAAATACTCAAACACTCAAGGTTGTGTTTGGGATATACAGGAGTTTGAAAAGAGTTTTAGGTTTGAAAATGGTTTTTGACGATTTAGGGTTAGGGTTAGTGTTTCTAACTCTTTCTCTCTCTTTCTAGTTTCTCTCTTTCTCTCTCTTCTATCTCTACTCTCTTTTTTCTATCAAAAGGACGAAATGGCAAAAGTCTCAGAAGGCTGAGTGAAGGGGTCCTTTTATAGGAGGCTGAGAAGATTAGAGAATACGGTTCAAAATCAAGGGTTCAGATTGAGTCAAGGTTGATTGACTTTAATCCAAGGGTTCACGATATGCGGTAATTAAAACTCTCTTGATTGGTTCATATGGGGTTCACAGGTATTATGAAAGGGCGCATGCAGATCGTTGATAAAGACGATCCAAGGGTTGTAAGCAGTCGTTGGTTTACTCTCTATAAAGAAACACACTCTCCACCAATCAGAAGATAACAAATGTTGCCCAAATAATAAGATATCAAACGTGCGTCTAAAATTAATTAAAAACACACCCTAAAGTCTCTGCCGCTTTCGCATTATACCCAAGGCAACTTTAAGCCAATATAACCATTAAACTTTAATTGCAGATTGACCCCAAAAACTTTAAAAAATAAGTTTTAAAAAACTTATTTATAATGTTTATAAAATCCCAAAAAATATTTAAAAATCAATTTTAGGGATTTAAACACACTCATCATATGTACACACAATTATATGCAATATGAAGTGTATGAGATCAATTCTACCGTGTTTGAGTCTTGTTAATATGGTCTAGATCAATCAAACAAGAAGGAGAAATATCAAACCAAGCTCTGGGGTTCTTTGGATTCTAGGATAGACATACTTTTGTCACAATTTCCAAACTAGATGAACACTTATATAATATAGACTCAAGTGAGTCAAGAGTATAAGGTGCTTCAAATAGTGCATGAGGTATGGAAGGTATTTGGGTTTGTAGTTTTAGTTATGAATATAAGTGCATGTGAAAGGTGAGGTAATGAGAGAGGGGGGGGGGGGGGGGGGGGGATAAGTTGGGGGTATTTTTGGGAAAAGAGTGTTATGTGGATTTTTTTGTTTTTTTGATTTGGTTTTGGGTGTTAAGAAGAATCGAGATATGGGATAAAATGGGTTGATGTTTGGTTTTGGATAAATGGATTGAACCCAATTTTGGATTGAAAATGGAAAGTGTTTTAGATCCAGGTTGAATTTTGGTTCTGAGTTTACAGGTTACATCTATTGGAGGAGTATCAAGTCTAAAATGGGTGGATGGGTTTCAAAAATTAGGGCAGGTATTAATGGGCTTGGATGTGGCTTCGGGTTGTCTCGGTTAAGTTTAGGCAGGGGATAAAGGTAGGTTATAAGCAGACCGGAGGTTCAGGTGGTTTTGAGTAGTTTGGCCAGAAGTTAGGGCTTGGGAAAATAGCAGGTATGGAATCGGCTCGCCTGGTTTAGGAGGATTCCGATTGGATTTCGAGTTGTTGGGTTTTGTTACGGGTCAAAGGTTCGGGTTCAAGGGTAGAGGCCGTCGCAGAGGTTGTGGCTATTAATGGAAGAATAAGAGAGAGAATGTATTGGATATATTGGAAGATGGTGAATAGGAGATGTGATTGGGTGTAATGGAGTGTATGGTATTGGGGGGGGGGGGGTGATTTGTATGTACCTAATTAGAATAATAATAAAATAAAAATTAAATATTTAAAACTCACTAAAAAATAAGAAATTAAAAGTAATAAAATCTATTAAAACAAAAATTAACTCTCTAACCTATAAACTAGTAAAAGACTAATATAAAAATAAGAAAAATAAACAAGACTAATAAAATAAAATAAAATAACTTAAAATCAGATAAATGCGCACACCTATAAAACAATAAGAACATAAAAAATACACACGACGCACACGTAGTATGAAATACTAAAATAAAATAAAAACCCTACAATAATACAAAATAAAAATGAAATAAAAAGAACTAAAAAATGACACAAACTAAATAAAATATAAATCAATAATAAAAATTAAAAAATAATATTACACACACACTGAGGATGGATAGGATAGGATAGGGGTGGACACGACTTGGTTAGGGGACATGGTAAGTACGGGGATCAAGATTTAACTCATTTTAACTGCATCTGCACAACATTTTTCCCTGATTTGATTCTTTAAACTCCGTAATAGGCAATTGACCTACAAGATAGACATATACGCGCATTAGACCCATTTTATTGAGAATTAACAATTAAAAAATGTCTATTTGGGGTTTTATTTAAAAACTTTTGGGTTCTTATCACACCACCCAAAACATAACATTGCTAGTCCTCGAGCAAAAATGGAGAAAAAGAAAGATAAGAAACCAAAAGTGTGCCACTTTCGCGGGCACATGCGATTGCACTTAGCCCGTGCAACAAGCCATTATACCTATAAGTTGCCCTATAGGATGAGTGTTTTCTCGTGAGGGTATGTAGTGAATTGTAACACCCCAAGACTTTTGAGACTGAGAAATTAAATTTTGGGAGAATAAAATTTAATTAAATTGGAGAACTCTAAAATGTGGGAATTTAAGTCCAAAAATAGAGGACATTTTTAAAGTATTCCGGATGATGATTTTGAGGGTACCATTGATCCCGGAAGGGCCGAGATAGTCAAAATGACTGTCATTGGGTTTTATTTCGGCTCCGGAATATTTTTAAGTTATTTTGACTTGAATTGGAGTAAACGAGTCATTTAAAGTGTGTATTAACATTTAAAATTGGGATTTTGTTTTAAAGGATTTGGAGGCTTACGGACGAAGCCTTCTCATTTGAGAAAAGAGAGAAAATAAAAGGGAAAGAAGAAGAAGAAGAAGAAAAGAAGAGAGAGAGGAAGAAATCTTGGAGATTCCCGGCCCAAACGCGACATCGAGGACGATCCAACCTCTACAAATCTGAGGCAAGTGTTTAATCTTGCTAAATATCTATTTGTGTATTTCATTTCATAAATTGTGGGGTAAAGAAATGGATTTTTGGGTATAAATACCAAAACCTAGATTTTTAGGTTTAATCTTGAAATCACTGTTAAATAGGGATTTAATGGATTAGAAGTGGTTGGGATCAACTTTGGGTTGACTTGTGGGGTTAAAATCATAAATTGATGAAGGTTTAATTGTTAGAAATGAAAATTTAGGGTTTAGAATTCGTGGGTTTTGATGAAGAAGAAGAACCCTTCAAAAATTTGCAAGTCCGAATCGATTCGCCCCCTTAAGCGAATCGATTCGGTTTAGTGAAATTGGCAGGTCTGCATTGACCGAATCGATTCGGACCCAAGCCGAATCGATTCGGCCTATTGCAGAAGCCCAGGTCTTTGGACCCGAATCGATTCGCCTTGGGGGCCGAATCGATTCGATGGGCCGAATCGATTCGGAATAGGGCCGAATCGATTCGGAAACAGGGTATTTTGAGGTGTTTTCTCCATAGTGATTCCAAACCCTTTTTGGTTGGGTTTATTGATTTGGGGCCTTCTCTTATGATGTAAGAGATATGTTCTTGGAGACACATAAGGAGTTTCTCATATATTAGGATTTTGGGGACTCCTTAGGATAATTTGGGAGAAATGTACCCATGCGCATTCTGGAGTTTCATATGGAGATTGTAGGGAAACCTCATTGAGGGTAGGAATACCAATTATAGATAAAGGTATAAATATGAGGTGAGGTTGAGAACTCTTAGAGAGTGAGGGATATAATATCCTTAGAAATGTTTAGACTCAGGAACAATTGGTAATGCGATAGGAGTAAGGGTTCATAAGAACAATTGAACCTTAGGCAAGATTTGGGAATGATGGGATTTTACTATCGACTAGAATAAGCGGTAGCATAAATTCTAGTTAGGATAGTTTATACGTAATTAGGGGGATAAGACCATTGAGATTCCAATACTTGAAATGAGGTTGGAATAAATTGAGGTTTTAGACTATTAAGTCATGTGTGTGCCTATGGTTAAAGGGTACTAAAGGAAACTAGGTACTTTTGAATAATAGATGAAAGTTGTAGTGATGGAATCCCTACACAAACTCTTGGGTGATAGCCCTAATGTTGAATATATAGGTATAGATATATATACATATGGTTTTGGGTGACTATTCCTCATAGGAAAGTGATTGAATATGTTTCGAGTGAGGGATTGTGTGAAATTAAATGGAAATGGTAGCGACGGCTTGTATATTGAGGATTATGTATAGTTATAGTCGGGTATATATATATCTTATACATATGAACGAGAATTAGTTTATATATATAGATATAAGGATATGTGTATATGTGTTTGTAATACCCCGTATTTTTGACTATATTTATTTTGGGATTAATTAATTAAATTGCGTATTAATTGGAAATTAATCCGGGTTATAAATACTAATGAGATGCGAATTGGTATTTGATTATGTGCATATATGATTATATATGTATCTGGTACTATAAAATTTGTCGTGAGATTTATATACGGCATTTTAGAAATTTTATTGAGACGCATGGGACCGCCGCGTCACGGTATATTATTTTGATTAATAAAAGTAAATTTAAAATCTATAATCCGTATGGTCATTTTGAGTGCGCCATCGCGTCCGGAAGGGTCGAGATAGTCAGAAAACACTAGCCGGGGGTATAATTTGGGTCCCGGGGTATTTTTAGGCCATACCGGCAACTTAAAGGGTATTTTAGTAATTTGGTATTTTTGGGTAATTAAAAGTGACGAAAATTGAGAGTTGTAATCTGATAAGGATTGACCCAACCAACCCTTTATTAACCCCATAAGCTACGTAGGTTATCATTTAGTCTTGCAACTCTCCCAAAGCAAACCCTAGCCACCATAGCCTTTTGGAGAAGAAAGCTTGGAGAAGGAGAGAGAGAGAGGAATTCTGCAGAGATTCTTCACCAAATCAACACCAAATCTGAAATCAAACCAAGGCAAGTGATTTATTCCATTTAAATTTCAGAGAATGATTCTTCCATGTTAGATTATTCAAAAACTTTGTATGTTCTTGGAAGATAATGAAAAAAACCCATAAGATTGGAGTTATTAGTTTGAATTTTGGGATATAAGTTGCATGTAGAATGTTACTGGACGATCATATTATGTGAATTACTGCCTTTTGTAATACCAAAAACGGATTTAAGATGAGGTTCATGACTGTTCTTGAGAAAAATCAGAAAAACTAGGTTTTGATGAAGATTGATCCATGTGTAGCCTATAGTTGTTGAAATATTGATTTATGGACGTTAGTAATATTGTAGGATTGTTATATGACATTAATATAACATTATATCTGAGAATCATACGTTAGAAATAAGTTTTGGGACGTTTTCAAATCTGCAGAACAAAGCAGTCCGTAGCCATACCTGTTCGATCGATCGATCGACATTCATCAGTCGATCGATCGACTAGATCGATCGATCAATATTCATAGGTCGATCGATCGACCTTCCCAGAATGAGTAAAATTTTCCTTAATTTGATTCTAATGGCAGAAACCCTCGGAGAATATGTTTGGAGAACTTATGAATACCCTCACCCTTAAGGAAGACCAGTAGGTGTGATTATTATAGTGGACTTTAATTAGAATGCAATTCGGGGAATTATTCTAGGTTATTGAAATTCGTTAGAGAGGTAACGTTTGGGTTAATAGTGCAAAATTGTGTAATTCGATGAACTAAGGTTTAGAGCAGAAGTAAAGACCTTAGGAATAAAGATGCTATATTTGGGAATAATCGGAACCTAATAATCTATTATAGATAGGTTTTAAGGATAAGGGACTACGACGTGAGGCGTGTCGACTATTTAAATTATATATTATCGGATTACTTGAATTATATAAGTTTGGGATAACGGTATAAGGATGTAGAAAATACCTTATTAATATGGTAATATCTAAGATGTGTGAATACTTAGTATATAGTTTATGTGTATGACATACCTACCATACTTGCTATCACGGGAGGTTGCGTTCGCTTAGGACCCTCTAATCCTTGTGTGCCTACGGGGGGGATATAGACTGGTACCTTGATGAACATAGGTCATAGAAAGACTTATTGTGATATTAATAAGTCCGCTGACCATGGGAGCGTAGGTATGTGCGTGACCCATGTGATGGTGACTGTGTTCGCCTCCACTATTTGTGATTTGTTGTTATCAGTAAACTATTCCTGAGAGATTCGGAATATGTAATCCTTATGTACGAGATTTACCGGGATGGATAGCAGAGTATGTGTGCACTACAGCTTAGATTGCGGGGTGCTTGTATCGTATATTTATGATGTGAATAATATACTTTAAATTAACGGAAATCCTCATGTAAATGTTGTAAAAATATTACGATATTGTTTCAAGATATATAATGAGTTAGCTGATAGTTATATCAATGGCATATTTAGTAACTGAGTTTACGTTAAACCTCTATTTAATTACGAGCGTTGTTATGTTAAATGGAACCGAGTAATATGGGTAGAACCTTTGGCAGTTTAGCTAGTTATGTTGTCAGTTAGCTAGTAATATGGGTCGTTATAGATCGGTACTTACGTTAGGAGTGCACAGTTAGTCGAGAGGTGAGAATTTAATGTGAGTGCACGTCCTAACATGTACTTTGCATTTAATGTTTTAAATGTTTTTAAAGCACTTGCAGGTTTTTAAAATGATTTCCACTTTCGGGCTCTGACCCATTTGCTTTCAAATATATTTTCTTGTAAAACCATTTTAGGTGCCCAGCCACAAGGACACCAAGCATAGGATTCTCATTCAGGTGACGAGCTGTAGCTGTTTGTGGAAGCTACAGGGATTTGCATGTAGACGCTTCTCTCATTTGGATTCCAGTCTCAGCATCTATCAGTTGTAGGGCATGTTGCCCAATTCTATTAGACATTTTTACATTTCAGTTTTCAGACTCTAGCATGTATTGCTCAGTATTCAGTTTCAGTTATTTATTTCAGTTTACTTATCAGTTGTGGGATTTGTATTGAGGAGTTTTTCCTCCAGGTTTTATTTACATTTTGTGATGGTTATTCGTTTCACTTCAGTATGGTGAATGGTGTTATTTAGTTATTCTTTTCTCTTGTTGCATGTTAATCAGATTTAATAAAATTTGGCACTTACTTTTTAAATACTAGGTGGTTAGTAATAATAAAACGTTTTCGTCAGTGATGCTATTAACTGAGCCAACTTGGCATTTTGAATTAATTTTATAAAGGAGTAGCTACCCGGTGTTTAATTAGTCGGGGTGTCACAGGTGGTATCAGAGCATCAGGTTCTAGTGTCCTTTAGGATCTGTACGGCTATTATGTTTCCGCTACGTTTTCTTTGATATAGAGCCCTATATTTTAGGACTGTTGTATTCTTTTTGTGCGCTTCGTTCTTCAGCTATATTAAATTTATGACCGTGAACTTATAAACTTTGTTCTTATTTCAGATGCCTCCACGACGTGCACGACGAGTTCCCAGGAATGCAGTGCCCGAACCCCAGCCCGCTCCAGTTCAGGGCATGTTGAACGCCACTGAGGTTGCAGCTATAGTAGCTCAAGCGGTAAATGCCGCGATTGCCGTTATTCAGCAGGCACCACCACCGGCACCGGTTGCCGCGCCAGCACAGGTTAATGCATTACCGTCTGCTTGGGAGCGTGTACGTGATGCTTTTCAGAAAGCGCATTCGCCGGAGTTTGCAGGTAGCTCAGACGTGGTAGTCTCGAGCCAATGGAGGAAGGACATACAGAGGCATCTGAGGATGCATGAGTGCACTGATATTCAGAAACAGGTGCTAGCTACGTTCAAGCTAGTGGGATCTGCGTTACAGTGGTGGGAGTCTATTACCACCGCGGAGGAGAGGGATACCCTCACAATTCAGGAGTTCTGGGTGCGGTTCGACCACAAATACTTTCCGTCCGCAGTTCATACAGAGATGAGGAGGAAGCTGATGAGTTTGAGGCAGGAGGGCAAGACAGTGGCCGAATATGAGGCCGAGTTTACTAACCTGTTGAATATCGTTCCAGACGAGATTCCAACAAAGAAGAAGAAGATAGAGAAGTTCACTGATGGGTTGAATTGGAGGATCCGTCAGCATCTGCTAGGGAACCTATCGTTGGCCACGTATTCTGATGTGGTTAACGCTGCACTATTGCACTGCCAGGACCACCGTTTTCATATGGCCGAGGGCAAGCGGTCAGGGGAGTCTAGCCATCAGGGCAGGACTGGAGGACATGGTGCCAGCGGGGTACAGACCGGTCAGGGGCAGAGACAGACTGAGCAGGGTACCCAGCAGGGGGATAATAAGAGGTTCCGGTCAGGGAACTATAGGCAGGGACAGGGAGGTTTTCGCCAGGGCCATCAGGGTCCAAACGGCCATCAGGGCCAGCAGGGGCAGAATGGGCAGCAGTTCCATCAGGGCCAGCAGGGCCAAGGGAGGAATGGTAACGGCCACCAGGGCCGGGGACAGCAGGGGCAGAGGGGAGGGAACTTCCCAGGGAAGTGCTTTACTTGTGGCAAGACTGGCCATAAGAAACAGGATTGTCCTGATAGGGGCAGGGCCCCACAGCAGCAGCAGCAGGGTGCTCGCCAGGAGCCACAGAGACCTATGTTTCCCGCCGCTCTTCCTGCACCGCCACAGATGGCAGCATTGCCACCCATTCCAGCAGTCCCAGCTCAGCAGGGTCAGCTAGAGTATGGACGTGTCTACAACGTTCACCAGGCTGCAGTTCCACAGGCACCGCCCGCGATCGAGTGTACGTTTCCTATCCATGGCACTATGGGTCGGGTGTTATTTGATACGGGTGCTACACATTGTTTTATTGCTACACACTTCGCGAAAGCTCTAGGATTGTTAGCTACGGCAGAGAGCACAGTGACGTGTGTCGACTCACCATTAGGGAGTGGGTCACTTATTTTCTTTATATGCCGGGGAGTCGGGGTAGAGGTTGGTGGTTTGGTATTGCCTGCAGACATGTTAGTGTTAGACATGCATGTTTACGATGTGATCATCGGTATGGATTGGCTCGTAGCATATAGGGCCATGATTGATTGCTTCAGCGGGAGCATTGTTTTTGCCATTCCGGGGCAAGAGATGTTTATAGTGGCGATGCCTCGCCCAGAGGGAGGATCGACCGCTCATCTGTATTACATAGAGGAGGATACCTCTAAGGAGGTTGTGATTCCTTTGGATTCGATCCCGGTTGTCAGGGAGTATTCAGATGTGTTTCAGGAGATACCAGGCTTACCACCCAGTCGGGAGATAGACTTCGTTATAGATTTACTACCGGGTACGAGACCTATAGCACGTGCACCGTACCGTATGGCTCCAGCTGAGATGCGAGAGCTACGGGATCAGATAGAGCAGCTGGTAGGGCAGGGCTTTATTCGTAGGAGTACCTCACCTTGGGGCGCTCCAGTTTTGTTTGTGAAGAAGAGGGATGGTTCACTGAGATTGTGCGTGGACTACCGAGAGTTGAATAAGGTCACGATACGGAATAAGTATCCGTTGCCTCGAATCGATGACTTATTCGACCAGTTGAGAGGAGCTTCTTTCTTCTCGAAGATTGACTTGAGGTCAGGATACCATCAGTTGCGTATCAGGGAGGAGGATGTCTCGAAGACTGCGTTCTTGTCGAGATATGGTTCTTATGAGTTTCGGGTTATGCCTTTCGGCTTGACCAACGCTCCAGCAGTGTTTATGGACTTGATGAACAGGGTGTTCAGAGATTTCCTCGATCAGTTTGTCATTGTCTTCATTGATGACATTCTGGTCTACTCTCAGACAGAGGAGGAGCACGCCGAGCATTTGAGGCAGGTTTTGCAGACACTTCGTCAGAACGAGCTGTATGCAAAATATGAGAAGTGCGGGTTTTGGCTGAAGGAAGTCCAGTTCTTGGGTCACATTATTTCCGACCAGGGAATATCTGTCGATCCGGGGAAGGTATCAGCGGTGAGGGAATAGGGACAGCCCACGACACCAACAGAGATTCGTAGTTTCTTGGGCTTAGCAGGATACTACAGGAGGTTTATTCGGGGTTTCTCGGAGATAGCAGGTCCTTTGACACATCTTACTCGTAAGGGTGTGCCATATATCTGGAGTGATGCCTGTCAGTTGGCATTCGATGAATTGAAGGACAAATTGACCTCAGCACCTGTGTTAGCATTGCCGAGACCGGGAGTTGAGTATTTGGTTTACACCGATGCGTCTTTGCAAGGGCTTGGAAGTGTTTTGCAGAAGGAGAGACAGGCCATAGCTTATGCTTCCCGTAAGCTTAAGCCTCATGAGAAAAATTACCCCACACATGATTTGGAGTTAGCAGCAGTGGTATTTACCTTACGGATTTGGAGGCACTATCTTTTGGGTGAGAAGTTTCAGCTGTTCACGGACCACAAGTCACTACAGTACCTGTTCACGCAAAAGGAATTGAATATGCGGCAGCGTAGGTGGCTTGAGTTTGTGAAGGACTACCAGTTCGACATCCAGTACCACCCGGGTAAGGCTAACGTGGTAGCAGACGCGTTGAGCCGCAGGCCAGCAGATGAGGTGGCAGAGGTGTGGAAGGCTAAGTGGAAGGAATTGGGACACCAGGATGCAGTGGCCCGATCTTTCATGTCTGTGATGACCGTTACACCGCAGATTGTCACGAAGGTAGTACGGGCACAGGCCGATGACTCGTTCTGTCAGGAGCAGATAGTTCGATTACTTGCAGAGGGAGCCGAGTCCTATACCGTTAGCTCAGACGGGGGATTGCGCTTCAATGGGAGGTTGGTAGTTCTGGAAGGGGAAGAATTGCGGCACGATGTTATGGCTGAGTCGCACGGCTCACGGTTCGCGGTACATCCCGGAGGGGAAAAAATGCACCAAGACATGAGACGGCAATATTGGTGGAGCGGTATGAAGAGAGATATCGCTGAGTTTGTCTCGAAATGCGCCACTTGTCAGCTTGTAAAAGTGGATCATCAGAGACCAGCAGGATTGCTACAGTCGTTGGAGGTTCCGGTGTGGATGTGGGAGAGCATATCCATGGATTTTGTCACGGGGTTGCCGACGTCGCAGAGGGGTCACGACTCCGTTTGGGTAATTGTGGACAGGTTGTCCAAGGTCGCTCACTTCTTACCCGTAAGGACTGACTACACTACGGGACAGTATGCCCAGCTTTTCATTTCAGAGATTGTGAGACTTCACGGTGTGCCCCTGAATATCGTGTCTGACAGAGACAAGATATTTGTTTCGAGGTTTTGGGAGAGTTTCCAGGAGGCCATGGGCACGGAATTGCGGTTGAGTACGGCTTATCACCCGCAGACCGATGGGCAGACAGAGCGCACCAACCAGATGTTGGAGGACATGCTACGCATGTGCATTATTGACTTCGGAGGTGGATGGGAGCAGTACCTTCCACTGGTGGAGTTTGCTTACAACAACTCCTATCAGTTCACGATTGGCATGGCTCCGTTTGAGGCATTGTACGGCAGGCCTTGTCGTTCCCCAGCATATTGGTTGGAGGTGGGGGATAACAAATTACTTGGGCCAGAAGTGATCCAGGATACTTCGGCAAGGATTGAGTTGATTCGGAGTCGCATTCGGGTAGCTCAAGACAGGCAGAAGAGTTATGCTGATGCGAAGAGATTTTTCAGGGAGTTCCAAGTAGGGGACCAGGTTTTGCTCAGGGTATCTCCGATGAAGGGGATTATGCGATTCGAGAAGAAGGGGAAGTTGGCACCGAGGTATGTGGGGCCGTTTCCTATTATTGAGCGGATAGGACCGGTTGCATATAGACTTGGACTACCGGAGCACTTGCATCGGATTCACGACGTGTTCCATATTTCCTCACCGAGGAAATACCTTAGAGATAATTTGGCTCATTCTCACATTGCTGTGGAGGACATCGATCTCCAGCCGGATAGCTCTTATGAGGAGGGGCCGATTGCTATTTTGGACCGAAGCGAGAGGAAACTGCGGTCAAAGATAGTCCCGTTAGTGCGTGTTCAGTGGCGACATCACAATGTCGAGGAGTCCACATGGGAGCGCGAGGATAAGATGCGCGACCGTTATCCAGAGCTGTTTTTAGAAGGTACTTTCTAGTTTCGAATTTCGGGACGAAATTCAGTTATTAGGGGGGAAGTATGTAATACCCCGTATTTTTGACTATATTTATTTTGGGATTAATTAATTAAATTGCGTATTAATTGGAAATTAATCCGGGTTATAAATACTAATGAGATGCGAATTGGTATTTGATTATGTGCATATATGATTATATATGTATCTGGTACTATAAAATTTGTCGTGAGATTTATATACGGCATTTTAGAAATTTGGTTGAGACGCGTGGGACCGCCGCGTCACGGTATATTATTTTGATTAATAAAAGTGAATTTAAAATCTATAATCCGTATGGTCATTTTGAGTGCGCCATCGCGTCCGGAAGGGTCGAGATAGTCAGAAAACACTAGCCGGGGGTATAATTTGGGTCCCGGGGTATTTTTAGGCCATACCGGCAACTTAAAGGGTATTTTAGTAATTTGGTATTTTTGGGTAATTAAAAGTGACGAAAATTGAGAGTTGTAATCTGATAAGGATTGAACCAACCAACCCTTTATTAACCCCATAAGCTACGTAGGTTATCATTTAGTCTTCCAACTCTCCCAAAGCAAACCCTAGCCACCATAGCCTTTTGGAGAAGAAAGCTTGGAGAAGGAGAGAGAGAGAGGAATTCTGCAGAGATTCTTCACCAAATCAACACCAAATCCGAAATCAAACCAAGGCAAGTGATTTATTCCATTTAAATTTCAGAGAATGATTCTTCCATGTTAGATTATTCAAAAACTTTGTATGTTCTTGGAAGATAATGAAAAAAACCCATAAGATTGGAGTTATTAGTTTGAATTTTGGGATATAGGTTGCATGTAGAATGTTACTGGACGATCATATTATGTGAATTACTGCCTTTTGTAATACCAAAAACAAATTTAAGATGAGGTTCATGACTGTTCTTGAGAAAAATCAGAAAAACTAGGTTTTGATGAAGATTGATCCATGTGTAGCCTATAGTTGTTGAAATATTGATTTATGGACGTTAGTAATATTGTAGGATTGTTATATGACATTAATATAACGTTATATCTGAGAATCATACGTTAGAAATAAGTTTTGGGACGTTTTCAAATCTGCAGAACAAAGCAGTCCGTAGCCATACCTGTTCGATCGATCGATCGATATTCATAGGTCGATCGATCGACCTTCCCAGAATGAGTAAAATTTTCCTTAATTTGATTCTAATGGCAAAAACCCTCGGAGAATATGTTTGGAGAACTTATGAATACCCTCACCCTTAAGGAAGACCAGTAGGTGTGATTATTATAGTGGACTTTAATTAGAGTGCAATTCGGGGAATTATTCTAGGTTATTGAAATTCGTTAGAGAGGTAACGTTTGGGTTAATAGTGCAAAATTGTGTAATTCGATGAACTAAGGTTTAGAGCAGAAGTAAAGACCTTAGGAATAAAGATGCTATATTTGGGAATAATCGGAACCTAATAATCTATTATAGATAGGTTTTAAGGATAAGGGACTACGACGTGAGGCGTGTCGACTATTTAAATTATATATTATCGGATTACTTGAATTATATAAGTTTGGGATAACGGTATAAGGATGTAGAAAATACCTTATTAATATGGTAATATCTAAGATGTGTGAATACTTAGTATATAGTTTATGTGTATGACATACCTACCATACTTGCTATCACGGGAGGTTGCGTTCGCTTAGGACCCTCTAATCCTTGTGTGCCTACGGGGGGGATATAGACTGGTACCTTGATGAACATAGGTCATAGAAAGACTTATTGTGATATTAATAAGTCCGCTGACCATGGGAGCGTAGGTATGTGCGTGACCCATGTGATGGTGACTGTGTTCGCCTCCACTATTTGTGATTTGTTGTTATCAGTAAACTATTCCTGAGAGATTCGGAATATGTAATCCTTATGTACGTGATGTACCGGGATGGATAGCAGAGTATGTGTGCACTACAGCTTAGATTGCGGGGTGCTTGTATCGTATATTTATGATGTGAATAATATACTTTAAATTAACGAAAATCCTCATGTAAATGTTGTAAAAATATTACGGTATTGTTTCAAGATATATAATGAGTTAGCTGATAGTTATATCAATGGCATATTTAGTAACTGAGTTTACGTTAAACCTCTATTTAATTACGAGCGTTGTTATGTTAAATGGAACCGAGTAATATGGGTAGAACCTTTGGCAGTTTAGCTAGTTATGTTGTCAGTTAGCTAGTAATATGGGTCGTTATAGATGGGTACTTACGTTAGGAGTGCACAGTTAGTCGAGAGGTGAGAATTTAATGTGAGTGCACGTCCTAACATGTACTTTGCATTTAATGTTTTAAATGTTTTTAAAGCACTTGCAGGTTTTTAAAATGATTTCCACTTTCGGGCTCTGACCCATTTGCTTTCAAATATATTTTCTTGTAAAACCATTTTAGGTGCCCAGCCACAAGGACACCAAGCATAGGATTCTCATTCAGGTGACGAGCTGTAGCTTTTTGTGGAAGCTACAGGGATTTGCATGTAGACGCTTCTCTCATTTGGATTCCAGTTTCAGCATCTATCAGTTGTAGGGCATGTTGCCCAATTCTATTAGACATTTTTACATTTCAGTTTTCAGACTCTAGCATGTATTGCTCAGTATTCAGTTTTAGTTATTTATTTCAGTTTACTTATCAGTTGTGGGATTTGTATTGAGGAGTTTTTCCTCCAGGTTTTATTTACATTTTGTGATGGTTATTCGTTTCACTTCAGTATGGTGAATGGTATTATTTAGTTATTCTTTTCTCTTGTTGCATGTTAATCAGATTTAATAAAATTTGGCACTTACTTTTTAAATACTAGGTGGTTAGTAATAATAAAACGTTTTCGTCAGTGATGCTATTAACTGAGCCAACTTGGCATTTTGAATTAATTTTATAAAGGAGTAGCTACCCGGTGTTTAATTAGTCGGGGTGTCACAGTGTTGATATATATATATATATCTGTATGTATATAGATATATGGACATCTTCATGTTGTGGACATACATGGTATGGATATTTAAACCGTATACGATGGTTTATTATTTGATCATATGATTGGATCATATGGATTATATATATTATCCATGTAAATGATATATATACTTAATTGGTTAAGCATACCCCGCTCATGCTGTCATTGGGAAGTTGCGCGCGTAGAGGGTGAGCATCCTGGATAGAAAAGCAGGGTGTGGATATTCCCCAGGTCATAGTCGTCCCGTGTGTTACCATATGATATATATATTTATTTTGGGATGAGACGTGATGGGTATGTTTCGTCTCATTGCCGGTTTGGAGCTATGACCGCTTCCCGGGACGTCATGTGCGTGAGTTTACCACGAGATGGGTGTCGTTTAGTCCCACCATGGTGGCCCCAGTTTTGCTACGTGAGCCGGGCACTGGGAAGAGGATAGCATTGATGCAGTTTATCGGCGATATATATAGCCGGGTATATTATGTGCATGGCCTTGTACATCATATGTAGTATGTACACTTGGCTATTGGATTGATGATGATATATATACGGTTAGAAATAAATACCTATATATATATATATATATATATTTATATATATATCCTATAGATGAAAGGATATGGACTTTTATGAAGTACATCTTAGATGATTATGGTGTACTAGATTGATGGGGGTTGATGTATCGCACATAAGGTATTATTCGGTTACATCATCCCAAGGATATTATTGGAGGTTCTTTTATTTCATTTTATTTGTTTTCTTTTTTTCTTTTCTTCTTCCTTTCTTTAGTAGTTATAGTTAGTAGTAATGGTAGTATTAACTTGTATGTTGAGGATTATGGATCTCTAGGATCGACATTGCCCAGGAGTAGTGTAACGAGGTGGTTCCTTGTTTGGATTTCGCTTTGCGGGACACCTCACGCACAAAACGCAGTGCAATGTCGAGATTTGAGAGAAGTAATTTCATAGGTGGCATCTCGGATCTCTGGTCTTGACCTTGTCAGGAGTAGTGTAACGGGGCGGTTCCTTGTTTGGATTTCGCTTTGCGAGACTCCCCACGCACGAAACGTAGTACAATTTTGGGATTAGAGAGAAGTCTTGCCAATATTCCATGTGCATGTTATTAAGTATATTAATTCTTACGTTTTTAGCCTATATATATATATATATGTATGTATGTATATGTATAGGGGAAATGTTTTAGGAATTATGATGATTATAATTCATAAGATTATTAATCGGAATTCATTAAGCCTTTTATGGCAAAATTGTGGTGATCATAATCTAGTAAGATTAGAAAAATGGTGGATTCTTGGGCTAAGTTAGGAAGGCATTTCTCGTGGGTATAGGCTAGGCCTATGATAAGTTAGGGTGTTACAGATGGTATCAGAGCATCAGGTTCTAGAGTCCTTAGGATCTGTGCGAGTTTTCTGCATTCTTCCGTTAACGTTCTTGACATAAAGCCCTACAATTAGGACTATTTTGTTCACTGCGTTGTTTTCTTCTGTGAAGTATATTCACTTGATTGGCGTTCTGATAACAGTTGCTCTTGTTTCATTTCAGACGTCGCCTAGATTTTTGTTGTCTAGGAAAGGATAGGATTAGAAGTACAATACCCATAGTATATTTTGGGTACGCTGTAATCGGGGGTATTTGTTTTCCCCGATTTCAGAGGAGTTATTGAGGAGATTTCTAGCAGTGGTTCGAGGTGATTTATCGGCAGTTGAGTAAGGAAGGAAGTTTACTCGAATTGCGAATCTTGGTCCTAGTAAGGTAAACCCGAGGAGAGGCATGTAGTGTAGTTCTTGGGAGGTTTAGATTGAGAATCTGTTAACCTTTGTTGGGAAACCTAATGTTGGTGACTCTTACCGAAGTGAGGTGGGTGGAGTTGTCCCAATATTAGGAGTATCGCCTTCTAGGATGAGGGGGAATGCCTTTGGAAACTCAGTTTCGTTATGTAGGACAGAGGGAGTTTTCGGCAGTTGCAATCGCGCCTTGCCCTTCAATATGGTTAGGAAGGGTTCTGAGAAAGATGTTTCTCTTATGAAGAAATAGGCTTTGGGATAATGATTTGTCCTGGAAGAAGTTGGGGACCCTGAGTTGAGATTCTAGGGTGAGGGGAAACCATTAGGTTATGGAATTGTAAGGTAGAATACCTTTCTTTGGGTTTAAGTTACGCTTTGTGCGATAGTGGGAACGTCGCGTGTGAGGTGTGATGAGTAGCTAGCCGCTATACCGCTAGGGTGTATGGAATTTTCCTAGAGAAGGAAGTGAGCAAGTGTGGCCTTGGTATGGAGTCTTTGGAGATGATACACTTTTTCGTAACGAAATAGTAAGGAAGTTTTATAATCCCAATGAGGGAAGAATTTATTTTTATATAACAGTGTTGATGTGATGTAGAGGAATTTCATAACTGAGAGGTTCAAAATTTGGTAGATTTACGTGGAGTGGATAGTTTAGCTCATAGTTGTGCTAGTATTAAGAACTAGATATTGGTTAGCAGTAAGGTATTTTGTTGAGGCCTTGTGTCCTAAACATAAGGTGTTTGTTTGGCGTGTCGAAAGACGCGGGATTGATTTATATTGTATTGTTGTATTGGCCCTCGGGCAATATCTAAAATATGAAGAAAATCTTTTTATAAAACCTAAACCCTGGTTCAACTAATCTCAATCCCCGACCTAGCTACACAGTAGTGTATTGGGAGGGTTCCTTGTTTGGATTTCGCTTGCGAGACCTCCCCCGCACGAAGGTGGCTAGTGTCAGGAATTGAGGAGAGTTCTACCATTGGGAATTTTCAAACTTTTATATATTTAGTACATTGTTATAGATTATTACCGAGGGTTATCTTATAATTTTGAGGCTAATGGAGCCTGATTAAAAATTCTACGAGTGGAAACTCGGATACGGGGTGTATGGGCGCCCTGGGTAGTAGTTGCTTTAAAACTATATGGTTCGACGTGAGAACTAGAAAAGATCGGCATAGTGATCTTGAGGATTGATGTAAGGACTAGATGATATTGAGGTCCTAGGCTTATCTTAAATTTCGTGGACGAAATTCTTGTAAGGGGGGAAGATTGTAACACCCCAAGACTTTTGAGACTGAGAAATTAAATTTTGGGAGAATAAAATTTAATTAAATTGGAGAACTCTAAAATGTGGGAATTTAAGTCCAAAAATAGAGGACATTTTTAAAGTATTCCGGATGATGATTTTGAGGGTACCATTGATCCCGGAAGGGTCGAGATAGTCAAAATGACTGTCATTGGGTTTTATTTCGGCTCCGGAATATTTTTAAGTTATTTTGACTTGAATTGGAGTAAACGAGTCATTTAAAGTGTGTATTAACATTTAAAATTGGGATTTTGTTTTAAAGGATTTGGAGGCTTACGGACGAAGCCTTCTCATTTGAGAAAAGAGAGAAAAGAAAAGGGAAAGAAGAAGAAGAAGAAGAAGAAAAGAAGAGAGAGAGGAAGAAATCTTGGAGATTCCCGGCCCAAACGCGACATCGAGGACGATCCAACCTCTACAAATCTGAGGCAAGTGTTTAATCTTGCTAAATAGCTATTTGTGTATTTCATTTCATAAATTGTGGGGTAAAGAAATGGATTTTTGGGTATAAATACCAAAACCTAGATTTTTAGGTTTAATCTTGAAATCAAAGTTAAATAGGGATTTAATGGATTAGAAGTGGTTGGGATCAACTTTGGGTTGACTTATGGGGTTAAAATCATAAATTGATGAAGGTTTAATTGTTAGAAATGAAAATTTAGGATTTAGAATTCGTGGGTTTTGATGAAGAAGAAGAACCCTTCAAAAATTTGCAGGTCCGAATCGATTCGCCCCCTTAAGCGAATCGATTCGGTTTAGTGAAATTGGCAGGTCTGCATTGACCGAATCGATTCGGACCCAAGCTGAATCGATTCGGCCTATTGCAGAAGCCCAGGTCTTTGGACCCGAATCGATTCGCCATGGGGGCCGAATCGATTCGCTGGGTCGAATCGATTCGGAATAGGGCCGAATCGATTCGGAAACAGGGTATTTTGAGGTGTTTTCTCCATAGTGATTCCAAACCCTTTTTGGTTGGGTTTATTGATTTGGGGCCTTCTCTTATGATGTAAGAGATATGTTCTTGGAGACACATAAGGAGTTTCTCATATATTAGGATTTTGGGGACTCCTTAGGATAATTTGGGAGAAATGTACCCATGCGCATTCTGGAGTTTCATATGGAGATTGTAGGGAAACCTCATTGAGGGTAGGAATACCAATTATAGATAAAGGTATAAATATGAGGTGAGGTTGAGAACTCTTAGAGAGTGAGGGATATAATATCCTTAGAAATGTTTAGACTAAGGAACAATTGGTAATGCGATAGGAGTAAGGGTTCATAAGAACAATTGAACCTTAGGCAAGATTTGGGAATGATGGGATTTTACTATCGACTAGAATAAGCAGTAGCATAAATTCTAGTTAGGATAGTTTATACATAATTAGGGGGATAAGACCATTGAGATTCCAATACTTGAAATTAGGTTGGAATAAATTGAGGTTTTAGACTATTAAGTCATGTGTGTGCCTATGGTTAAAGGGTACTAAAGGAAACTAGGTACTTTTGAATAATAGATGAAAGGTGTAGTGATGGAATTCCTACGCAAACTCTTGGGTGATAGCCCTAATGTTGAATATATAGGTATATATATATATACATATGGTTTTGGGTGACTATTCATCATAGGAAAGTGATTGAATATGTTTCGAGTGAGGGATTGTGTGAAATTAAATGGAAATGGTAGCGACGGCTTGTATATTGAGGATTATGTATACTTATAGTCGGGTATATATATATCTTATACATATGAACGAGAATTAGTTTATATATATAGATATAAGGATATGTGTATATGTGTTGATATATATATATATCTGTATGTATATAGATATATGGACATCTTCATGTTGTGGACATACATGGTATGGATATTTAAACCGTATACGATGGTTTATTATTTGATCATATGATTGGATCATATGGATTATATATATTATGCATGTAAATGATATATATACTTAATTGGTTAAGCATACCCCGCTCATGCTATCATTGGGAAGTTGCGCGCGTAGAGGGTGAGCATCCTGGCTAGAAAAGAAGGGTGTGGATATTCCCCAGGTCATAGTCGTCCCGTGTGTTACCATATGATATATATATTTATTTTGGGATGAGACATGATGGGTATGTTTCGTCTCATTGCCGGTTTGGAGCTATGACCGCTTCCCGGGACGTCGTGTGCGTGAGTTTACCACGAGATGGGTGTCGTTTAGTCCCACCATGGTGGCCCCAGTTTTGCTACGTGAGCCGGGCACTGGGAAGATGATAGCATTGATGCAGTTTATCGGCGATATATATAGCCGGGTATATTATGTGCATGGCCTTGTACATCATATGTAGTATGTACACTTGGCTATTGGATTGATGATGATATATATACGGTTAGAAATAAATACCTATAAATATGTATATTTATATATATATCCTATAGATGAAAGGATATGGACTTTTATGAAGTACATCTTAGATGATTATGGTGTACTAGATTGATGGGGGTTGATGTATCGCACATAAGGTATTATTCGGTTACATCATCCCAAGGATATTATTGGAGGTTCTTTTATTTCATTTTATTTGTTTTCTTTTTTTATTTTCTTCTTCCTTTCTTTAGTAGTTATAGTTAGTTGTAATGGTAGTATTAACTTGTATGTTGAGGATTATGGATCTCTAGGATCGACATTGCCCAGGAGTAGTGTAACGAGGTGGTTCCTTGTTTGGATTTCGCTTTGCGAGACACCTCACGCACGAAACGCAGTGCCATGTCGAGATTTGAGAGAAGTAATTTCATAGGTGTCATCTCGGATCTCTGGTCTTGACCTTATCAGGAGTAGTGTAACGGGGCAGTTCCTTGTTTGGATTTCGCTTTGCGAGACTCCCCACGCACGAAACGTAGTACAATTTTGGGATTAGAGAGAAGTCTTGCCAATATTCCATGTGCATGTTATTAAGTATATTAATTCTTACGTTTTTAGCCTATATAGGTATATATATATATATATATATATATATGTATATGTATAGGGGAAATGTTTTAGGAATTATGATGATTATAATTCATAAGATTATTAATCGGAATTCATTAAGCCTTTTATGGCAAAATTGTGGTGATCATAATCTAGTAAGATTAGAAAAAGGGTGGATTCTTGGGCTAAGTTAGGAAGGCATTTCTCATGGGTATAGGCTAGGCCTATGATAAGTTAGGGTGTTACATGAATGTACCCACAAAATTCAAAAGCTTATTGAAAATGATTTATTGAAAGGCATTCCCTTATTTGACAATGAAAAGCTATAAAACCCATCTAAAAAGACTTCAAGGATTACAATGTTCCACCATGAGTGAATGAAATAAAATTACTTTGTACCAAAGGCGTAATCCTTCCTAAAAACCTCAGCGTGTGTAGTGTGAAACAATCTCAAGTATCATAAGAGTAATTCCTAGATTGACCTTTATAGATTCAATGCTTTGACATCAAATCTCACTAGATATGTCTATCTGAATCAAACACTCTGAGATTTGAGTAAGTGTATCTCTCTAGTGTGTGAGAGGGTGAGTAAATGTAAATAATTTCAAACTTCTCACAAACTTATAAGAAATGATGGATACGTGAAAGAAATTGATCTCATGAATGAAAGCTAGCCCCAGAGGGCGTAAGGGATCCAATCGGCCCAATCTCGAAAGCTTTCAGTCATCTTGTCGATGATGGATTTGATATTTTTATTAGTGGCTTCAATGACCCCGTTGGTTTGAGTTCGGTAGTGAGAAGGTTTATGTCTTTGAATCACATACTCGTCGATCACTTATATGAGTTCTGCTTTAAAATGCAACCCATTATCTGACACTAGCCTATATGGGACCCCATATCGACAGATGATATTTTTTCGAATGAACTTGGCCACTTTGTTGGCATTCAGCACTATATATGATTCAGCTTCGACCCATTTTATGAAGTATTCAATGGCAACTAAGATGAATTCATGCTTGTTAGAGGCCTTGGGTGTAACTTTTCCTATGATATCAATGCCCCATGTGGAGAACAGCCAGGGAGAATTCATGTTGTACAATTCCCGCAAGGGCAAGTGCTGGAGGTTAGAAAACTACTGGAATTTAAGGCATCATCGAACACAGTTAGTCCAGTGGTAACCCCATCAGATGATATTCTTGGCGAACTTATGGCCATTCTTGTGGGGTTCGCATTCCCCGTTGTGGATTTTCTTCATCATCTCCTCAATGTCAATCCCTGCGATGCAGTGTAAATGGGTTCCATCAAAGTTCCTCTTCGATAGTGCTTAAACCCATACAATATACTAGGTAGCCAGTCTGTGGAGAATTTCTCGATCTTTCTTGTTAGAACCTTGGGGATACCTACCACGCATTTAGAGGCACCAAATATCATAGTACCGAAAATTAGCTATTTCATGGTCTTCTTATTTGATGAGCTCAATATGGTAGAAGTGGATTGGATTATCTTTCTTTTGGACTAGGAAGGGGGCCATTGTTATTCCTTTAGGCATATCAACCATGGAGGCTAGGTAAACAAGGGCATCGACTAGGTTGTTCTTTGCTCAGGGCGGGAAGTGGAAGGTGATATCTTAGAATTGAGAGGCTATATCTTTTAGGTGGGCATGGAGAGGTAAGATTTTCTCATCCTTGACTTTTCATCTTCTGAGTACTTGACCGATGATGAGAGATAAATCCCCATAGATATCTAGGTATCGAACTACTTTCTTGAGAGGTACTTTGAGGCCTACCATGTATGCCTTGTATTAATTCATGTTGTTGGTGTAGGGAAAATCCAGTTTGATGGAAATTAGAGTGTGAGAGTCATCAAGGGTAATTAGGAGTATCCCAACGCATACCCTTTTCTTATTAGCGGCGCCATTAAAGAAAATTTTCCACTAGAGGTCTTCTTAGGAGGTACAAAGGATATTCTCATCCGGGAATTCAAAAATCTAAACATCGGGTTCTTCCATAGGGTAGTCAACGAGGTAGTTGGAAATGGATATTCCTTTTATGTCCTTCTATGTGACATACACAATATCAAATTCGGCTAGAAGCATCAACCATCGGGTTTCTCGAGAAGGTATTTGTTAGTATCCAGTCAAGATACAAGTTTGTTGGGAAAGGGAAGTATGTAGTGACGTAATTTTTGGGTGACCTAGAGAAGGGCGACACGTGATTTTTCCAAGGCAGAGTAGTTGACTTTGTTCCTGACTTGCGATTGATATAGTAAATGGCCCTCTCTTTGCGGGATTCCTTAAGGTATTGGGCTAGCAAAGCCCTAGTTATTATATCCGTTACATTCAGGTATAGGAGTAGGGGAAGACCAAGCTGAGGTGGCATGAGAACGGGAGGTTGGGTTTGGTATTGCTTGATTCAGTCAATGGATTCTTGGTAAGCTTCATTCTAAATCTTGGTGGAATCCTTTTGGAGGAGTTTGAATATGGGTTCACAGATAGAAGTCAATCGGCTGATATATTATAATTTTCTAAGGAATCCTCAGACCTCTTTCTCCGTTCGGGGTGGTGGCATCTCGGGTATGACTTCATCTTGGCAGGATCTGCTTCTATCCCTTTCTCATTAACCATGAATCCTAAGATCTTTCCTTTAGTAACGTCGAAGACACATTTCTATGGAATAAATCACATATGATAATGTCTTTGTCTCTTGAAGAAATTTTGAAGAGCGGGAGCATGACTTTCCCTAGTCCTGGACTTGATAATCATATCATCCACATAGACCTCGACTTATTTGTGTATCAAATTATGCAAGATGGTTGTGGAAGCCCTTTGGTAGGTAGCCCCTGCATTTTTTAGACCAAATGGCATAACGGTGTAACAAAATGTTCCCCAAGGGGTGATAAATGTGGTTTTCTCTTAATAATCGGGTGCATCTTAATTTGGTTATATTCGATAAACCCATCAATCAAGGACTTAAGAGCATGACTGGTTGTGTTATCCACAATCATGTTGATATTGGGTAATGTATAGTCATCCTTCAGAGAGGCCTTATTTAAATCATGGTAATCAACGCACATACGAACCTTTCTTCATAATTTACAAATAGGTACGATATTGGCTAGACGTATGGGATATTCGATCACATGAATGAAACACACTTTCAATTATTTTACCACTTATTCCTCAACCATGAGCGCCCATTCGATGCGGAGCTTTCGTAGTTTCAATTTGACTGGTTTTCATTTTGGGAGAGTTAAAATCTTGTATTGAGCTATCTCGGGATCAATGCTGGGCATGTCATTGTAGGAACATGCAAAGACATCCATAAATTCCTTAATAATTCCTCAAGTTGCGTGCGCTCATGCTCATCATGGGTGGACCCTATCCAAATCTCGTCCAGTTGGATACTAGAACCGAGATTAATAACAATAGGTTCATCTTTATTAACTTGAAGGTGATTATGTTGTTTGTTAGTAACATTATTTAGATCAGCTAAGAATTGTTCATTTACAAAATCATCAACATCAAGAGTTTGATTAGAATCAAGACAGTTAATGTAAGTAACAACAAGATACTCAAAATCTTCGTTTATTCCATTGTTAGGAAATACAACGTTGAGAACCTCATCGAAGGAGGTCTCGATTACATCAAAATAGGAGGAACAACAAAAGAAGAGGAAATAGGATAGACTTCAGAGTTAGGCTGTATTTCAGTAGGTGGAACTGGTAAAATATGCAAGTTGAGGAGAGGTGCATTAGTGGCTTTGATCAGGTGGGATAAACCTGATGATGTAGCGCTTGAGTGGACCATGTAGAGTGTCAATGTCATTGTCTACAAGTTGAATAAATCCTCGGAGTCACTTCTCGCTAAATCTCCAGTAGCATCTATGGTCTTCTCAATGACTAGTTGAACATGATGTTGGGACTTTTGACCCATGAGTATCCATCTTGGAAAACGATCTCCATTACTGGTTTCATTTTCTTATCCACATGATCATACCATGGTTTGGGAAAGCCACATAAGGAGAAATCTTCACCCTCTCTAATGAATCTTCCATTCAAGGAGTCTCTTGAGATAGTTTTGGCACTTTTTATCCTTCTCTTTAATCGAGGTTGGTGGAACATTCTGAGTTCTTCTATAAATGGATGATAACATATTATCATCGTCCCAGTCCATGATCGGTCATGGGGTGTATATTTTTTAATATCTGGATTATATTGACATTTCCACGAGGTTTATACTCCGAACAAACCCTATCTTTAAAATCATCCCCTGCTGGGAGTAGAAGTGGTTCAACCCAAAAACCTAATAGAAGCATATTATTTTCCCCATGTTGTATCTCAAGTACTAGATTACTGGTGCTTGCATTCACGATAATGTATTATTCGCCCAAGATGGTGATGACATGCCCATTGGCGAAGAACTTCACCATCTGATGAAAGGAAGAAGACACACCTTTAATACTATAGAGTTGTGTTCGTCCAAGCAACAGATTGAAACAAGGCAGGATGTCGATGACTTGGAATTCAATAACATGATTTATAGGGTCGACCCCTATTATAATCTTTATGGATCCCATTACTTCTCGACGAGTGTTATCATAAGCGTGCACCACGACATAGGTTAGATCAAGGTCTCTTACTTTCAATCCCAAACAAATAAGGGTCGTTAATGAGAAAACATTAAGAGATTGTCCATTATCAACAAGACAGAGTGGGATGGTCTTTCCCATGACTTCGACAGAGATATTGAGAGCATAATTGTGATTTGAGCCAATCTTAGGGATTTATTTTTTAGAGAAAGAGAGCATTCTAGTAGAGTTTAGGGATCTGACCAAATTTACTACTTCTTCTGGCATGGTGGAAGGATGGACTATGGGTTCGATGAGTAGTTTGATTAAGGCATTCTAGTGCAGTTGAGAAGACATAAAGAATCCCTATAAGGAGATATTATCTTGGGTATTCTTCAACTGGTCTAGGATGTTGCTCTCCTCGAGGGTCATTTCTGGAATAGGAAGATTCTCAACACCTTCTAACTTGTCGATTGCTGATGATTAAGGGCTTGGAATTTGGTAATGACTCCCTCATCTAGTCATATGGTTCACACAAGAGAGGAAAAATAGAAACCCCCATTTCCTTATCCACCTCGAGTTGTTTAGCCATCTTATTGATTTCTCATAGAAGCTCCTCAAACGATATCATTCCACATATGTTGACTATTGGGCTAGTCTTTTCTGGGAATTATTATGAACTATCAAATTCATCCCCCCATTCCAGGGGAATGACATCATCTTTTCATAAGAAGTAAATACACTCCACAACCTCAATGACCACTTCATATAGATCCTCCCATTCAATGGGGAGGTGTAGGAGTGAAAGGACCAGGCGCCCTTGTAATTTTAAAGCATCATGTAGTTTGGACATGCTAAAAATTTCATCGGTTTGTCGAAATAAGTGTGCCATGATCTTGACGACATCACCTACACTGGCTTCATCAATACATACCACCCAATTATCTAACTCTTGAGCCTATTTCTGACCTTTTAAGAATAGTGTACTGAATCTTTAACAGTGAATGGTCATTTCTGAGGGTAATTTCAGCCCGAACTCTAGGAGATGGTTTAACACTGCTGACAATTCCATAACCTTTCCTCCAAAATAGGTACGAACAATAATGCATACTCTAGTAAGGAGTATCAGAGCCTGATCAGAGATATAAGTGAAATATAGGAGAAAGTACAAGTAAATGTAAAGAGGTTTAGGAGAATATATGGGTACGATGGGTGATTTACTAGGTACGATCTGGGTAAATGGATCAAATTTTGGGTCTTCTTCTAAGAAGATGGCATTTGTATAGTTTGGGAGTGGATTTTGGGTAGTGTTTGGTTTAGTATTGGCTAGTGCAGCGATCACACCCTAGTCAATTAGACATTGGATTACATTTCAAAAGTGGAAACGTTAATCAGTGGTGTGGTCGGCAGTTTGGCAAAAGTCTTAATTGGTTTCTGGTTTGAAATGTTTGGAAAGTGGGTTTGGTAATGGACGAGGGTATAATGGTTTGATAAGATTCCATCTTAAAAGGTCCTAGTAAACTCTGGAAAGGGGAGAGTGAAGCTTAGTGTATTCTTTCTTTACGGGTCAGGGATGTGTTCTGGTACCCGTAAAGTGGAAGGCTAAGAGATGTTGATGTGGTACTAGAAAGCTTCTCGTACTTTCTAGGAGTGAACTGTCCATACAATTTTCTCGATTCAACTTCTCTTTTGGTAAGACTTTATTCGATCTCTAGTCCTGCTTCTCGGAAGGCTAAAAAATAAGGGTAGTATTGTCCTCCCATCATTGCTCAGACATGGGGTAAGAAATTCTTCTTCATGATACTGACTTGCTCCTCCTCGGAAGGCCGATTGGTAATAGTGTCTGATTTTCTCTCCACCTTGCTATAAAGTTATCGATTGATTCCTTGGGATTATATTTGAGAAGTTCTAAATCATGGTGGGTAACCTCCAACTCTTCGTTGTACTTGTACTGTGACATGAATTCGTGGGCAACATCTTCCCAACTGCGGATTCTGGAGTCTTCGAGAGATAAGAACCAAGGAAGATCATTATCCTTTAAAGTCTGTTGTAACATTTGGGTCCTTAGTTCCTTGGAGGCTCTTAGGAGATTTATGGCTTGGTGGTAACTTCAAATATAAATAATCGGGGTCCACTACCCCCTGAACTTCTCGATGTTGGGCATTTTGAACTTTTTCGGTAACCTTGCTTTAGGATAGGGAGACATATGGGTGTAGTCAATGTAGTTCCCAAAGATTTGGACTTTGTCAATCTTCTTAGTCAATATCTTAAGGTCTTCCTTGACTTTGTAAAATTCTTCCTCCTTCAGATCACCAGTCATGAGTAGGTTAGCCCCTGGCTAGGCAAGATTTGACATAGGTAACTAGGTTGACGGTGGCCCATTAATAGGAGGACCACGTGGAACGTGCTAATATTACTTGGGGACCCAAAAAGACTCGAGTACGGGAGGAACCATAGCGCGACGGGAGTGGACCTCGAGCTGTTTAGGAATAGGAATCCAATTTTGTTGCATCTTGTGAACCTTAATTTGAAGGTTTTCAATCTCGAAAATGAGTTGGGATAGAACTATCATCAAATTCGTCTACACATTCGGTACTTGGTTTGTGTTCTCCATGGAAAGTGGGTGAAAGTGAATTCCTGACTCGGAGGAAGTAGTGAGGGAACTGACGAAGCCTCGGGGTGGTTCGACGAAAGATCGAAGTCAACAGGGAACCAGGACAAGGGTGGGATAAGAGATCGACTTGAGAAGGTGAAAATTTCAAATTTATTTTTGAAAGAGAAAGGGGAAAACTATTATTCTTGAAAAGGAAGGAAAATGTTTTTGACATTTTTTGAAAGGGAGGACAAAATGTTTTTTGGGTAAATGAAATATTTTTGGTATAAGGAAGAAAGAATGATTTTGGTATTTTAATAAAAGAGGGAAAAATGTTTTCACACTTTTGGTATAGAAAGAGGAAAAATGAGAAAAAAAGGGTCACAACATGATTATTACTACATTTCTTATATTCTCAATTGTATTAAGTTTACCTAAATGCAAAAAGAAATGTCAGATGGGACCCGAGTCTAGGAAAATTGGGTTTGAAAAATATGTAAAAAACATGGTTGGACTTGTTGCTAAGATTATGGACAGGTAACCGTTTTAAAAAAAGACAAAATTGCTTGAAAATGTGGGCACCATACCGACCCGTCATTTCGGCAGAGTTTCGGGTAGAAACTGGAAAACTAAATATGAGTGCCCCAAGTTTGACACCTATATGAGGGTATGCAGTTGTTGGGTTAATTGGAAGGGTTCCCCCCTTTATCATGACTGCCACGATATATGTCTTGCTTTTGAGGGAAATCGGTACATTGGACAAGCCATTTGATATACCTGAATGTACGCGACTCACTATATACCTCGTGGAGACAATACGTATGAGAGTAAATTCGATATACCTAATGTACATGAGCGAATTCCTGCGATATACCTCCCGTCATTACTTCGGTTATGCGGTACAATGCATGGGGAAATGTTCCATATACGTCGAAGGTACTTCGTCAATGGAAGGTGAGAGTCATAAGCTTAGGCTAACTGCAACCTGCTAGACCAGCACCCATCACGAAGTGACCCCCAGTTACGGGATAAAATTTGGTAAATATCCATGATCTTTGGTGATGTAGTGTGAAAAATGCATGATTTTTTATTAGTATATTATGGAGAGAGTATCTTTATTAAGCATAATGAGCATTATACTAAGCAGGAGATAATGTTCAAGTATAAAGAGTAAATCTAACATGGAGCATGGAGATTATACTAAGCATGGATATGTGGGAGTGAGTGATATATGACTATCTACAAGTGAGTGTGTGGTAGTGAACCTAATCATGGATCAACTACAAGTGGTTTGTGATAAGTGTGAGTGAGCATGGACATATATAAGTGTGATAAGTGGAGGTGTATGTTAGTGACCCATAAGCATGGATATTCTAAGTGGTGTGTGCAACATGTGGATATAGGTGATCCTATGTGTAAGTAGTGTGAAGTGTTCTTAGAGAGCATCTATAGGTGTGTGAGTGAGTAGTGATATAAGCATGAGGTAGATATATGTAAGAAATATTAGAGGAGAAAAAAAGGAACATACAGGTAGGTGCTTACGCACACAAGAAGAAAAACAAAACACCCTTGCAAACAAAGTCTAGCCCTCTAATGAAAATTGTCCCCAGCAGAGTCGCCATTGTGTCCATCCCGATTTGTCCGTCCTCTCATCCTCCAATAGGGGTGGGGAAAAATGGGCAAGATAAAGGTAACACGCCCTCATACTCCCGAAGCGCTTTGGTCATCATCGGTGTGGGGTGAATGTAAAGAGATGGAGTCGCCAATCTATTTTTCACAAAACAGGCAGAAGAATGTGTCACCGCCTCGAGAGAGCGGCATCAAACAAAAACTGATGCTTACAAAACCAATAGTTCAAAGGTTCGTGTGCTAAATAACATAATGGGAAGGTGTTTCCCGCCCTTTCGGTCTCTAATGGGCATGTGTTATTGTTTTCTTTTATTTCGATTTGAAATGTATGTGCGTGTATATATGTAAATGGAGATCGGAATTGCCCAACTCATACCATGAAAGAGATAGAGTGAGGACATCTATAAGAATATTCCCAAAATAGTATTTAGAAAAAATATGATTTATGCGTTTATCAAAATATTGATCGCTATGATGAAACGCTAATATATGTTGGATAAAACGCTAATAAGGATAATAAACATAATATGTATTAAAATAATATATGAATGAAAAGGTTGGAAATGCAAAGATAGGAAATTTGCAAAAATAAAAAAATAAAAAAATTGAAAAATTGGACTCGAGTCTCGGGTTTTAACCCGAAATACCTACGTAGCCTATAAAGGCATCAAAGTCCACGTAGTTTGCATGAGGCATAATGGTGGGGTTTATCTCATATATTCAAATGGGATTTTATTATATGTGTGTGTGTAGAAAATGTGTTTTAGTTTTGAGAAATTGGGATGGATGATCCTGTAGGAATTTATAGGTGTAACCCTCTTTTTGTTTCTTTTGAGTTTTTTTATAGAAAATAAAGTATGTACAATATAACTAATACAAATGTGAGATGTTACTAAGTATGAACAAAAGTAAAAGCTAAACTATGAACTTATATAATTAATGCAAAAATAAGAAATTTAGTGAGAGAGAGAAGGATTTGGACCTTCTTTGAAGAATCGGAGCTTGATCTTGATCTTGGATGAACTCCCTTCAATGTTGATGTGAATGTGGGATGAGAGAGAATAATTTTTTTCCAAATTGGGTTTGAAAAGGATGGTAATTTAAGATGTAATGGAATTTCACATAAGGAAACTTCGCGATTGCAAGAAAATGTTGTTGAGATCACTGATGTTGATCGATATGAGGTGTGCCTTGGGAGTGAGGTCATGCCCTCTGTTTATAGGATCAGGGGGTTCCAATCGGCATGGTACTAGTCCCGCCAATCAGCAGGTAACCCTATACACACTACCGATTAATAAGGAAATGGACCTGCAAGTCTTGTACAGATTTTTCTAGAAAAACGATCATAGAACGCAATCCTTTCATCCAAATCACGCACGGGGAATACTTTTAAAAAGTTAATTCAGATACCTGTAAGATTCCTTTGGACCGCTCCCGGGTTTGGGAGTTGACTTTGGGTCAAATATGGCTCGAAAGGTCTCATCAGTCCTTTAGACGGGAGATCATCAGATGAAAATGGATCGTTCGTCCGAATGGTAAGTCAGAATCGCGCATGAGGTGAACCGTTGGAAATTTTATGAGGGGTATTATGACATTCTAAAGAGCTTCTCTCGGTTCGAAAAGTTAACTTTGATCAACCGGGGCCCAAAAGAGCCCGGTGACCTTTATGAGTAAAATTGATCGTTCGTCCTTATCATAGGGATAATTTGCGCACGGGATAGACCATTGGAAAGGGTATTCAGTGACCTTCAAAGATGCATTCAGTCTCATTCGAGATGAAGAGTTAGCCTTGGTCAAACAGAGCTCAGGAGCGCCTGGTGGACTCCGGATTAATTTTTGGAGGAAAACGAATTATTCGTCTATATGGTTATTCCATTTCGTGCATGGGGCTGACTGCTGGCAAGGGGTTTCAATACCCTTCAAAGATTTAAAGATATTTTTCTCTAATGATGAAGTTGATTGGGGTCAAATCGAGACTCGGTAACGGCCGTTGGCCACTAGATAGATTTTTGCTGGTAAAATGGTCCTTTTGTTCGGAGCGTTATGCTGATTGGCGCATAAGGCGAACCATTGGAAAGGGGATTCAGAGCCCTTTGAATAGAGTTTACTAGAGTCAAATAGGGCTCAGGAGCGCCAGGTGGCCTCTAAATCCGTACTTAGAGTATGACCTAGGGTTTGTAGTGAAATTAGGAGGTGTTAGGGACCTAAGGAGAGACTTAGGGGGTCCTAGAATGTGGTGTCTATAGATTCGTTTGAAAAACTTATGACTTTCGTTCTAACGAATCACAATTATCGTTTGAATGACTGAAACTTCAAAAAATATTATTTTAAAACTCCACCTACATGTCTTGAAAAATAAATTTTGCCTTAAAAAATCTCTCAGCTTGTTAAAAATTATTTAGAAAATATCCCAACACTTAAAGTAAATCTATTTACAAAACTTGAACACATTCTATGAAATTGTACCTCATGTCGTGCAAATTTTGAACTGTTCTTGAAATTTGAATCGGTCATCTTCAACAAATGAACGCGAGCTTCTTCGATGGTTATAGCAGTATGCGACATATCCTATGTAAAGTACGGACTTTGGAAAATATGTCCTTACAAGGGGGGGGGGGGGATTTGGGATTCAAGAGGTTTCTATATCTATGGGGTATTTTAGTGCCTGGATGCATTAAACTTGTGAATTCCTCTCATTTTATATTGAAATATTATATCTTTTGTATGTCACGTGGTATTTGTTTAAGTGTGCTATACTTATAGGGCTTGTTATGTTGATGTACCATGGATTGAACAAGCGTTACATCTTTATCTAGTCCATTGGGTATTTGGATGGGTATATAGATGTATAGGCCTTTTGATCCCATGATTTCTTTGGATCTTATCCATTTTAGGTTTTTTCCCAGAATAGACAAAAGGGGAGATTTATAAGGACATCTTTTACAGTACCTTAGGTTTTGACTGTGTATGTTTAATTATAAAACAAACCTTTGAGTCGTATTGTCTTTATATAAAGTTTATCTAGTTGTAATATTACATTAAGTGAAGATAAAGCATTATGACAAAGATTACCAAATCGGATCGGACATATTCATTCCATATCGAAAATTTGGTAAGGTAAAATGTTTTAAAAGTTTTGTATTTCCTTCTTGTGTACATTATTACTTGAAAATGAAAAGTCATGACTTTAATGAAAAAAAAAATTATCAGGGGTCAATGTTTAGGATCCTCATTCGAACGAGGTCACCCTCAATTGAAGAAGATTTCAAACGGGGACCTATTTTTCAAAATAATGGATCTTGTTAGAAAGCACACTTGAAACGAGGATCGATCAATTGAAGTTTGTTTCGAATGAGTCCACTTTGTTTGTAAAAAATTACCCTCAATCATTTTTTTTCAAATTAAGAACCCTTCGATCGAAAGTTCTGATTTGAACGAGGGATCCCTAATTTGAAACATGACCTTTGTCTTGGAAAGCGTGTTTAATTGGATATCTCCACAGCTAAACTATTTTAACACCTTTAAATGCAAATTCAAAATTAACGGCGCCCAGTTTTTCCAAAACCCTAATTTGGTTTTACTAAGGTCCTTTTGTTTAGGAGATCTTGTCAACTCCAAGCAATCAAAGTAGACTCCGGGTATACAAGTCCCATTAGATTTTCTAAATTCATTTATTAAACTTCTTCGTTAGTCAATTTATTTTAAAATTTTAACTTTTTCCCATCTCATGACACAGGTTGACGAAAATCGTGTAGCAACTGTATGAAAGTTGGCATCATCCCATTAAGGACAAAGTTTGTAATTGATATGTCATGGAATGGAAATGTTTTGCATTTGTTCAGTTGCTGATAGATAGAGATAACTGGAACCCCTTCTCTTAATTGAAAAATAATTCAGTTAAAAATAAAGCAATAACATTAGAAAGACTATAAGGGAATCCGAACTTAGTTCTCTTGGTCCGAGCATTATAAATTCATCCTTTTGTAATGAGTGTGTGGGAAAAATCTACAAGTTCACCAATAAGTAGTGCATTCACTCTCTCACTTAGCGATGGATTGCTATGAAAAATTGAGAGTTGTGTGATTGGCTGGGTAGCCTAACGCTACTTTTTTGGTTGCGGAGACGACAAGGGGTGCTAACCTGGCAACCCAACCATTAGGTTAAATGTCAAATGATACAAAAAATTATCTCATTAGTGGAGCAGACAGACTACCTTACTCAAATACATGGTCTCGAAGATATTCCCCCATATCTACATAGACTTAGCCATGCCATCACTCTTAAATAGGGTGATTATGATGCATTGGATAGGAAAAGCTTGCCCCACTGTAGGTTATGGACCTACTTAGAATTATAAGGTAAAGATGTCATAGTAAGTATTTTTTCTCTTAATCTTGAACCCTCTCTTTTTTACTAATGTCTTACGCACTCGAGTCGATATTAGAGGAGTCCGGAAAAAATTAGAAGTAAGGATTTGAGAAACATTATCGTGATGACTCAACAATCTAGAATTTCATGGGTACTTTATGATAATGATGTCCCAGATGTAATCCTACCCAATACGATCTAATATTCATCATGTGAATGGTGACTTCTCTTTACTATGTATATCCATAGTAAAAAAAATACCTCTTCAATAAGTAGGGGTCCTTGTCTTTATCCTTTTAATACCAACTCATTGTAGGATGGTTAAAAAATAGTTGTGATCATATCCCCCAATATGAACTTAACAAGATCGAGGACATTTATTGAGGATCTCGAGAGTTACCATCACTGTTATTTGGCAAGTTATGGTTTGAGGCCACGTTCTCATCGCTCCTTTTAATTTTTCTACCTTCTTTTTCAAATAACATGATTTTGTTACAAAGCTACTATTGCCTCCACAAGTCTGATGGGAAAGTATGGGGACCTCTTCCCTGGAGTTAAGAAGTAAGAGAACTGTATGATGTGAGTGCAGATTTAGGGAAGAACCACATCGAGCGTGTTTCAGACTTGAGCAACGTTGTTGTGCCTACGTATCTGTCTCATTTGTGGAATAAAAGTCTGCATAGTTTGTGGGTCTGTACGATACATCGGGGAGAGCTCGATTTTTGGTGTTTTTGGTGCGCAGGGGGTGCTAAATCTAGCAAGCCGCCTCTCAAACCCCCATATACCTTAATAAAACTATGAACATCCGCTCATCACTATCGAACCATGACGAAGATCAAAAGTGCATGGGGAGAAGATCCTGGTTTCCTCTCCTTGCATTTCCCCCATGACCATCCTCCATGAAATGAGGGGGGAACCCTCCTTTTATAGAAAAAAGTGTCTCAAGTGGGCTTGACACATGTCATGTTGTTTATGAAACCAAGTGTCCAATATTTATGGTGTCACTTGTCACAATATATGTGTTGGAATATTTGAATAAATAAATTAAATCACTACTAGAGTATTATCTAGTGTAAATTATCAAATTCGGAGTATACACATTAAATCGCGCATAATAATGTCTCAGACCGTGTCGGGCCTGCATTATAGTAAAACTTGATAAATCATAAATCAATATTTGATCAAATCTATGGGGTTAGTTTATTAGAGTGTTGGTGGTTAATTCATTAAACTCCACTCTACAAGAACTATGTTGAAAAAGTGGATAAGGACTTAAAACAACCTTCTTTTAAGGTTAGAAAAAAATTTCATAGTTGCAACCATTATAGAGGACAAGATCGAAACTGAACTAAAGATTAAGGAGATAAGGAAACTACCGCCAGTCTTGACAAGAAGTTTTCCAAGATAAAAGAAGAAAATGTCTCCTTGAAAGCTAACTTAAAGACAAAGTTTGAGTCACGTACTAATCTAGAAAGGCTTCCATAACCAAGGATGAAAATTATACCAATAAGGCTAAAGAACAAGTAGCATACGTTCCAAAGGATACTAAGGAAGCTATTGTGGGGTATAAGACTTTTGATGATTATTGTATTGACCAAAATAGAATATACCTCCAGAAATGCAAAGAGTTTAGGGTGAGGACAGCTAAGAACCCCGACATCATTGACTCCATCTTTAAATGGAAATTAAAGGATGAGGATTATGTTTTTTCTTCAAAAAGCTTAAATAATGTTTTTTCTTCAAAAATCTTAAATAAGATTTTGTGAAGTGTAGGGGATATCGAACCCACAATAAATGCAATATTTTTAACTAACCCAAAAATATGAATGCAATATGACAACTGGCACCGGGAATGACAAGGTTCAACAAATCGTCCTGCCTTCATCCACTAAGAAAATGGAGATCTATATATTAACTGAGAATAAAGAAGGATAATTAGAGTGATAAGGTTGCTATCTGAAAGCCCAATTAATCGCTATTAGAACACAATTGATTACCCTAACTAGCTGGGGTATTCCCTATTTATAAGTATAAATTACCTATAAATTTATATCTCTCATCTTTGATCTTATCCCTAGAGTAATAAAGTTGTGATTGACTTGGTTTTTGCCATTTGATCCTTATTGATAATCTATTATCTCTTTAGCTATATTCAACTGACTATGGTGCCTCACCTTGCAAATGTCACATGTCATGTCGCATGGTGTAATCAGTCAAATGCCCTTCAATTGCCCCAGGAATAGGGTGATTGATCTTTAGACTGGTCGTCCTAATGCTTTTATTAATTATGCACATGTCAGTGATGGTTTCCTCAAGCGTCGCTAACAAATTTACACGCTTCCCACTTGTGCAAGCAGGAGATAAATCATTTTGTTGATGCTTCTAATCCCTATTCCTAGGATTAAGCGAGCTGCAGGTTATCTCCTTTAGGTAATTATTGTGTGGAGGGAACATTACCTAGGAGACAATCAGAGTGGGGTTTCCTACCCAAGGAAAGTCACCACATTGGTTTCCTTGACAACAAGGTATAAGGGTTTGGAAAGCTCTTATACCTTATTTATTTCATCCAATATTTCAATTATACTCTCTCATTTAGCTCTCTCTAAAGTTTGGAAACTAGAGCTCCTAAGTCTTCTCTTTCTTCTTTTTTTCTCTATCATTTCTTACACTATGTCCAGGCATCTAAGAAAGTATGAAGTGGCCTCATAAAAAAACTCAGAGGCATTCCATGCCAAGTAACTTATACTAATCAACTTTCATATTAGTATTTTTTCGGAAGAAGAAGATATTTTTTTACATTGATAATGAAGTTTCTTTTATGACTATTGCAATAATTGAAAAGGTGGTTTGTTTCTCTTAACCTATTGTTGGTGGGAGTAATCTGTTTCTATAGGATACTTAGAATCTAAGCCAAGAAATGTTTTTTTGTATAATAATGGGTATAATTTCCATCAACAAAATTTGCGGGATAGATTTAGGCTTGAACAAACTTTGGTACTGATATGACTTAAGTAATTATCTTGGGTCTGATATTTAACATTTTCAAGCTAGAGAAAAATCTCACAGTATTGTGACTTGGTTTCCCAGATCATAAAAAAAACGAAAAGGATGTCTTGGTGTTTTTAAGGTTACTATATGGAGAAGAATACATAGGAATTCCTTTACCTTCTCAAGTCGGATCTCCTTATAGGTTGTCCACCATTTTCATTGCTCAATCGAATTAACTGAACTTTTGTTTATTGACCTTTTTTTTTTACTTGCAGATCCCTATTGCAAAATAATCCAAGAAACTTCAAAGCCATTCTGCATGATCTACAAATAATTTGGAATAGGTGATCTTCGATGTTCCCACTGGATATCAACTTATATGATCCTTGGCTACAGACTTCCTGTTGCGTTAACCATGAGTTTCACAATCGTAACGGATATTAATGTGGTCACTTATTTTTCAATCACCACAGCCAGCCCCGTTCTAATCGAAGCAGTAAGGGGTGGTTAACTAGGCGAATTTTAATGCCCGATATACATGGTTTTGATTGACTTTGGAAAATATAAATAGGTAGAGGAAGAATAAACTGAAGAGGAGGAGTAGGAGGAATAATAGAAATGAGAGGAGGAAGATCTGGTTGAGGAAGAAAAAAAAACTCTTCTTTGACATTCTTTCCCTCTTTTCTCCTATAAAATGATTGGCATCTATGTTTGACTTTAGGAAGAAGTTGATAAAGAGGGGTATTTGCATCTAGAAAACTTATGTTTCTCTCTTGTCCCAAATAACTGAGACTAAATGACAAATTGTCCTAATCAAACCGATAATTTGGCCATTGTCTTGTCAACCAAAATAAGCAGGGTGGTCAGGGAAAACAGACAGATCAGGGTGCATCCAACATAAAAAGGAGGGTGATCTCCCTCAGAGACGAGGAGACCCTTGAGCTGGAGCAGTAAAGGGAGAAGTAAAGGTATTCCAAACATGTCAAGAAGATAAGGATAGAAAAATATACTCCTCATATTTAGCCCCCCGCCACCCATGTGTGTGTAATACCCCTTATTTATGAGTAATTATTTTTATATTAAATTGCCTTGTGGGTTAATTATATAAAATAAAGGAAGTTGAAGTAAATATTACTTTAAGTGATTTAAGAGATAATATTTACTGAGTTTTTCATATTTACTGTTAAGCAAATGTAAATAGTGTAACATTATATTTTGTTGCATCATTGTGCTTTAAATGACGGTTATATTTTATTTTCCAATCGGGTTATTATTAAAAATTTAATATGACATTGGAATATGAAATAATGAACGATATTCCAGAGGTCAGTTTAGAGGGAACATTAGTCCGGGAACGGTCGAGATAGTCAAAATAAGTGCCAGTTGTGTTTTTGGGTTCCGGGGTACTTTTGACGAGTTATAACTTGAATATGATGTTACGAGTCATTTTAAGTATGTAGTAGCATTTAATTTTGGATGTAATGTATTTGGGCATTTACTCTTGCAAGAGCATTTATTTCCCATTTGTCTCTCTAAACCTAGAAAGTTAGAGAGAAGAGAGAGCTTGAGAGAAAGAAGAGAAAAGAGAGAGTTTGGTGATTTGGGCTTGGAATCGTTGCAACAAGAAGATAATCTGAGGCTACAATCTTGAGGCAAGTTTATAACTTGCATAAATTTATGATTGGGTGTGAATAATTTGTATATATAGTTAGTGTTCTTGAGTTTGAACCATTTATGGATTTTTGATGGTTTTGTTGTTTAAATCCTAGGTTGTATGATCTAGACTTGTTTTAAATGGTCTCTTCTAGTAGGTTAAGTTGGATAGGTGATTTAGAGAAGTTATGAGTTGATGATGTTGGGTTATATGGAAGAAAATAGGTTTTGGGAATTTAGGCTTAATATCAACCCGTAGCCACAACTGGGCATCTCGACCAGGGCGAATCGATTCGCCCCCTTAACAAATTGATTTGCTAAAATGGTGGCTACAGGTCAAGGGAATCGAATCGATTCGGGCTTAGACAGAAGGTTAGTTTTCTCGATCGAATCGATTCTCTTTTTGTGCGAATCGATTCACTTTCAGGGGTGAATCGATTCGGCCCTAGGCGAATCGATTTGAAAATCCTGTCGTTTTATGAAAATTTTCCAACTTGGTTTCTACTCCTTTTCTTTTAGGTTTAAGGCTTAGGAACCTTCTCATATAATGTAATAAAGAGTATTAGGATCTCACATAAGGGGGATTAATACCCTAGGTTAGTAAGGGGGTATCCGGGCTTATTTCGGGGACTATTTTGTAGAACTTAATGTCTCATTTCATCTAGTAAACGAGTCCAGGACTAGGGTAGAGTTGGATAGCATCGTTTTGGACTTTTGGGGGCTATCATGAGGGTTATTATACTTTGTAGCCTAAATTTTTATGCACATATGGTTTCGGAAATAAGAAGTGTATGTTTAGTTGGTATATCTTGTAATTATGGCACTCACGTACATACCTCTCTAAATGTTATCATGAGGGAAGTTACGCGAATGAGGTAAATCCCCTGGATAATGATACAGGGAGAATATAGTCCTCGGTCCATAGGACCAGTGGTTACATTATATGATTATTTTATTCGAGGTGAGGTAATTTCGGGTATGGTTATGACTCATTATTGAGGGTATATGGCCGCTTCCCATGCGTTGCGATTTAGGGTACCCAGGTGGTCTTAATTATAGGACCTGGAAGATGATAGCATTTAGGGGAGCATCCAGTCGGGTGATTCCCGTAAGGATGGTCTTAGAACTGTTATATTATGATTGTAATTGTTCTCACGGTTATGGAATTTCATATGAATGAGTTAATGAATATATAAATCAACTTTATAGCATATGATCCCCAATGATAAATTGACTTATGAAGATATATTCAATGAATTGGCGAGTTTATCATGTTGAATAGAGTTAGGCTACTCTTCTTAATTAGATGGGTAGTTTAACTTATAATGGAATGGTATGGCACTAGGATGTGCACTTAGAAGAGAAGTGAGGATGATTCTTCTAATGAATAGTGAACTTAACATGTTTATGATATTTAGTATTCATAACTGTTATGAATTTTATTCATATGTATATCATATCGAATCGGGCCCTGACCCGTTTATATTTCCCCTTCTTATGTGGTTCTTATTTATGTTCTGGTGCTCCGTCGCATGGGCGCCCGTTTTGCTCTTTCTTCCCAGTGTCAAGGAGCTACGGAATTTTTTTGGATGTTATAGGATTTTTGTATTAAACACATCAATCACTTTTGGATATTCTAGATATGATCTATCTGTATATTCGTGCATGTTTCCCAAGTCTATTATTTATGATTACTATAATACTTGGTGTAACCTTTTGTATTAGTCTCTTAACCGAAAACTTATTTGGTTATGTTTTTTAGAACTGTTTTAAACTATTACATGTCCTTATATATCCACCTTATGTTATAATTGGATTCTCAAAATTGTTTTGATCAAACTTGCAAAATTATATGACATCCGTTTTCAAAAATATTTGGTGGTTGTCTCATACTATTGTTATGCGACAGTGATGCTAAGAATGGACCATTTAAGATTCCTATTTAATTGGAGTAACGGGATGGCCACCTCTTATTTTAATAACCAGGGTTTCATAGATGGGATCAGAGCATCAGGTTCTAGAGTCCTTAGGATCTATGCTGACCTATCACATTCTACCATAGCGTTCTTTGATATAGAGCCCTATTGTTAGGACTGTTTTGTTCATGCGTGTTTGCGATCTTCCGCAAGGATAAATTGCTTTAACTGTATTCTGATTCAGTTTTTGTTCATATCAGATGACATCTACACGAGGTCGTCTGACAAGGGTAAATCGAATTACAGAGGACGTAGAGACCCCACCACCCCAGGGAACGACGAATTCGACAAAGGTTGTTAATATTATTGCCTAGGAAATCAACATTGCAATGACCTCTATGGCACAATAGCTTCCACAATCCCAACAACCGATTTCACCGATGGTTCAATCCCATATGAGACCCTCCGCATGGGAAAGAGTTAGAGAATCCTTCCTGAAAGGTCACCCTCCAGAATTTCAGGGTGGCACTAATGTGATTGTAGAAAATCAATGGAAGAAAGATATTCAACACCATCTTCGAATGGTGGAATGTAGCGGGGAGCGAAAATAGATTTTTGCCACTTTTAAACTCGTAGGAGCAGCCCTACAATGGTGGGAGTCGATGACCACTCCGAAACAAAGGGATATCATGACTATCTCGGAACTCTGGATTCTGTTTGATCGAAAGTATTTTCCTCCAGCAGTTTAGAAGGAGATGAGCAGGAATATTCAGATGTTATTCAAGGGGAGTGATCAGTGGAAGAATATGAAGAGGAATTTATTCGTTTAGCAAACTTTGTGCTGGATGAGGTAAATCCAGAAGAAATAAGGATTTTAAAATTTATCGAGGGTTTGAGTTGGAGGATAAGGCAGCACCTGTTGGGGAACCCTGCTTTGTAAACATTTAGCGATGTGATGAATGCAGTTTTACTCCATTTCCAGGATCATCGCCTCCATTTGAAAAGGAATAAGAAGATTGGAGACTCTGGTTAATCTAGTCAACAAGGAGGAAATGGTGCCGGTGGAGCACTACCACCACCACAACAGTATGGGAATAAACAGAAAGAGCGGGACCTCCAACAAGGGGACTCGGATAAAAAATAACACTTTGGGGGTTTCAATTTTGGTGGAGGTGGTTTTAGGCATGGTCAGGGTGCTCAGCAGTAACAACAGTTAGACAAATAGCGATAAGCTCGCAGAGGGAATTATGGAGGTCGAGGCCATCAGGGCCAAGGTGCGGGGAAGTTTTAGAACAATAATCCGGGTCGACATCTGGAAAACTTTGCAAGCCATTATTTTCATCTTAATTTCGAGGACGAAATTCCTTTGTAAGGGGGGGAGTATGTAACACCCCGTAATTTTGAGGATTATATATTTAATTTTTTTTTAGGAGTTATAAAAATATTTAAATTGGAGAAACTTAAATTCATGAGTTGGAGAATTTAATTGAGTGAGCCAAATTAATTATAATTGGCGACTTTAAGTTTAATTGTTCAAAATCTCGTGTGTCACATTTTGAGGTTGAAATTTGGAAATTTTAAAAAGTATTTCGGATGGCAATTCTGAGTGCGTGGTTGCGTCTGGATGGGTTGAGATAGTCAGAAAAGAGTACTGGGGGTCTTGGGGTATTTTTGGGCATAGCCAGGGCCAAACGGGGTGAGTTGGGCCTTTTTAATTAGACCCACATGGCCAAAAATGGGATTGTATATTTTTAACCTAATTAAGAGATTAGGGAACGACGGTTAACTCAACTCTAAGCCTAGGGCTTGAGAGGGAAATTGGGGGAAAGCAAATCAAGTGTCAATTTGGGGATGTTGGAGCCAAATTAAGGGACTACACCAACGGATCAGACACTACGAACAATTCCAGGCAAGTGGTTAACTGTTGTGATTTATAAATTGATGATAATCAATTCATATCATAGTGATGTGTAAATCAAAATTTCGTTTTGGGTGTGTGACCAAAATTTAAATTGGGTTTTTGGAAATTAATATACCTTAATGGGATTAAGGGTGAGATTAATTGTGTTTATGATTCTAGAATGTAGAGGAATGAATTGCATGTTAAAAACCAGTGAGAATAAAGGGTTAATTGCTGATAATATGAATAAAAATTTGTATTGGGGATTTGAAACCCGGATAATACCCAAATCGGGAAAACCTTGAAATTAGTGGATTTTGCTGATTAATTAAGGTGTGTGGGATGTTTAGACCCTTCTCTCATAATGAGTATATGTTAATTGTAATTGGGTAAGGATTTAGATTGAGAATTAAAGCTTTAGGTTTCGTCCATGGCTGACAAAGGGCTAGAGGAGACGAACACTGGAACGATCGATCGACCCAGGGGGTTCGATCGATCGAAGCTACAGGAATTCTGGCAGTGCCGCCTGTTTTTAATAAATGAGAATAATTATTGAGAAAAAGACTTTTGGGCTGATTTTACATGTTCAAAACGGACTAAGCGAGCAAGTCCGGGTATGTCGATAATTATAGGTAAATATAATCGGGGGAATTTATGGAGATGAATGTGTGACACATTGTGGGCGAATATGTGGGTATGAAATTTTGAGATGTAAAATGGACCAAGTGAGCAAGTTCGGGTATGTTGTTTAAGTGACACCAAAGTATTAAATTAATTATTGAGAGAGAGAGTAATTAATTTGGAGTCAGAACATAGACTCGGAAAAATATTAAGTTACGGGCCAAGTAAGTGAGTCTGGGGATAATGGTTTGGTGACACCAAGTTATTAAATTAATAAGTGTGATAATTAATTTAATTCAAGTCGGGTTGTAGAGTCGGGTAGTATTAAATTAATAAGTGTGATAATTAATTTAATTAGAGTCGGATTGTAGACTCGGGTAGTATTAAATTAATAAGTGTGATAATTAATTTAATTAGAGCAGGATTGTAGACTTGGGTAGGATTAAATTAATAAATGTGACAATTAATTTAATTAGAGTCGGATTGTAGACTCGGGTAGTATTAAATTAATAAGTGTGATAATTATTTTAATTAGAGCCGAATTGTAGACTCGGGTAAGATTAAATTAATAAATGTGATAATTAATTTAATTATAGTCGAATTGTAGACTCGGGTAGTATTAAATTAATAAGTGTGATAATTAATTATATTAGAGTCAGACCACAGACTCGGATTTGTGTTGATTAATTAATGTGTAAATTAATTATATTAGAGTTGGACCACAGACTCGGATTTGTGTTGATTAATTAATGTGATAATTAATTTAATTAGAGTCGGATTGCAGACTCGGGTAGTATTAAATTAATAAGTGTGATAATTAATTTAATTAGAGTCGGATTGTAGACTCGGGAAGGTATTAAATTAATAGGTGTGTTAATTAATTCAATTAGAGTCAGACGATAGACTCGGGGAGGTATTAAATTAATAGGTGTGTTAATGAATTTAATTAGAGTCGGACGATAGACTCGGTGAGGTATTAAATTAATAGGTGTATTAATTAAATTAATTAGAGTCGGGCGATAGACCCGGGGAGGTATTAAATTAATGTGTGTTAGTTAAATTAGTTAGAGTCGGGTGATAGACTCGGGAAGGTATTAAATCAATAAGTGTGTTAATTAATTTGATTAGAGTCGGACCATAGACTCGGGGGAAGTATTATATAAATTGAGGTGTGAATTAAATATATTAGAGTCGGACCATAGACTCGGGAAGATGATAAATTATTAAGTGAGAAAATTAATTATGTTGAGTCGGGCCACAGACTCAGGAAACTACAGGCAGTGTACGGGATTTTGAGTACAAGGTAAAGTCGGGGTTTATGTTATATATATATGTGTGTGTGTGTGTGTGTGTGTGTGTGCGCGCGCGCGTGTGTGTGTGTGTGTATGGTGTGTGATATTAAATATCAGTGACTAGATATTTATTCAATTTATGTACTCTAATGCTATCAAGGGGGGTTGCGCGATGTGGGTGAATCCCCTAGATTGAGGAGTAGGGCGAGTATATCCCCAGGTCATAGCGTCCGGTATATATAGGTGAGGGATTATCTCACTTTCAGGGAAGGAATATGACCGCCTCCACTACGTTTATATTTTGGGCCAAGTTGGTGAGCGATTCCAACTTGGGGAAAACTAGGTTTTGTGAGCACACCTAGTGAGATAGCATTTTAGAGGGAATCATCCGACGAGGGTATACTCGAAGGGACTGATATACGTATGTTATATGTGTGGATATTGTGGTAAAGGTACGTAAATAATGGTAGTAAATATTATATATGGGTAATAATACAGTGTGTGATGTATTTACTTTATATAACTTGTGACACGGTTATATGCTACTATTTAAGAGGAATTAATTAAGTTAATTGTGAGATAACTTATAATTCAAGAAAAATTATACTCGGGTTAGAGTAGTATGGAAAGGGATGGTTAAGCAGGACTAGTTGGACGGGGTAGTACAACTAGGTGGGATTAAGGTAACCGGTAGGTGTGCACAATAGTGGAGGGGTGAGTATGTCCACAAGGGAGTGCGACACTAACTTAAATATGAAGCGCATTCATGCATTTTAAATTACTGCAGTTAATTCACTTGCTAAATATTTTCAAAATGTATTGGGTTCTAACCCTTGCTATAAAACTATTTTCAAAACCTTTTAGGTGTCCAGCCACAGGGACACCAGGATGGATATTCTATTACAGGGACACGGAGCTGCGGCATATGTGGATGCTAGCAGGAGTTTGGATTAGACACATCATTCATTCATTCGTAGAGTAGGAATCTTGTATCAGTTTTAGTTTTATTTAGGGCATGTCGCCCAGACTTTCAGTTCAGTTGCAGATTAGTTTATTCTTGTGTTGGATATTTGTATTGGATTATTTCACTTTGGCGGCCGGTGGTTTATCCGGCAAATTATTTAATTAATTATTCAGTTGAGTTTTATTCAGTTGTGTGAATGGTTTATATTTATTTCTGCATGTACTGTTTTGTGTAATTAAAAAGTTAAAATTGGCACTAGCTTTTGGAATACTAGGTGGTTAGTAAGTTTTAAAAAGTTTTCGACAGTGATGCTAAGGATGATCCAACTAAGATTTCTGTTTTAATTTAGTATAGGACTGATCACCCGGTATTTTATTAGGCGGGGTGTCACAATTGCTAGGCACTTTTCTCACTCGACGGGATTGTTTAAGTCTATCAAAAGTACTTTTACTAGTGTGGAGTCTTCCATGGGGGATGGCTCTCTTATATTCTTGATTTGTAAAGGGGTGGGAATATACCTTGGTAGATTGCTCTTTGAGGCCGATTTTCTCGTCCGGGACATGGTCGGGTATGATGTTATTTTGGGCATGGACTGGTTAGTAAAATACCGAGCTATAGTGAATTGTTACGGGAGGAGTATAGTTTTTTCCATTCCAGGGCAAGAAATGTTTTTGGTATCTATGCCTCTTCCGGAGGGAGGTTCGAGCACGCACTCATATTGTATTAAGGAGGAGACTTTATGAGAAATAGTTTCTTCCCTACACTCAATTCATATTATTAGAGATTTTAAAGATATCTTTCAGGAAATCACGAGCTTACCTCCAGTTCGTGAGATTGAGTTCATAATTGATTTAGCACCAGGAACTCGGTCGATTGCGTGAACTCCATACCGTATGGCACCTTTGGAAATGAGGGAGTTAAGGGGCCAAATTCAGTAACTATTGGGACAAGGGTTAATTTAGCATAGCACATCACCATGGGGTGATCCTGTATTATTTGTGAGGAAGATAGATGGTTCCCTACGATTGTGTATCGATTACCGTGAATTGAATAAGGTAACCATCAGGAATAAATACTCATTACCTCGACTGACGATTTGTTTGATCAATTAAGAGGAGTATCATACTTCTCTAAAATAGATTTGAGGACCGGGTACCATCAACTACGAATTCGAGAGCAGGACGTGTCAAAAACTGCATTCTTGACTAGGTATGGATCTTATGAGTTTTTGGTTATGCCTTTTGGGCCAACCAATGCTCTTTCCGTATTTATGGACCTTATGAATCGAGTATTTTGGGACTTCCTAGACCAGTTTGTCATAGAATTTATTGATGACATTATAGTCTATTCTCGGACTGAAGCTGACCATACCGAACACTTACAATTGGTCCTACAGACACTACGAGATCATTAACTTTATGCCAAGTTCTAGAAATGTGGTTTTTGGTTACAGTAAGTGCAATTTTTAGGGCATATCATAACGACCGAGGGTATTTTCGTAGACCCAAACAAGGTTGTAGCAGTGAGAGAATGGGATCAACCCATAACGCCAACTGAGATTCATAGTTTTTTGGGTTTGGCGGTTATTATCGCCGTTTCATTAAGGGTTTTTCCAAAATTGGAGGCCCTTGAACGAACTTGACCCAAAAAGGAGTGAGATTTATTTGGAATGACTACTGTCAGCTAGCTTTCGATGATCTGAAGGATAAGTTGGCTTATGCTCCTGTACTCGCATTGCCAAGATTGGGAGTAGACTATTTGGTCTTTACAGATGCATCTCTACAAGGATTGGAGGGTGTGTTACAACAAGAACATATGTCCATTACATATGCATCTCTCAAGCTTAAGCCCCATGAGAAGAATTATCCCGTGCATGATTTAGAGCTTGTCGCGGTAGTGTTCGCCTTAAAGATATGGAGGCATTACCTCCTGGGTGAGAAGTTTATTCTTTTTATGGATCACGGGTTGTTATAATATTTGTTCTTGCAAAAAGATCTAAATATGTAGCAACATCGGTGGTTAGAATTCATGAAGGACTATCAATTCGATATTAACTACCACCCAAGAAAGGAAAATGTAGTAGCTGACGTGCTGAGTCGTAGACCCATGGGGAAACTAGCGGAAGTGTGGAAAGCCATTAGCCAGGATGATGTTGTAGCAAGAACATGCATGTCAGTGTTGACCGTAATTCCTGCCATATTGATATGAATAGTAAAAGATCAATGAGAGGATAAACATTATCAAGACCGGGTACGTTAATTGTTGACCGAAGGAGCGGAGTCCTATCTATTAGTTCTGAGGGCAGGTTACGTTTCCATGAAAGATTATAGTACCTGAAGAAGGAGACTTGAGATGTGCTGCCATGACGGAATCCTATGGTTCAAGATTTATAAGACACCCAGGGGGAGACAAAATGTACCAAGATATGCGTCGTTAGTATTGGTGGGCGGGAATGAAAAGGGACATTTCTGAGTTTGTCTCCCAATGCTCCACTTGTTAATTGGTGACGGTGGACCACCAGTGGTCGACTGGATTGTTACAACCATTAGAAATACCGGTGTGGAATTGGGAGAGTATCTCAATGGATTTTATCAGTAGGTTACCCATGTCGCAAGGTGATCATGCTTCTATTTGGGTTATAATCGATCTTTTGACCAAATTGGCACACTTCCTACCGATACAGATGGATTATAATATGGCACGTTACGGCCAACTCTTTCTTGCAAAAATTGTGAAACTTCATGGAGTGCCTACCAATATAGTCTCAGAACGAGACAAAATTTTTGTATCCCATTTTTGGCAAAAGTTTCTAAGAGGCGATGGGGACTGAATTGCGGTTGAGTACATCATACCATACACAAATTGATGGGCAAACGGAGAGAGTCAACCAAATTTTGGAGGATATGCTTCGAATGTGCATACTTGACTTTCCAGACGGTTGGAAACAATACCTTTCAATGGTCGAATTTTCATACAATAATTCGTACCAATTCACGATAGGTATGGCACCGTACGAGGCATTGTATGTCCGACTGTGTCGATCACCTGCTTGTTTGTTAGAAGTAGGAGACAATAAGCTCCTTGGACCTTAAATGATCCAAGATACCTCCTCGAAGATTGAGCTTATTCAAAATTGCATACGAATTGCACAAGATCGTTAGAAGAGATATGCTGACGTGAATCGGAGGCATGTGGAATTGGAAGTGGGGGATCAAGTTTTAGTGCAAGTATCGCCGATGAAGGGTATAATGTGATTCGGGAAGAAAAGCAAACTTGCACCGCGCTATGTAGGCCTTTTTCCCGTTATTGCAAAGGTAGGCCCCGTAGCATATCAACTTGATTTTCCAGAATGCCTACAACAAATTCATGACGCGTTCCATGTTTAATCTTTAAAGAACTATAAAAGATGCGAGGGAGCTCATTGGAACATTCCATTGGAGGATATCGAGTTACAACCTGATATGTCATATGAGGAACAACTGGTTGCTATTCTACACCACAGAGAGCGTAAACTAAAATCGAAGGTGGTCCCTTGGTCCGAGTCTAAGGGGGACACCACAATGCCAAGAAATCAAGTTGGGAATGAGAGGAAGATATTTGAGGGAAGTAACCACACCTCTTTTTACCAGGTACATTTAAATTTTTAGGACAAAATTTCCTTATAAGGGGGGGGGGGGAGTATGTAATACCCCTTATTTACGAGTAATTATTTTTTTATTAAATTGCTTTGTGGGTTAATTATATAAAATAAAGGAAGTTGAAGTAAATATTACTTTAAGTGATTTAAGAGATAATATTTACTGAGTTTTGCATATTTACCATTAAGCGAATGTAAATAGTATAACATTATATTTTGTTGCATCATTGTGCTTTAAGTGACGATTATGATTTATATTCCAATCTGGTTATTATTAAAAAGTTAATATGACGTTGGAATATGAAATAATGAACGATATTCTCGATGTCAATTTAGAGGGCACAGTTAGTCCGGGAACGGTTGAGATAGTCAAAATAAGAGCCAGTTGTGTTTTTGGGTTCCCGTGGTACTTTTGACTAGTTATAACTTGAATATGATGTTATGAGCAATTGTAAGTATGTAGTAGCATTTAATGTTGGACTTAATGTATTTGGTCATTTACTCTTGCAGGGCATTTATTTCTCATTTGTGTCTCTAAACCTAGAAAGTTAGAGAGAAGAGAGAGCTTGAGAGAAAGAAGAGAAAAGAGAGAGTTTGGTGATTTGGCATGAATCGTTGCAGCAAGAAGATAATCTGAGGCTACAATCTTGAGGAAAGTTTCTAACTTGCATAAATGTATGATTGGGTCTGAATAATTTGTATATATAGTTAGTATTCCTGAGTTTGAACCATTTATGAATTTTGAGGATTTTGTTGTTTAAATCCTAGGTTGTATGATCTAGACTTGTTTTAAATGATCTCTTCTAGTAGGTTAAATTGGATAAACGATTTAGAGAAGTTATGAGTTAATGATGTTGGGTTATATTGAAGAAAATAGGTTTTGAGAATTTGGGGTTAATATCAACCCGTAGCCACAACTAGGCATCTCGACCAGGGGGAATAGATTCGCCCCCTTAGCGAATCAATTCGCTAAAATGGTGGCTACTGGTCTGAGGAACCCAATCGATTCGGGTTAAGTCCGAATCGATTCGGGATTATAAAGAAGGCTGGTTTTCTCAGTCGAATCGATTCGCTTTTTGTGCGAATCGATTCGCTTTCAAGGGCGAAATGATTCGGTCTTAGGCAAATTGATTCGGCCTTAGGCGAATCGATTCAAAAATCCGGTTGTTTTATGAAAATTTTCCAACTTGGTTTCTACTCCTTTTCTTTTAGGTTTTAGTCTTAGGATCCTTCTCATACGATGTAATAAAGAGTATTAGGGTATCGCATAAGGGGGATTAATACCCTAGGTTAGTAAGGGGGTATCCGTGCTTATTTCGGGTACTATTTAGTTGAACTTAATGTCTCATTTCATCTTGTAAATGAGTCTAGGACTAGGCTAGAGTTGGGTAGCATCATTTTGGACTTTAGGGGGCTAGTATGATGGTAATTATACTTTGTAGCCTAAATTGTTATGAACATGTGGTTTTGGAAATAAGAAGTGTATGTTTAATTGGTATATCTTGTAATTATGGCACTCACATACATACCTCTCTAAATGCGATCATGAGGGAAGTTATGCGAATAAGGTAAATCCCCTGGCTAATGATGCAGGGAGAATCTAGTCCTCGGGACATAAGACCGGAGGTTAAATTATATGATTGTTTTATTCGAGGTGAGGTAATTTTGGGTATGGTTATGACTCATTATCGAGGGTATATGACTGTTTCCCATGCACTGCGATTTAGGGTACCAAGGTGGTCTTGATTATAGGCCCTGGAAGATGATAGAATTTAGGGGCGCATCCAGTGGGGTGACTCCTAGAAGTATGGTCTTAGAACTATTATATTATGATTGTAATTGTTCTCACGGTTATGGAATTTCATATGAATGAGTTAGTGAATCTATAAATAAACTTTATGGCATATGATCCCCAATGATAAATTGACTTATGTAGATATATTCTATGAATTGGCGAGTTTATCATGTTGAATAGAGTTAGGTTACTCTTCTTAATTAGATGGGTAGTTTAAGTTATAATGGAATGGTATGGCATTAGGATGTGCACATAGAAGAGAGGTGAGGATGATTCTTATAAGGAAGAGCGAACTTAACCTGTTTATGATATTTAGTATTCATAAATGTTATGCATTTTATTCATATGTATATCATATCAAACCGGTACCTGACCCGTTTATACTTATCATTCTTGTGTGGTTCTTATTTATGTTCAGGTGCTCCGCCGTATGGGCGCCCTCTTTGATCTTTCCTTCTCAGTATCAAGGATCTACGACATTTTTGCGGATGTTATAGGATTTTTTGTATTAGACGCATCAATCTCTTTTGGATATTCTAGATATGCTATGTCTGTATATTCGGGCGTGTTTCCCAAGTCTATTATTTATGATTACTATAATACTCGGTGTAACCTTTTGTATTAGTCTGTTAACCGACAGTTTATTCGGTTATGTTTTGTAGAACTATTATTAAACTATTACATGTCCTTATATATCCACCTTCTGTTATAAATTGGATTGTCGAAATTGTTTTGATCAAACTTGCAAAATTATATGACATTCGTTTTCAAAAATATTTGGTGATTATCTCGTACTATTGTTATGCGACAGTGATGCTAAGAATGGACCATTTAAGATTCATGTTTTATTAGAGTAACGGGCTGGCCACCTCTTATTTTAATAAGTAGGGTATCACAGAATGTTAACCAATTTGTGGTTATTCATTCACGACAATAGAGTTTCCCGCCACCGACGACCACATCCAAGGTGTGTCCCTAGACGATCTCTTTAATAAAGAGAAAAAACTTATTTTGCAAGTGCAAAAATGGGACCTTGAGGCAAAAATGAAGGCTGATGGCTTCAAGGATGCGGTGCAAGAGATTGATTTGTTACTAGACTTTCACGAGTGGCGCCATTCTACTGTGGGTGGATTTTTTTGTCTCAAATGGGGTAATGCCCCTAAGGGTGACCCAACATACTCCTAGCACCCCCCTTGGATAAGATTATCATAGGGTAGGATGATACCCCCTTAGTTCTTGCCCCTGAAGCCGAGTAGGCCGTTGCTGACCCTGATGATCCTGCTGATTCAGTCCCCGATGCTACCTAATGAGATTATCCTGCAAATATTAGGGGGAGATCACCCTTAACTCTTATATTACTTTTTCTCTTTGGAATTCTATTCTAGATCATGTGGCTAATTTTGTAGGCCTGGGCTATTTTCTTTTCAATATATATGAAAATATAGTTTTTCTTCCATTTTTGTCTTTTTATTTTTAGTTAGTACTTCTGACATAACCAACATTGCTTGATGGAATTATGGTATGCGTTCTTGATTCAATTTAACTTAGGCATGTAAGTTATAATTTACAATTTAACTTGCGATCGAATTAATTTTTATAATATGAAAGTTAACATTCTTATTTGAATTGGATTGTAGTTTGTAACGTTGAGGTCTATTAACCAACCACAATGATTTGTGAATTAGTTAATAGGCTAACCTACTTAGCCGATCAATCATTTACGTTATATTGTATCATCCATTTTTATGTGGAATTGAGCCTATTCTAAGCCAACATCATAACTTGGCTTGTACCACCTTTTTCAGGTAGGTTTGATACAAAACATAGGTTACCAAATTATCTCTAAATTGTATTACCCTATTCTTAGGTGGGCCGACCAACCGAACTTAGGTTGTACCATCATATTCAAGTGGGTTTAATGACAAACGTAGGTGCCCAACTTAACTTTAAGTTACACCACCCTATGGTTTTTTGCATGTTCTACGTTAGCGGCCCATCTCGGGTTATACCACCATTTTCATGTGGGTTTAGTGCCAAATGTAGGTAAATAATTTATCTCTAAGTTTTACCACCTAATTCTTAGGTGGGTTTATTCATGTTCTAGGTCGACCATCCGAACTTAGATTGCATCAAAGTTTAAGGTTGGTTTAGTGACAAGCGTAAGTGACCAACTTAACTCTAAGTTAAACCACCCAATTATAGGGTGGATTTATGCTTGTTCTAGGCCGAACAACCTAACATGGGTTATACCACCATTTTATGTGGGCTTAGTGTCAAACATAGGTGACCAACTTGTCTATAAATTGTACCACCAATTTCTTAGGTGGGTTTATGAATGTTCTAGGTAGACCAACCCAACTAGGGCTGTACCACGATTTTTAGGTGGGTTTAGTATTGAGAAAGAACATTATAGCCACAAGAGAAAATGAAAAAGTTTTATTAATAAGAATCACTTTATTAAAACATTTGCAAAAAAGAAAACTTTGTAGATAATGATAAAATCTCTAAGGTTCATGTCATTCCATGACCTTGGCACTACGGTGCCATCTAATTCTTCCAGATGGTAGGATTTGCCTCTTCCTTTTAACACTACTTTGTACGGGACTTGTCAGTTCAGTGCTAGCTTTTCATCAGAGTAATTCTTTATCACTAGTAATAGAATATGGAGAACTAATTTGCCGACTTAAAATTCCTTGAAGTATTGACCTTCCCATTATGTTTCCTAGCGAACTTCTACTGGCAATATGCGAGATGTATGAGATCATGTTATCATCGCTCTTTTGTTATATCAAGCTCATCTTCTTACTGGTCGTTATTTCGATCATATTAAAAGATCTCTAAATTCAAAGTTGGGAGGCCTATTTCGAGCGGGATGGTTGCTTCCATAACATATGCCAAGGAATATGGGGTTTCTCTCATCGGCTTCATGGGTGTTATTCTATAATCCTAGAGGATAGATGGGAGTGCATACATCCATATTTACTTTGTATTATTCAATAAATGCTTGATCCAAGTGAGCAAAGTCTTGTTAGTGATTTCTTCCTAGTCGTTGCGTTGTGGGAAGACCACTGAGGCACAGTGGATCATGATCCCATATCACATAGAAGTCTATGAAGGTATCATTATCAAACTGAATCCCATTGTCGATCATAAGGGCACTAGGGATTCTAGATTTGGTAAAGATGTTCCTCTAAATGAACCACATAATATATACCTCTCTGATGTAAGTCAATGGTTATGCCTCCACCACTATGTGAACTAATCGGTGGTGGTTATCAAGTACTTTATGTTCCCTGGTATTGTAGCCAAAGGTCTCAAAATTTCCATGCCCCATTGAGCAAACGACCACAAGATTATGAGGGGATTGATATAGTCGGTCGGTTGCTTGATAATAAGAGATAACTCTTGGCATTTGGTGCACTTATGGACAAACTAAACGATGTTTTTTTGCATAAAAGGAAACTAATAACCTAGTAAATCACCCTATTGGCAAGTGATCTTTACTCTTTAAAATATCCACAGCTACATTTAAGAATTTTTCAAAGGATCCCTTCCACTTGGTTTGGGTGAACGCATTGGAGCAGAGAACCCATGTATGATCTGCATGAGCTCCGCAACTACCTTTATTAACCTTTTTTCCATTTGGTGGTAAGTTGTCTCTCTTTAAGTATGTCATGATTGGAGCCATCGAGGATGGAGCCGATTGGATTTGCATAATCTTTGGGGATACCTCTTGTTCATCAATGCTTGGTCGGTAAACATATTCCACATTGATTGTTCTCTTCATATCGGTGTCAATGGATAATACTAAAGTAGCCAAAGCATAAGCGTGACTGTTGTTGTTCCTTGGTAATTGTTCTACTTACGACTTACAAAACTTGAATAAACCTCTTTATTTGTTCTGGTAAGCAAGCATTCTAGGCCCCTGACTTCATACTCCTTGTTGAGCTAATTGACCATTATACGTGAGTCGTAGTATACTACTATGTATTTGGCTCTATGTTTATTGCCCATTACAGCTCATAAATCATGGACTCATTATCAGCCTCGTTGTTAGATCCCTAAAATCTAAGGTAAACTTATTTTTTTATAAGGCATCCCTAAAGGGTGACATAAATGTTCCTAACACCCACTTTACACTCCTTAAATTCTCCATCTACGAATGATTCACATATTTGTGGTTGGTTATCCTGGGATACGACGAGTATCTCCATAATTTAATTTGACTAGAAATGTAGTATATAATTTAGCAACGAATTTATCCAGGACTTCCCCCTTAATGGTTGTTCGAGGTATGTGCTTGATGTCAAACTACACCAGCTCCATTGACCACTTTATCATTCTATTGGACAAAACTGCTTTTTTGAGCACTTCCTTTAGTGAATATGTCGTCGTGACGTCTATTGTGTGGGTGTCAAAATAATGTCGCATCTTTCTTACGAATGTTACTAGCACTAGGACCATCTTCTCAATACGCATATGTTTTTTTCAATCTTAAAAAGAGTTTGGATGATATAGTAAATTAGTGACTATTCTCCGTCCTGTAGTCCTACCCGTTGGTTGCATGTTGTGAAATAACCAAGTATATTTGGAGGCTATCACCATTAATGGGGTTTAACATCAAGGGATGATATCCTAAGTACTATAAAATCCCTTCCATTGCCTGATCGCATTCCTTTATCCAAATTGGTGTACTTGTTGTCTTTAGTGATTGAAATAATGGTAGACACCTAACGGATGATTGAGATATAAATCTATTGAGGGAGGCAAACATCCCAGTCAATGCTTCTACATATCTAATGGTGGTCGAATACTTGATATCCTATAAAGTCTTTATCTGATTTATATTTGCTTACATAAAGGCATATCTTTAATATAATCAACTACGTGCCTTCTCTTAACAAGCATATCATCAATGTAGATCTCTATGTTTATTCGAATCTATCTTTTGAACATCTTGGTGACTAGCAATTGATAATTGCCCCACATTTTTAAGCCAAAGTGAATAACTTTGTACCTGTAAAGCCCTAAAGTCATGATGAATGAGGTTTTCTCTTGGTTGGGGATGAACATAAGAATTTGATGATAGCTAGAGTAAGTGTTCATGAAGCCCAATCACTGATATCTGACCCTTGAATATACAAGTTTGTCAATCCGGAGAAGTGGAAAACTATTCTTTGGGCAAGACTTATTGAGATTGGTGAAATCGATGTAGAGGCTCCATTTTTTTCTCTTTTTTTACCATAATTGTATTAGAGATATAGTCCGAGAAAAAGACCTCTTTGAACGACCTGACATCAAGCAGACTCCCAATTTCGTCTCCACGTCTCTTATTTTCTATGGTTCTGGATTCCTTATCTTCTACTTTATTGGTCATCACCTCGGATCTACATGCAGTTAATGATAAGTGGTGTATGGATCAATTCCTAAAAGGTCATAAGGATGTTAGGCGAACACATTTGTGTTTCTCTTGAGAAAATGAATGAGAGTTTCTTTATGACATCCATCAAAAACTCATAGATGAGACGAGTTTAGAGGAATGGTGACTAGTTCCTCCATTACCCAATGGGAGGGGGCAGTCTGGTCCATTCAACCCATGGTCAAACTCCCTTTGGTTTCTATTTGGGATGATTATCCTCTGAATCATCATCGTTCTAAATTTTCTTGGATTGAGTCTGCTTATAATAATGGTTACGATGAAATACTGTAAGTTGCTTCCAAAATGTCCTTAATATCCACAGCGGTCTGGTTGTTCAGAAAACTTGAGATTTTAATAAAGGGAGGAGGGGATGACCCTCAAGGTGTGTAGATAACCTATGTCGAGAATGTTATTGTAACGTTATTATGACTAGATGACCTGAAACTCTATCTCGTGGATGATAGGGTTGAACTTGACAGGTGGCTTGATCTTCTCCAATGAGGTATCCACCTCTCTATTGAACATGATTAACAATCCCACCTTAGTGTCAAGGTCATGAATGGTGTAACCAATTTTGAGCAGCAAACTAGCATGCGTGATTTCTATAAAGCTCCTTTGATCGATCAGTATCCTCTTTACGTCTAAGTTTGCGCAAAGTGAGAACCACGACATCTTTATAGGGAAAATTAACACTGACTAGATCCTCATCGGTGAACATTATTCCCTAGTAAAAATCAAAATCCATGCACTCTGTCTTAGCCAAAATGTTCTTAGATAGTTTCGCTTGAAAGCCTTCCTAGAGACAAGTTACAATCTTCACCCTATCTCTGAATTTTTTGTTGGTGCATTGTGAGGGATCAATATAGCCGTGTATATCTATGACTATTCTAGAGGGTGGGAGGTAGTTATATTTTCTAACTTTTTATATTACATTTAAGGACTTTGTGTTAATCGTGTTACCATACTCCTTAAGATTTAGGGATTGCACAAGATCTTCGATGTGCTACTTGAACATCTTACAACTCTTTGTGAGATGACCATTGTCTTAATGATAGGTAAACCTGAGGTTTGGATCCTTATCGTTCGGATCACTATCCATATTTAGTGGTATCTTGAAGAACAACCTGTCGTTTATCTAACGAATGAATTATGGGTCGATTCCTTAAAGAAAGTATCCACTTCCTTGTATATATTCTCATTTCCATGTGCCTTGGATCTTCCTTTGAAGGTATTAGTTTTTAATATTATCTTTGTTATAGTTGATTGATTTCCTCCCTTGGATATTTTCTTTGAATCCCCCTTCTTGATCCTCTTGGGATTTTTTTTAGTTGGAGCTTTTCCATTGAGGATTTCTCCATCCACCTTAGTGTACTTCTCTATACGGGCCATAATAAGGTCCATGGCCCATGGTCGATGTTTGATTGTTGTTACCAACTAATAGAGATCATCCTATTTTATGAGTCCAAACTTGAAGTACGAGATTTACAACTACTCATTGTAATTATCAATCTCCTTGAATAGCTTCGAGCATGCTGCCAAAGGTATTCCCCTTTTTCTTTTAAGATCGATTAGATAATCAGCCTCCATGACTGTCTTGCTACTAGTGATGAATCGAATCGTGAGCTTATTGACCAAATCTTTAACATTTATTTATAAATAAAGGTGTTTCAATACCCTAGTGACTTCCTAGCAAGGTTTTTTGTGGTTCGTGCCAAATTGGGATTCTGTTGTCCCTCCAATTACTTTTTGATTAGGTCCTTGAGGTTATCTTTCAGGACCTTATTCGATTGCACTTTAGGCTTGGTCGACTTGTTAATATGTGTAGAATTTTTTTGGTTGAATGATCATGAGGTTGCGGCTAGCGAAATGACTAGTTGGCTGGCGATTCACATATCGCTGGTTGGATTGCACTGCACAAGGAATCCTTGATCTAAAACTATGCTAGGGCGATTGCATCCGTTTTGCCTAGGAAAAAGAATCTTCCTCCTCCCATGTTGCTATAGATTAGGCTAACTAGATTCGTGCTCCTATGATTTCCCGATTAACTGCCTCTTTAAATGGTCAATCTCTTTATTGAGCTTATCTTGGTGTTATTTATAAAAATTAACAATTCGTGACACTACTTTCCCAACTGGTCGCTCTACAGATGGGGTATAGTGTTGCCTACTAGGACCAAACCTTCCGGGTGTGTGTACTATTAGCCTTGTTTCACTAGGAGGTGGAGGGTCCCTCTAAGGAGTGTTTTCCTTATTAAAAACTTGCATCTCATATTGGATATGACTTTTAGCATGTTAGCGATAAAGTTAGTGAGAATTCATATTATTGTAGGGTTAATGTTTCTCAATGGTAGTGAATCAAATATTTTCTCACAGACGGTGCCAAATTATTGGGGATATTGATCCCACAATAAACGCAAAATTTCTAATCTACCCCAAAATATGAATTCAATATGAGAACAGACACAAAGAATTATCTGTTCGACAACTCGTCTTGCCTAAGTCCTCGAGAAAAGTGGAGAGATATATATTAACAAGAACAAATAAGGGTTACTGTATTTCTGTGGTTGTTAGCTGAGAGTCCAAGTCGTTGTTATCATAATACAATGATTACCCCCAACAAGATGGGGTTGTCCCTATTGATAAGTACAACGTGCCTACAAATCTAGATCTCTCCTCTTTGATCTTATCTCTAAAGTAGTAGAGTTGTAGTTGACTTGATCCAGACAATCCTTCTTAATTCTTGATTAGTTGTTCTGCGATATTCGAATGACTAATCCAAATCAATTTCTAGATGCCACGTGTCATGTCATGTGGCATAATTGACTAAAGCCCCCTCAAGAATCTTGAGAAAGAAAGGGCAATGACTGTTAGGGTGAGCAACTTGAGGAAGTTAACCTTGAAGATACTGAGAGAAAAACTAAGGATGAAAAAGTTGAAGAGGATAATGATGCAACCAATGAGGATGGCGAGAACTAATTTTTTCCTCATTCCTTTTATATTTTACATATAACAATGTAAATATTTTTTGAACATCTTCTTGATTTCCATAAAATTACTTGTAATCATGTCAATCTTGTAATGAGAATGGCGAATGGATTATTTTTAACTTACTTGTAATGAGGATGGCGAATGGATTTTTTTGAAGTATTTCCATGTCAATCTTGCATGCTTATTTCTTTATGAAATATTATAACTAGTATACTTTGGTTAATTTGAAAGTTTTGACACCACGTTCTGATGGACACTACTGGTCTTCTGATTTCGACTTAAATAAATTTAGGTCATAACCTTTTAATAATGCACTCTTCTGGATTTATCAATATCTCTGGCATGTGGTCAACTCATTCCCATTAGATTTAAGTTCATCAAACCTTTTCAATTGTGTCCACAATCAAAATATATGTTTCAACAATATGTGGCATGGCTTAGCCACTCCATGGCGTTTTATCTAAAGGTGTATAGTCTGAGGGTTTTTTAGGTCAAAATGTACGAAATGTTGGAGTCAAAACCTATCTAATGACTACATCGAAAACCCTAGGATTTCCCCTTAAGATTTTTATTAAACCTTGGATTTTAAACCAATCCAAGTCATGCAAATGGGGGTTTTAGGCCTCCCTTTTAGGCTCAAATTTTGACAAACTTTATGTTTTATTACATATGTCTTAGTTCAAGAACATATCACAGCCAAAATTCACTATGTTATCACTATAATGAATTTTTTCCCTACTTTTTAGTTTAGACCTCTATGTGAGCCCATTATTGACTCTTAGATTATCACTAAGGTTGCTCAATTCAAAGATTCTCAAATATTTAGCCAGGGAGGTTCCCTCATGTCAAGGTAACCACATCATTAAAGTTTTTAATTAGATTACACTAGCACTACATCCGTATTGTTTGGATGTCCATGCGGGATAAGGATGTAATTATTAGTGCAACTTTTCAATTAAGTATGTAATCTTCATTTCATGTAATTTTTAATTTTAGGGTTAAGTGTATTTTCAATTAAGGATGCAATATTAATGATATGTCAATTTTTTATAGTTTTTGGAATTTTTTAATTGTGCCGACTTCGGTATAATTTCCCTAGCCTCTAATGTAACCTTAGAGTTAAGAGTATTTTTATTATTAAATTTTTTTTTAGAATGTTAAGAGTTGGAAGAAAAATTAAATTATGAAAATGAGATGGTTGAACTTCTCTTTCCATCAATTATAAATTGGGGAGTACATTTCTTTCATAGGCCACAGTTGTAGTCAACAAACCCTCTCAAAAAAAATTTCATGATTAGTATTTCTATTTCACTCTTGAGGATATGGAATGTATTAGTGATATGTTAAAGATCGAGGTAAAATTCTCATCACTTATCTATAGTTTTATTCTTAACACTTGATTTTATCCCGGGGGGATTCCTTATGTATACGTCATCTTTGATGTTGAGGAGGATGGTCCCTTAATCACTAGTATGAGGGGGTCTAGTCTTCATACCTCCCCCTCTTGATGCTCATGCTTCCTTTTAGTTCAAAACACTTTTTTCTATTGTTTTGGATCTTCAAATGTTAACCTCTTATACAATGTCCTTTGTTAATGTAACAAAGGCCATGGCCTCGATCACAAGAATTCTCTGGAAAAAAATATTTATCTACCCTTGAAATGAGGAGTAGACCTCTAAGAAGTTATAGATGCATGACATGAGATGGGCATGGTGATCTACTGGATGAGTTATTTTGAAGATGATTGAATTAATTCCATTGATATTTGTATACACCAGATCAACTTGAGAAAAAATATGTTTGACTTTACATTACACTTGTAGATACTAACTTAATGCAAGTCAATAGTCAAAATTGAAGGAATTTTTGCAACGAACACAAGTTAATTAGCCTATGACTCCAATCAACAAAATATTTATGAAGCCAAATAATAAACCAAATAATAAGGTATTTCCTTCTCCGGTCAAGGACAATATCTAGAGCGAAACCTCTACCCCTCTTGTTGACTCAAACTAGGTAGTTACTTTATAAGCCGAGCTTAGGAAAAGTTATGATGTTTATTTTGTCAATGTCAATAGGATTTCCTGGGTGGATCCATTAATTTTCCTATAAAATTATGAATATATTTTCTCATAAAGGAAGCATTTCATCATCCTAAAGGACAATCAAAGAGTGAGTGAAAAGTTAAGAAAAAAAACTTGCCTTAAATCAAATCAAGGCATGGGGACCTAGACGTAAGCCCGCCCATCCTTATCAAGGAACAAAACCTGCGTAGACCTACCTTTTTTAGGCCTCATTGATCATGTAGAGGAGGGTAAACCACCCAAAATTAAATATAAAATGAGTAACAAAAGTCGAATCAAATATTAATAGGTGAAAAAATAGTCATGGACCACCAAAGGTTGATGTTAGATTACTTACTTAGACATCATTGGTTCATGAACATAAATCTGAATAATCCACTATGCAAGATAAGTCAACCCTATTGATAGGATGAGGTCGAACCTAGTTCTAGGTCTTTTGCTTCTTCTTATAATATGGCTTGAGTATTAGCTTAGAAGATGTGGTTTCACTAATTATTAGGATGAGGGCTTAAACCTTCAATAAATATTAGAGCTTAAAGGTCTAACCAAATCTCTTAACCCCTTAGGCATGGGCTTATCCAATCATTATAGTTGGGAGTAAGTAATTATTGACCTAGCGACCAAAGACATGAATTTGAAATCTAAAAATGGTTAAATAATAAGGCCAATGGGTCTTATGCCATAAACTTTGATGAAAAAAAGACTAAGAAGATGAAAATTCAAAACCTAGACTTATACTTCTGTATATAGTCGAGGCCAAGATATAGGTAGGCTAAGGCCCATTATAATGTGGCTTAAGATAGGCATCCTTGGTATTATTAAATAAAATAGAAGGTGGTCAGAAAGCGCGATGAACCATAATTAGGATTTGATGAACTATTAACCACCAACTATAAGATGATGGCTCATGGACCCCAATGTCTTAGATGAAGTGGAGCAATTGACCCGGATGAAATGAGGAACAACAATAAAAAAATAATCATTCCCACAAATGAAAATAATTTATTGATGGTAATTTACATACTCATAGGATTAAGCTCATGATATCTAAGTTCATGGGTTTAATATCTGCCTCAAACCTCGGCCTCACCAAATGATCCCTATCATAGGATGGTATAAGGGTAAGATGTTGATAATAAAAATAACACAACATTTAGAGTGTTTCAATCTCCATGACGTTAAACCTACATTCGATATGAAAGTAATTTCCCTCTATATATGGAACCACTTGAGATGCGAGAGATTCCAGATCAGATTCAACAATTTCCCATCCAAAGATTTATTCAGCGGAGTACAACGTCATGGGGATTCCCATGCCTATTTTTGAAGAATAAGGATGGGTCATTTTTTTATGTGTACATTATCAGAAATTGAACAAATTCACGATGTGGAATAAGTATCCGTTATCGCTTTTTGGTGATTTGTTTGATTAATTGATAGGTTCTTCCTACTTCTTAAATATATACTTGAGATTGCAAGTCATGGAGGAAAATATACTGAAGACCTCTTTTATCAATCGTTATGGATCGTATGAGTTCATCATTATGCCATTAATAATAACCAATGCCCCAACAATATTTACAAAGCGTATGAATAGGGTTTTCAAAATGTATTTTGGACTAGTTTATCATTGTGTTCATTGATGATATCTTAATTTATTTCTGGGATCCAGATGAGCATTCATAATATTTTATAGTTGTTCTTCAAACATTGCGATAATATTACTTGTATGCTTATGGGAGTTAAAATTGTATGTGAATTTAAACCCACAGGTTCTCCCCTTTGGACCTTAGACGGGTAAGTAGAGAGAGGTGTTAAGGTAAAATACAAAGGTTTAAAGTGGTTTGAACCTCAGGATATGGTCCTACATCCACTGTACGAATGTGTTTTGCTTGTTTTTTAGAATGTAGATGAGTATTACAATCAAAGAGACCTCTTGAACTTTGTCCAAGAGATTATGGGGTCTTGATCCCTTTATTACCAGTATAAGAGACCATAGGAAGTAAGTTAATGGATTCTCTAAGGGCGCTTAGGTACTGATTTAGGGCTCCATAAGATATACAAATCGAGTTAAATACAAAACTAGTCCAAGTTACAAATATAAGCTCACAATACTGGGCCGTAAGAATGGAATGGAGTATAAACACTAAGAAAATACTAAAACTCTTATGAGTCTGATTGTTTTAATGCTTTAATATCTTTGAATACTCAAGATCGATACCCTTTGACCTTCTATCAACCCGTATTTATAAGAGAACTATTAGAGTGAGAACGAATTGTCCCTGAGGTCTGACGGTTCCAGGTGGGAGGTAGAATGTTGAAAAAAGTATTTATAGGCGATGTAAGATGGTTGTTGAGTCATTAAATACTGATGGGAACACTCCATACAAGTGGAGTTGGGTAGTGGCAGTAGGTGGAATAGTATTATACTTTTGACTTACTCTACCAGACTACTCGAGGAAGCTTTTTCGAGGCCTTATGCGCTCAAGACCTACCCACTACTCCAAAAAACATAAAATATCACCATAAATTTGACCAGTTGTTGTCACGATTATTGGCCATGATTAAAAAACACGTGTGTTGTCACGGTCCTTCACCATAACAAGACCCGTGCGCATGATAAAAATTAATCGAGCACATGGACACTTTTTTTGTCAAGGTCTTGTTGAAAACTATTTACTAGATCTTTAATTAAAAGTTAAATTTTAAGAAAGCTCCAAAAAACAAACTCATGAAACAAAACTCCTTTTTAAATCACAACATAAGATGTGTATAAAATAGATTTCTGATGGACGTTAGATTTGGTAGATAGATTACCTTAGGTTTTTAAAATAAAACCTATACTAGTTCTTTGATGAGAAACAACACCATATAAGAAGTAAGAACAATCAAAGCAAATTTGACACAATATTTTTTAACGTGATAAAATCCCAAATTATGGAAAACATCCACGGTGACCTCAATGCCGCAAAACAAAAATTCACTATGATGAACAAGTTATACAAGATTACATGCACACAAACAAGCACATAAGATCCTAATACTAAGAATAGAAATATACTTACTGAGCTTTCTCCTCCACGGTAATTTTGTTCTGACTTTGATCTCCTTGGTTGTTTCCTTGTGTTTGCTCCTTGCACCTTGATCCTTGATCCTTTATCCTTGGACTCAGTCAACACAAAACCACTCAAATGAACCACACTTTGACTGGGTGTTCGTGTGAGAGTGTATGTGACAGTGAATAAAACACATGCAAATATGCTACTCACATCTCTTAAAGGATTTATACAAATAAGTCCTACCAAATTACAAAGATTCTATATGAAATGCAGAAATTTCAAATTTATTGAACAAAAGAAGTATTTCAGATCTAAAAAATAACCTTTATACAAATTATATTAACTATTTTAAAACACTTATTTATGTACCAACTAATTTCATAAAATGCGAAACTGAGTTTTTAGAAACACAAACTTCAAATCTAAAAATTTAATAGTTTTGAAAGTCTCTTTTTCAAGAAAATTAAAAAAGAGAATTGATATTAAAGAATATACAATATGATAACCAGATCCAAAAAAAAAGGAAAAAGAAACCCTAATTGACTAAGTGAAATGTATCTCTTAGTAACTCTCACAATTTCTATGAAGAAATGTGAGATTTACACGGAGACAGGGTTCCTAGGAGAGATTAAGTATGAAAATTTTTCTTAAGACTTGAAAAAAAGCAAAACTCTCAAAAAACACAAGAGAACTAACTCTCAAACTAAGGTTTCCTATCTTAGATAAAATAGGGACGGTGTTCGAGTTTGTGTTTTATGAGAAATCAAAGGATAGGAATATCACAGTTTTTGGTTCTCTCTCTCTCTCTCTCTCTCTCTCTCTCTCTCTCTCTCTCTCTCTCTCTCTCTCTCTCTCTCTCTCCTCTCTCTAACCTTTCTCTCTTCTCTCTCTTTTTTATACTCTCTCTTTTTTTCTCTCAAATGAATGAACTATAAAAGTTCTAAAATGGTGACCCTAAGATATCTATTTATACTAAGCAAGGAAGGGTCTGTAAGATCGAAGGCTTTGGACGGTGGAGATCATTGCAACGTTTAGAATTATAATCCAAGGGTTATAAAATGACCACATAAACTATCACTCTAATTGGCGCTAAAGGATCACACTTGGATTGACTAAAAGCACATGTAGCACGTTGATTAGTTAGATTTACGGGCTACAAACGATGCACTGATATGTGAGAGCAAACAAACACAAAATGGGAAAATAATAATGCAACACGTGTAGAGATAAGGACGGTTTAAAAATGCGTGTTTTTGAATTTATAAAATTCCCATTTTCTCCCTCACAATTCTCTGTAGGTTTGACATTCTACCCTAAGAAGTTTTCTAGGAATAAATATATTTTTAATTTAGCCCATAACATTTTTAAACAAATATTTTAAATGTTTTAAAAACGTTTAAAAAATTCCTGAAAATATTTAAACATATGTACACACACTCACACTCATTATGCACGATTTGTTTCCTATAGTGTGTTCAGTGGAAAATTTTACTTCCTTTTTTGGTAGATAGGATGTCTTGGACAGGATGATTGTTGGTGTAGCTTTTTAAACCATGGAGAAGATTGCTCAAGAAAAGTCTAACCTATTTTGTTATCATATCCAAACTAGATGGAACTCATATATGATACAGACTCAAGTAAGTCAAGAACACAATTTTTTCTCAATCTCCTTCTTTGGATATTGGAGACAAAATTCCCTTGAGTAACCTGTACTCGTGGGTAAAAAAATTAAAATCCTAGATTTCCTATACAAAAGAGCTATTTACCCTTTCTCATCGTAGAACCAAAAATAAGAGGAAAAAAATATATAACTTAACTATTATACAGAACATTACCCTAAATATTCAAAGTTGTATAATCTGATCTGAAATGCTTGAAATAAGAACACTCAATGGGCTTATTAGTTGAGTCAAAAAATGTAAAGATAAATCCGGTTACTCAAGTACTTCTCCCCCATTTTTTTCTCATATATACAACAGGGGAACATAAATATAGCAAACTGGGATATATAAAGAATTTATTCCACACAAATTAAGTCATAAATATGGGTAGATTCAAGGATCTCCTACATTAAATAGATTAAGGAGGCGTCTTTAGTCATTTGTGAAATGTGCGATCCCTAAATCCTCAGAAACCAGTTATTAGCGTGAAAATACTGAGGTTATGACAATTGTGTAGAATAGATTAAGTGTGTACTATCATACCTATGGCTTTTCTAAGGAATTCAAACCTAATATTGTTCAAAGGTTTTGTGAATAAATCAGCTAATTTTTTGTCAGTGTTTAAGTACTCGATATTAAGTTCTTTAGACTCTACAAGCTGACGAATAAAATATTGCCTAATTTTGATGTGCTTTGTGCGTGAGTGTTGTACTGGATTTTTAGATATATTTATCGCACTCTGGTTATCTATAAGGACATTTTTTATAAGTCTTGGTTTACATTTTTTGTATGTCATATACCACTATAACAGTCGAAGATTTATTCAAGATCAATCATGTATCAAGATGAATCCAAATATCAACGTTCTTCAACAGAAAAGCCTCTAAGAGATTAATTTTGGTAAGGTTGATAATTTTTCCAAGTGTTGGAAAAAAATATTTAAATTATTTTTAATCAGTTGAGGCATTGTGTTTCGTTAAAAGAATTTTTTTTCTAAGTGGCGAGGTAAACGAAATTTGACGCTCCAGTCATTCGAGCGATATTGCCACGTCGTTCAAATGACATTAGCATGTCGCACGAAGCCATTTGATCGAGATTTGACTTCGTTCGAGCGACATCATTATCATGTTCAAGCGATCTTTTGACTCAATTTTTTTATATATAGCGTGTTAAATGAGTCATTGTTTCTTAAGAAGACGTGGCATTTTTCATTCTGCAAAAAACGCAAAATAGTAGAACACTTTGTCTTCTTCAATTTAGGGTCTAAACTTTTATTTTTCAATTCACAAAAATCCCAATAGTTTAATGACATGTTTTGGAACCCAAGATTCTTGTTGAAGTTTCTCATGTAGAGAGGGTAAATCTACGGCTGACGTGCATATCATTTGGGAGTGCTCGTGTGTATTCCTTGTTGATTTAGAACTGTGTGTTCTTATGGGCTGCTGCGGTTGATCCATTGATAACTCTAAGTTATGTGTCTATGTGGGTATCTGCATGATATTCATTGCAGATTTCATTGTGTATGTAAGTTGCGATTTATTTTACATTGTGAAATAAAAAGGTTTTCCCTTTGGAGTTTTTTCCTGAAATCTGCGTGTAAGAAATTATTTATAATGGTTTGGTTTTTCCCATATAGTTGCATATGTTAGGGATGAATTTAATTTGGATAAAAATTGACTATGATTAAATAAGTATTTAATTTGAATTTGCGAACCCATATTTAACCAATATCACGTAGCTTTCACAAATTGGTATCAGAGCTTATTTAAGCGATCATCACCACTTTTACAAATTAGTATCAGAGTAGGTTTCTCTAATTTATCAAGTGATCATATTTTTAGCAAACTTTTGTGATATTAATTTTTTTTGGAAAATTGCAATTACGAATGAAAACTTATATAACCGGCTTCCATTTTTTTATGGGTCTAAATATACCTATTGGAAGGTACGTATGAAATCTCATTTAAAAGCAATCGATGAGTGTGTTTGGTTTGTTTATGAAAGAGGCTATACTCCTCCCACTGTCATCAGTAATAATGTTACTCATTTAAAACACGTGGAAGACTAGACTGAGGATGAGTTTAGGTCGAGTACTTTTAACTCTCGTGGGCTAAGTGTAATTTTTGGTATCGTCACTCCTGAAGAGTTCTGACATATTATGACGTGTACCACGTCTAAAGCAGCATGGGATGTTTTACAACTTACCCATGAAGGCACAAATGCGGTCAAAGAGTCAAAAATTCAAAATTTAACTACTCAATTTGAAATGATTACATGTCTGAATCTGAGCGTTTTGATGACTTTTATGCACGTTTATCTGACATTGTCAATATTAGTTTCAATCTTGGTGAGCACATTCCTGATGCACGAGTGGTTAAAAATATTTTAAGATCACCGCCTAAACATTTTATCCCAAAAGTGACTTTTTTGAATCCCTTAGGTAATTTGAGCAATTTAAAATTAGAAGAGCTGGTTGGAGACCTACAGACATATGAGATTGACATATTTCCCAACAATGTCAAGCCTAATGATAGAGGGACATCACTAAGGACCCAGTATAAGAAAGGAGAGAAAGTGTCCAAGAGAAATAAGAAAAAGAAAGGAAAATTTTGTGAGTCCAAGTCTAAGGGAGAATTTGATTTTAATATGGCCTTGCTTGTGAAAATTTAAAAAAAAACTCAAATTTTCCAAACAAAATTCTTCCAATAAAAGATTTTTTGAGAAAAATTAAAAGAAGAATGAGGACAAAGAGAGCGGAAAGAAAGAGGGTGAGAAAGATAAATAGGAAGAAGAAAGATGTTTTGAGTGCGAGGGCAAGGTGCATAAGGCGTTTAAATGTCCCACTAGGCTAAAGAGGAAGAGGTGAAGGATTCCAAGGATGAATCTTCACATGGGGTGTGTGTACCCTTTTTAGCTAGTCTCGTGAGCACGCCTAGTTTGTCCCAGGACGATGAGGATACTTGTGCACCTGAGACCCCTGACGATGATAGTTTGAGTGTCTCTAGTGAGTTTGAGAGTGAGTGTGCTAGTGAGGGTGAGAGGGAGCTCCAGATTGCGTTTAGAAATTTGTATGCCGAGACCCTAAAGACCAGAAAGTTTAACAAAGACCTAACTCTTAGGGTGATAGATAGATAGATAGATAGATAGATAGATAGATAGATAGATAGATAGATAGATAGAGAGAGAGAGAGAGAGAGAGAGAGAGAGAGAGAGAGAGAGAGAGAGAAAGAGAGAGAGAGTTTGAGGGGATTTGAGGCATCGGCGAGTCAAATCGAGAAGGTGAAGATTACTTTGAGTGAGTAGTTGATCATCGTAAATCGAGAGAAGAGTGAACTTATAGCCCGTGTGTCATAATTAGAGAGAGATCTTGAATGTGCCCGGGAAGTAAAGTTCACTATAGAGGATACATCAAAAAAGTAGAAAAGATTCTCCTCGGTCCCGCTTTAGCTAATGTTGAGAGACTAGGAATAGGTCATGACTGTGCACCCACTTCTCATGTTGAGCCTGATCCAGTTCTCGAGTTTATGATTGATCTATATGGCTCTCAACCCAACCCAAACATCATATTCCGGATAGGAGAGTGTGTCGTAAACGTTGTGAGAGAGGTTTTACTAGGCTCTTGTACGTTTGCATCCATTGCAAAAAGAGAGGACACCTTAGGGAATTTTCCTTTAAGTTGGGTAATGTGTTACGTTTTTCTACTACACGTGTTTCTACGACACATGCACCCATACATGATACTTTGGATGCTCCGGATGATTACATGAGAGAGTTTGCACATATTAGTGAGCGAGTCAAGTTTTTGGTCAAAACTTCACATGATTTGATGTATATTTTTCATAGGATGTCACCACCTTTGGAAAACTCCTCCGCACCTAACGGTTGAGGTTTAGACTTGTTTCCTAGCATAGGATGACATTTTTGATGATATTTTGAGTCTGTTTCTAGTGCATACCATTTTTGTATTTATATTTTCCATTTTTGATATATTTTTCAAAAAACCAAAAAGTTTTTTGTTTTTGAAAAGAATTAAAAAATACAAAAAGATTTCTATTTTTTGAGAAAAAATTCGAAAAGCCAAAAAGATTTTATATTTATCATAAATTTTAAAAAGTCAAAGAGAGTTTTGTATTTTATTTACACCCTTTATGGATGGACATTTAGGGTGACCGAGTCATAATTTCATTCCATATACATGTGAGTATTTGATAGTGTTTTGATGTGCGTCATCATTTCATTTTTGTACTTTATAATGTTTGGAGTCATTAAGATGTAATTTGAGATTCTACCAACATGTTTGACTCTTAGTATACTGTAATGCATACTGGAACGAATTCATTTGATTATTTTACTTATCTATCACATGTTGGTCGAAGTATTTCCACATCAATCTTGTCTTAAAAATGAAACAAATGGGATAAAACTTGATAATGAAAGTAGTGTATGTAATAACCGTTGCCCGTGAGAAATTTGTTTAATATGGAAAAATGATGAGTTAACATGGGAAAAGGCTACGAGAATACAAAATTAACCCATCGTGAAAGCTACCGTTTAAAAGAGCCCAAAGAAAAAATTAAGGCAATAAAAAGATAAATATGCCAAAAAGGGGCCAATAGGTTTTAGATCACCTCTAAAAAAATGCATTATCATATATGAGGGTGCTTGGATGGAAAAGTACTCAACGGGTTTGCACGTCCTAACAAAGTCTTGAAAAAGCATTACATAGTTTTGATATTATTGTGTGGAAATCATTTTAGACTTTGATGTGTCGATTAGATTGAGCCGATATCATATGAATTCACATTATTTGATAACTAAGGATCATTTTGAGATCATTCTTTAGGAGTATCCATATTCATCGTGCACATTTGCCACGTTTGATTGCATTGATTTTCCTATTGAATTTGCTCACACCCATTCATTCCGTTTCCATGATTTGGTTATCTTAGTGTAAATTCATGGTGTGTGATTTTTGTAAAATTATTTTTTCTTTTTTGTTTAAAAAATTAAAAATTTAATAATAGTCGGTAAATGCATTCAAACATATACTTGATGACCATAATTGTTTGCTTTGCTTGTCATGACACTTCATGCTTATTTTGTTCATTCTTTTCCTTATTTGTTTCGAACAAATAAAAAGGGGGAGAACGAATTATGATTTAATGGGGGATTTTGAATTACGCGGGAGAATTGAGATTTAATATTTGTTTTGATTTATGTTTATCTCATTTCAAACTTGATACATCAAGAAGGCATTTATTTCTTGTCTCATGTGTGTAGGTACAAAATTGAAGATCATATTTTGCACACCTTGATGATGATTTGAAGATTTAAAGTTGAAGGTTTTTGAAAAAAAAGTTTAAGACTTGCGTTTTTAGTACCTTTTCAGTTTTGGGTTATGGGGGACTATTAGATTTGTATAGGAATTTTGATTTGATAATTCCGATGTTTTTAGTTTGTACCACCATAGACATAAGGGGAGATTTGTAAGGACATATTTTATAAGTCTTGGTTTACATTTTGTGTGTGCCATAAGATTTATTAAAGATAAATCATGTATCAAGACGGATCCGGATATCAACGTTCTTCACCAGAAAATCTTGTTCAAGATTAATTTTGGAAGGTTGTGTTTAAGTCCCTTTATAATTCATTTAAAGTATTGGGAAATTTTTTCTAAGTGTTGAAATTTTTTTATAAACTATTTTTAATCAGTTAAGGCATGTTGTTTCGTCAAAAGGAATTTTTTCTAAGTGTTGAGGCGAATGAAAATTAATGCTCCGGTTGTTCGAGTGACATTTCCACGTTGTTCAGACAACATTTTCATGTCATGCGAAGCCGATCGTGCAAGATTTGACTTTGATCGAGCGACATCATTATCTCGTTCGAGCAATCTGTCGACTCAATTTTTTATATATATCGTGTTAATTGAGTCATTATTTCTTAAGAAGACCTAGCATTTTTCCTTATGAAAAAACGCAAAACAGCATAACACTTTGTCTTCTTCAATTTAGGGTTTAAACTTTTGTTTTTCAATTCTCAAAAATTTCAATAGTTTAGTGGATTTCTTTGGAACCCAAGATACGATTTTGTTGAAGTTTCTCATGTAGAGAGGGTAAATCTACGGTTGACGACTGCATGTTATTTGTGAGTGCTCGTTGGTTTTTCTTACTAATTCAGAACTACGTGTTCTTATGGGCTATTGTGGTTGATCCTTTGCTGACTCTAGGTTGCGTGTATATATGAGTATCTATGTGATATTCATTACAAATTTCATTGTGTAAGTTGCGATTTATTTTACATGGTGAAATAAAAAGGTTCTCCCTCTTGGTTTTTTCCCAGAAATCTGTGTGTCAACAATTATTTATGATGGTTTAATTTTTTCCACGTGGTTGCATGTGTTAGGGCTGAATTTAAATTGGATAAAAATTTACTCTGATTAAATAAGTATTTAATTGGAATTTGCGAACCCATATTTAATCAATATCACATAGATTTTACAAATTGGTATCAGAGCTTACTTAAGCGATCATCACCACTTTTACATTATCAAAATACATTGTCAATTATTTTTAATGATACCGTAGTCACTAAGCATCTTCTTGATCCATAACAGTTGGGCACAACAATTTCTCGTAGCTATGTATTCAGCTTCAGCTATTGAAAGGGATATGCAGTTATATTGTTTACTACTCTGGCCTACTAGGTTGTTTCTTACATAGTAATAGGTGCCAGACGTTCTCTTACTGTCGTCTGAATAACCTTCCCAGTTGGCATCTATGTAGTCAACTGTGGAACTACTAGTATCCTTTATGTACCAAATACCGAAATTTGATGTGCCTTTAACATATTTAATTATTCTTTTAACACATTGAATATGAGCTTCTTTAAGCACACATTGGTATTGAGCACAGACACAAATAGGGAAGGAAATGTTCGGCCTAGAGGTTGCGAGGTATAGCAGACTAACTATCATACTTTTATATAAATTCGGGTCAACGTCTTTTCCATTTTCTTCTTTAAATAATTTTATGCACGTTCTCATGGGTGTACATGTTGTTTTTGAATGTCCAAGCCCAAACTTTTTAACAAGATCATTAGCATATTTTGATTGTGTGATAAATAGGCTATCATTAAATTGTTTGACTTGTAGTCCTAAGAAATACAATAATTCCCCCATTAGGGACACCTGGTATTTAGCATGCATAATATCTAAAAAAATCTTGACTTGAATAATTGAAGTTGATCTTAATATAATATCGTCGACATAAATTTATGCAATTAGGACATCGTGTTCTATCTTCCTAACAAATAAAGTCTCGTCATTTCCACCTCCCCCAAACCCTTTATTAACTAAAAGGTCAAGAGGGGCTTATATCCGGCTCTAGGAGCTTGCTTTAAGCCACAGAATGCTTTCTTAAGTCTAAAAACATGGTTAGGGTAGGAGGGATCTATAAAACCTTTCGTGTATTCGAAGTATACTTCCTTTGTTAAAATATTGTTTAAAAAAGATGACTTAACATCCATTTGAAAAAGTTTGAATTATAAATGATAGGATACGGGAAGGAGGATATGAATAGACTCGATTCTTGTGACAGGGGAAAAGGTCTTGTCAAAGTCTATTCCCTCTATCTAAGAATATCCTTGCACTACTAATCGAGCTTTATTTGTAATTACCTCCCCATTCTAGTCAGTTTTATTTTTAAAATTCCAACGGGTGCCTATAACCATTTTGATATGAGGTCACGAGATGAGATACCATAAATTATGACTTTGAAACTAAACTAGATCTTCTTTCATAGCATTGATCGATAATGAGTCATATAGGGCATCGTTTACAGTTTTTTGTTCCACAAGAGAAACAAAACAAGTAAAAGAATCCATATGTTGAAGTTGGGATCTCGTTCTTGCTGGCTCAGGCGGGTTACCAATAACCTATTCGAGAGGGTGGGCCTTAGAAACCCAGGGCGGTACTGCAGGGACCTCAGGTGGAAATGAATTAACTATCTCAAGAGATTAAACTGGAAAAACATTTTTAGACTCATATATGGCCAATGTTTGACTATTACGACTCTCTACGCTATTTTCATTTATAATTACATTAATAGACTTCACAATGACTTTGGTACGAATGTTATAAACTCGATAAGCCCAACTTGTTTAGGAATAACCCAGAAAAATAGCTTTATCACTCTGGGTAACGAATTTTGAAGGATGTTCTCTGCCTTTGCAGACATAATAGATACACCCCCAAGGTTCAAAAATATTTTAAGTTAGGCTTTCGATTGTACCATTGTTCATATGACGTCTCATTGGTATTTTTGCAGAGGTATACACGATTAATGATGTCACACGCAATCTGTACAACCTCAACCCAAAAGTATTTTGTCATACTTTTAACGTGCAACATCACCCTAGCCATCTCTTGTATGGTCCTATTTTTTCCTTTAGCAATGCCATTCTGTTGAGGTGTCTTAGGTGCACTAAACTCGTGTTTATACCCATTACCGACACATTATTATATAATGCTCGAATCTTTGAACTCTCTACCTCCATCACTTCTAATATGACATACCTGGGTATCCTTCTCGTTCTCCATTCTTAAAAGAATTTTTAAGAACTCATGGAAGGTGTCAGATTTACTTTTCGTTAAACCGACCAAAATAAAGCGTGTGTAGTCATCCACCATAACTAAAATATAACTATTACCACATAAGCTAACAGTTCTATATGGACCCATATGGTCCATATGGATAAGTTCAAGAGGATTTGAGGTTAAAATGTCTTTAACTTTTTTATGAGAATATTTACTCATCTCCCCCACTTGGCAGGGACCACAAAGATATTTAAAACAGTTTTTGATTTTGGGTAATCCTCTCACTATTTCTTGGCAGCTTAACCTACTAATTCTATCAAAATTTGTGTGTTCCAATCTATTATGCCATAAATTAGAATCCTCGAATCTGACAATCTTACAAGATTCAGCCTTTGGAACCTTTGTGTAACAGTTATACGCAGTCCTGTTTCCAAATAGAATATAGTTACCCTCTTCATTTAAAATTTTACAATTGGTTTTTGAGAATATAAGGGTATGGATGGAATCAAAAAATTGAGATATATTTAATAGGTTAGCCTTAAGTCCTTTAACTAATAAGACTTCATCTAAAACAAGGAGCCTTTCTTTACATAGTGTTACCTTACCTTTGATCTGTGATGAAATGCCATCTCCAAATAGGGCACTACCTCGATGGAAGTATGTCTAGTTCTTTAATTTCGTCTTATCTCCGATCATATGTTTGGGACACCCGAAATCCAAGTACCAACTAGTTGAGGTGCGTTGGGCCTTAAAAGTTGTTATCACCACATTTCACTTGAGCTGGGGTAACAAGTTGTCTTTTAGAAATGGACTTAGGGTCTTTCCAAATGCCTTCTTCTTAGTCTTAGATCCCCCTTTCTTCTTTTTATAGTTAGAGTTATGTGTGGTATACTTTGGGAGAACTTATGTATTCTTACTCTTTCGTGAATAGTTAAAGATTTGATAAGTAAGCGTGTACAGTCTCTTTTGAAAACACTGTATAATGTTGTGCATGTAGACATCGTAATAAGAGCAATGCTGGTGCGATGTAGGCTTGACTTATTTACTAAAGTCCTTAAAAATGGGTTTATTCTTGTAAGTCACGATAGTCCAATTACCACAAGTCTTAGTGTTTTGTCCTTGGTCTCTTGTAGGAGAACAAACATACTTTGCTTTTTATTAGGTTTTGGCGGTTGATTACACTGATTTTGCATTGCCTTAGAGACATTAACATTGTAAATTCCTTTCTGAGTTTTTAAAAAACTATGGCTTTCTTTTACAAAAATGATATTTTCAGGAGACATTATTGTTTTGTTACTTATAACCTTTTCTCCAAAACCTAAGCCAGATTTATCTTCAGAATCCATCTTACTTCCTACAACTATCTCTTAATAGGTTTTAGCTTGAGTTTAAAAATGTGGGCATTTTTTAAAAACATTTGAGACCTTTTGTTTGGATTTTTCCAATTCAACTGAGGCATCCTTATATCTTTCCTCTAAAATAACGCTTTTCTCATATAGGCATTTCAATTTTAGTGAAAACTCTTTTGTCTCTGTCTCATGAGAAATGCACTGTGTGGTGTAATCTACTGCGTTCTTCCTAATAGTTTTACTAAGATGTTCAATACGTTCATACAATTATTTAACATTTTTATCAAGTGTGGCATTATTTTTAATCGTTTTTGTGTACAACTCCTAAAAATCAGGATGGTCATCATCATACTTGATAAGTGCATTGTGTGTAGTGTCCCCTATCGATTCAATTGGTGTAGGGGGACTCACAAACACGTTCAATTCTTCAAAAATATTTGCACTTTGACTCACCCATAAGCCAGGATCATCTACTTTATTATTAATAGTAATAGGCATAGTCATATCACTAGCAAGTATGACATCAATATCAACAGGCATAATACTTTCATCAGTAGGTAGGCATACATTATCATCATAATATATAATCTTTGCATAAAAAGACATGAATAACTCATCAATTTGGGTTGACTCAATAACATCTTCATCAAAATCACTTTAGTCATCCCAAGTCTTACATATATTAGCCCTAGCATTGTTATTGTTGAGTTTGACTCTGGAAAAATGTCCCATTTTACCACAATGATGACACTTGATGATTTTAATGTCAGTCTTGGGTCTATTATTATCATAAGTCTGTTTTTCATTATTTCTTTCATAAGGGTTGTGATTTTGATGACTTTGATAACCAAGTCTACCTTATTTAGAAGCCACGGAGTTTCCAAACTTAATTATTTTCTTAAATTGTGTGCTCATAAGAGTTATTTAGTTATCCAAGTTATCCAAGTTATCCAAAACATAATCCTCACTCGGGTTAAGGTTAAAGTCCAACTAATTCATTTTTGGAACAATCACTTGGGATGAAAAGACAACATTAAATCCAGAGGATTTATTGTTTTGGGTAGTCAATTTCTATTGATAATCCAACTCCATATCTACAATTCTTAATTTTCTACCAAGTGATTCAAAAGTCGAGTTTGGGTCGTCCATCTCTTCTATGGCATAAATTTGATTATTGAATTTGGTAGGTGAAGACCTAAGGATTTTCAGTACAATTTCTTCTATGGCATAGGTTATGAAAATGTCAATTAACTTTATACAAAAGTAATCAAATGACTCATTATCATCCATAATCAAGGTATTATATTGTTGGACAAGCATTTGGGTTTTTCCAGTCTTAACAAATTCATCACCCTTGTGGGCGGTGACTAGCGTGTCCCACGCTTCCTTGGAAGTAGAGCAAATAGATATGTGTTTAAACTCATACTCATTAATGGATATAAAAATACAATTCTTTCCCTTATTGTTATCTAGTGACATATCTTTCTCTTCTTTGGTAAACTCGCTAAGGCTTTTCTTAACTCTTATTGGGTTGGTTTCAGACAAAGGCTTAGTTGGTGTAAGTAACCGTCTCCAATCATGTACCATACAACATCACCCAGTGCCCCTTAGAAGAATGCAACCATCCTTACTTTCCAGTAATGGATGTTGTTTCCATCAAAGAGGGGCGGACGAGACAGGTTACCTAACTTCTCAAATCTCTCCTCCATTTTCAGAATTACATTTTAAAAGCATTTTCTGGAGTTTCAGGATCAATTTTTTTATAAACTCGCTCTGATACCACTTGAAAAATGCTAGATCTTTGACTATAAGTTAAATTTTAATTAAACTCCAAAAAACAAGCTCGTTGAACAAAACTCCTTCTTAAATTACAATGCAAGATGTGTATAAACAAATTTATGATGGACATTAGATTTGGTTGATAGATTAACTTAGGTTTTTAAAATAAAACCTATACTAGTTCTTTGATTAAAAATCACACCATATAAGCAGTAAGAACAATCAAAGAAAGTTTGACACGATATTTTTTAACAAGGTAAAATTCCAAATTAGGGAAAACATTCACGGTGACCTCAATGCCACAAAACAAAAATCCACTATAGTGAACACGTACACAAGATTACATGCACATAAACAAGCACACAAGATCCCAAGACTAAGAATAGAAATATACCTACTGAGCTTTCTCCTCCATGGTTATTATTTTCTGACTATGATCTCCCTAGCAGTTTCCTTGCATTTATTCCGTGCTCCTTGCTCTAGTGGACTCAGTTAACAAAAAATCTCTCAAATGAACCACACTTTGACTAGATGTTCGGGTGAGAGTGTATCTGACAGTGAAGTAAAACACATGAAAATATGAGTCTCACATCTCTCAAAGTATTTATACAAATAAATCATAACAAATTACAGAGATTTTGTATGAAATGCAGAGATTTCAGTTTTTTTGAAAATACACTTGTTAAACGAAGAAATATTTCAAATCTGAGAAATAACCTTTCTAAAAATTAGATCAACTATTTCAAAACACTTATTGATGAACCAACTAATTTCACAAAATGCGATAATGAGTTTTTGGAAACAAAAACTTCATATCTGATGGATTTTAAAGAATATAAAATGTGATAATCAGATCCAATGAAAAAGGAAAAAGAAACACTAATTTTCTAAGAGAAATGTATCTCTTAGTAATTCTCATAATTTCTATGAAGAAACGTGAGATTTACAATGAGATAGGGTTCATAGGAGAGATTAAGTATGAATAGCTTTCTTTCGACTTGAAAACATAAAAACTCTAAAAAAAACCTAGAGAACTAACTCGCAAATTAAGGTTTTCTTCTTTACATATAACAAATACAATGTTTGTGTTTATGTTTTGGGATAAAATGAAGGATAGGAATATCATAGGCTCTAGTTTTCTCTCTCTCTCTTTTCTCTTCTCTCTCTTTTTTTCTCTCAAATGAATGAACTACCAAAGTTCTCAAATGGTGACCCTAAGGTACCTACTTATAGTAAGCTTGAAAGGGTCTGGAAGATCGAAGGATTTGGACGGCTGAGATCATTGCAACATTTAGAACTCAAATCTAAGGGTTATAAAATGATCACATAACTATCACTCTGATTGGCTCTGAAGGATCACACTTGGATTGACTAAAAACACATCCAGTATGTTGATTAGTTTGTATCTAAGGGCTACAAATGATGTGCAGATATGTGAGAGAAAATAAACACAGAATGGGGGGATAATAATGCAACACGTGTAGAGATAAGGATGGTTCAAAAAACACTTGTTTTGAAGTTTATAAAAATCCCATTTGCTCCGCCACAGTTCTCTGTCAGTTTGAGATTTTACCCTGAGAACTTTTCTAGGAATAAAAATATTTCCAATTTAGCCCATAACATTTTTAAACCAATATTTTAAATGTTTAAAAAATCATTTTAAACGTTTTAAAATTTTTTATAAAATTTCTAAAAATATTTAAACACGTGTACACACACTCACACTCATTTATGCATAATTTGTGTCATATAGTTTGTTCAGTGCAAAATTTTACTTCCCTTTTTGGTAGATAGGATGTCTTAGACAGGTATATTGTTGATGTATCTTTTCAAACCATGGAGGGGATTGATCAAGAAAAGTCTAACCCATTTTGTCACCATATCCAAACTAGTTAGAACTCCTATATGGTATCGAATCAAGTAAGTCAATCATATAATGTGTTCTCACTTGTTATGGTCCTTGACCGTGACAAGGACCATGATAAAAAAAAAGTCGGGATTATAGTCCTAAAACCCCACATTTTCACCCACAAAACACATTATCTCCCTACTCCCTCTCATCAACTCGGCTATCTCTCTCTCATAGGTAAAAACCCATAATTTTTTTCACCCAGAAGATATAATTTACATGGAGGTTTTCTACCAAATCTTTCAAGGAAATTTTAATTAGAAAGATAGTATGATTGTTTATTTATTTAGATTATTCCGATCTTCGTGAATCTATAACTAATGTGAGTTAAATGTGATTTAAATCTCTAATTTCAAAATTGAGATGATTAATTGCAAATTAGTACCAAATTTCCTATGATTTGATCCAATCCATGATTCTAACTTAAAACCCATTTATTTATGAATATAACTTGTGTAATTGTGATAACAATCAAAAGTTACCTGTTTAGATGTAATAATATGTTGGAATTATGAATCAATTGAAGTTGATTAAGTTTCTAGGGTTCTTGAATGTGATAATGGGGAATTGGGTTAAATCTTGAATTAGAATTGGAATATGTTAATATAATTGTTCCCCAATCATGTTTAGTAAATGGCCACCTTTTTATATGTTATGTGAACCATTAAGGATCTAAAAACCTTATATAAGGTTCACATAACATATAAACAAGATGGCCACATACGAAACATAATTGGTGCATAATTATGCAAACAAAATCCCAATTCTAACTCAAGATTTTTCCCAATTCCCCATTATCTAATTCAAGAACCCTAAAACTTAATTAACTTCAATTATTGCAAAATTCCAACATATTATTACATCTTAACAGTTTTTTTTATTTTTATCATAATTACACAAGTTTTTTTCATCAATAAATGAGTTTTAAGTCAGATTCATGTGAGTTTTGGATCAAATCAAGGGAAATTTACTAGTAATTAATAATTAATCATCTTAATTTTGAAATTACCATTTTAAATTATATTTAACTCATATTAGTTATAGATTCATGAGGGTAGGCATAATCTAAATCAATAAATATTCATGATATCATTCTAATTAAACTTGCCTTGAAAGATTTGATAAAGAAGCCTCCAAAATCCTCCAAGTCTCCTTCTCCTTTAAAACCCTTTCTCTCTACAAATGGGTGTTCCTATAAGATGATCATTATGTTCAAACAAAGGCTCTTAACTTTTATTAGGGTTTTATTCTTCTTTACTAAACTTGAGCTTCCTATATGGGCCTTAACTTCTAAGTCCAACTTATTCTAATACATGGCCTCTAAAACCCAACTAAGACAACTACAACTACAATTGTATATATATATACAGTTGTAGTTGTAGTTGTTGCATACATGTGTTTGTTTGTCGTAAAATAGTTGTATTTACATGTATGGCTTTGACATTGTTAAAAAACAACTTGTGCAAAACCTAGATTTGAGCAATTTGACTTTGATATTTATTTGGACTTGAATTAGTGTTTATTTGTTATTAAATAGTTACATTTAAATATATAGCTTGATATTGTTAGAATACTAACTTGTGTAGCTCCTAGGTTTGAAGGTTTTATTAGTTTGACTTTCATATTTTTTGAGGCTTGAATATACTTGTTTATGTAATCATTTTGGTTAAGAAAATAATTTTAACCATCCACTCTTCATCATTGAGACACCTCTTTACGAACTTGTTAACACCTCTACGATACACCTAGGCTTGATAATTGTTGTAAATGTAATCATTTTGGTTTAAAAAAATAAATTGTGGGTTTGTTTAAAAATGTGAATGATTTTGGGATTTCGTATGTATGATGTGAATGATTTGTGGGTTCAATTAAAAATAATTTATGGGTTTATTTAAAAATAATTTATGGGTTTATTTAAAAATTTAATAAAAAATGCAATGAACATTCTACCATAACTTCCAACCTAGGTTTTAAAAATTGGATTCGATTAGGTTATAAAGTATAACTAAAACTAGTTTGTTATGTATAACGCGCCTTTGGGGTTAAATTAAGGGTTTCAAAATTGGATTCGATTGGGTTATAAAGTATATTAAAACCAATTTGGTATGTATATGCGGCTTAGGCTTTTAACATGATAATGTTTCAACATTGCTAGTGTTAACTAATGATTCAACTACCCACGGGGATACAATAACTTGTAAAAACACCCTTTTTGTTCACACATAGTAGGTAAAGACTCCTACAAGTTGTTACAGGGCTTCCTCTATACAAAGAGTGGACGCGTGAGAAAAATAGAGTCAGGTATTTATATTGTAGAGGCGATAATGAGTTTGTAAAATTCACAAAGACGAGTCTCAGTGATGAAGAGTTCTATTGTCCTTGGGGACGTTGTTTGAGTGAAAATTAATTGAATTACATATTCCTAAATGGGGTATGCAAGATGATTATCGAGTGTGGAATTTTCATGAGGACATACATTATTCCATTATCTCCGAATAACCTCCACCGCAATCGCTAAGTATGACAGTGGTGGAAGGATTGGAGGATCCCCACATAGAGCATAATATGTTAGATTATCTAATAAGTTATTCTTATGGATCTCATGTGGTGGAAGACAATAAGGATTCTAATAGGGAAGAAAATGAATTTTATATTGGAGGTTCTAGTGCTCATGACAGTGTTGGGATAAACCTTGATGATGACTATTAAAGTTTAAAAGTCAAATAGACCCAACCATTGTACCCTAATTGAGGCAAAGATCAAACAACTTTGCATAACACGGTTGGTCTGTTAATAACGTGATTGGAATTCTAAATTGGGTGAAGGGTTTTATTCCTAAATAAAATACATTTCTAAGTAACTATTCGAGTATGAAGAATAATTTGAAAGGTTGGGGAATGAAGTATAGGTCAATTTATGCTTACAAGTATGATTGCACACTATACTGAAAGGAGTATGAAAATCTTAATCATTGTCTAGTATACGAGGAATGTAGATATGTGTTAGAGCATAATTCTAATGATAAGAGAGAGACACTTTGAAAAGTGCCTAAAAAAGTATCAAAATTTTAAGATGTGGGTTTGATATATACAGTTAGTATTCAGCGAGGCGTAACCCTCTTCATAATGATAATTAATGCACGAAGAACAACAAAATCAATAAACAAATCCAACACTTGCAATAAATTATTTAAGTATCACATAGTGTGTAATAAAGGCAAGGAAGAAAACCTCTCACTCAATAAGTGCGGTGATTAGTAGGAAATATTGGTCAGGATCCAAGAAGAAAGGGGATAAATTTGATGATAATAACTAACAAGAAGCTCTCATGTATAAGGAAATCAAATATAAAAAAATCCAGTCCTTTAAAGAATGATTAATGAAAGTATTTATAGGAACACAAGGTCATTTTAATTAACTTTCTTGCATTAAATTTTTTGAGCCCTCATTAAATGCCAAGAGTACCGTGTATTTAATGCAAAAGATAGTGTATTAAATGCATGAGATATTATATTTGGGAGGGAACACTATTTAGGCTATCAGAATGTCTATCTCATTGATTGCGATGTGATATGTTGTCACAAAGGCTTCCTTTGTGACAGCTGATGGGACATTCTAGAGTGTTAAAAATCACGATTTCATGAAGATATTAGACATTGATAATAAGATATGTCAACTCAATGAGATTCCTCGAGATAAGGCTCCTCGAACCACTTTACTTTGTATGTGTTTGTTGGATGAGATTCCTTTGTAAAAGGGTCATCGAATAAGATGTTTCAAAAAGGTCTAGCGAGTGAGGTTCCTTGAAGAAGAAGTTTTTAGGAATACTAACTTTACCCTATTAGAGAGTGGTTTTTCCCAAGTGTACCAAATAGGTTGGGATTGATCTCTAATGTTGCCTTGTTGCCAATCATCCAAACAAAATCCTCGTGAGATTCCCTAAATAAGGTAACTCAATAGAGCATGAAAGCTCTCCCATATCCTCCTAGACATGGTCCTTCTTAGGTACCAAGCAACCTTAATACTATTATAAATAATTCCCAAATATTTGGCTAGTAAAAATAAATTTAAGCCAAGTATATATTACAGGTATGTTCTTGAAGTCTATACAAATGAACTTGCTTGTTATGAGAATCCCTTCGAGCAATGTTTCTCACTATGGAGTGACTTTGAGTGAGCTTTAATATTATGAGAGTCCCTATGAATGAGCTTATTTCGATAGACATGGGTCCTGCTCTTTATGTTTAATAATTCTCTAATCCGCCTTAGTGTCCCTGATTAATGTTCAATCAACCATTAGCTTTAACCTCCCTCTACATTTTCCCCTTTGTAGAGATATTTGTTTAGTCATAAAAAAAATCAGTTTGAAACATCATTATTTCCTTCAAATGACCTTTGACTTTTAGTAAAAGGCATTTTTAAATAACCACTGACTAGGAAGATATTTTTTAGATGAAACCTTTCATGCGAGTGAGCTCTCACTAAAAAGAGAGTTGTCATTTTAGTGTATACTAAAAATTTTATTACAAAAATATGCTAGAGCGGTCGTTTTTCGTTCGACCAAGCATTTGTTCAATTGGCCTAATAATCTCAGCAGCTCAGGCGCCTTTTTTTATTATTATTATAAATGATTTTGAATCTCCACATTTATACTTGGAAAATCAATTGATTTTTTAAAATTCCCCACCCGAAACCTATTAAGTTCCTAAGGATTGCCAAAAAGGGTTAACTTAGCCCTAGAGAAATCATTATTGGAAAGTCCTATCACACTAAATGCGTCTTTCTGCTTTCCTATGTTATAACACGCTGTATCCCAGGGGCAGCACATGACTTTCATAAGAGTCACCTCGATGCTCGTTTTAATAGAAGATAATGATTGTTTTTGCCTGGTCACACGTAACCACATGCACATGACCACCACTCTCTACCGTTTCAATACAATTTTCCCCCTTATAAAAAGGAAATTGTTTTCTCTATTAAGTATTCTGCTTCCATGAATTTACAGAGTGAAAGTGTTCTTGGAGAGAGAACACCAGTATTTGCCTTGTTTCCTGTTTCTTAATGACCCAAATCGTCTTTTTCTTCATCCTTTATCTTCATTTTTTCAACTTTCTCTCTTCACAACCACTATTGAGATGGCCCCCATTACTAAAACCACTTCTACCACTTAGTCAGTCATTTTGACATTTCTAACTTCGCTAACACCTTACTTCTCATTGCTTTCCTTTACTCTAGATTTCTGAACTTTTCCTCTTTGGCCATATTACATGTTTCTCATGCGGTAAAGGTTTCTCACGTTTGTGCATGGAACCATAAGGAGAGTAGGAGACCCCTTTTCTCTTTGATTGACAATGTTAAAGAATTCTTCATTCGACCCTACACTACCATAACCTAATTTATAGCAACAACTTCTTTATTGATTCATCTCGGCTAGTAGATATGGTCGATGAAGTTTCTTCCAGAAATAATACTTATCCTGACGTTCTCTTAGTCCTAACTCCTTTCTACCTTCCTTCCTTCACGGAGTGTGAAGTTTTTTATTCTGTTTATTCCCCCCATAGGGTAGTTCCTAATTTGGTGATGACTATGGTATGCCCCTTTGTAGCCATATTCAGATAGAGAAACCTACCAATTTCTCTTTAGTTTGTGGTAAATTTTTGAATAAGACTCTAACAGCTCTATTGACTAGCTACAAAGGGAACTTTGTAATTCGCTCCAAAAGGGCTAAGGGTAGCAGGTCCCCCAGCTACCTCACCGTATTTTAGCCAAAACATCTTTCTTGGCTATAAAAAATGGTCCTTCATCAACTCTTGTATCCAACTATTAAAAGATTCCCCCAAAGAGATAGGGTTGAAGGGTTGTTCAATTAACCATTCAACACTTAGCCCAAACTCTTTTAATAAAACCAGGTCTATTGAGTTACCAACCTAGCACCCATGGAGCAAGTTGTTAAAAAAAAGGTAAGGGTGCTTTAACCTCTCAGTTGTTTGAAGAAGCTGAAGATATTACCACTACTTTTTAAACTGCTGGAGTTAATGACACTCATTAGATCCTTCTATCGAAGCAACTATTTTGCTCAAAAAGAAGCAAAAGAAGAAGAAAATTGCTAAGGTTATTCACCCATAGGTTGTGATTTCCTTTAAGTAGTTTGATACTAACATCAAGGATCAAGTGGTGTCACTTTTTGACACATAATGAACAATTATGAGTATAGGGTTATGGATGCTTGCACGTTTATTAAGGATCAATCAGCTCTCAGGGTCCTTTAGCCCAACAATTGGTTCGAGCGATCTTAAAAGGCAAAGGTCTAAGGCAGGGTCCTATCATGGAGTTATACCTGATCCAGATGAGGAGGAGAATGAGGAGATTAAAAAAAGGACTCTAAAACATCAATCACATAGGCTGTGAAGAATGTACAGTTTCGAGAAACCATCTTCCCCTCCTCAAGATTACATTATTCTTGATGACTCACTTGAGTGCGAGGCACTGTTTTCTTTATTTACTGAAGAGGTGCGTGTGCATTCAAATTAAGAAATTATATAATTAAACTCATTTTAACCCAATTAAACCCTAAACATGCAACTAGGTGTGATTGAATAAGATGTAAAACATGCTAGTATGATCAAACACACACAATTGAGGAAAAATCCCCCAAAGGGGCAAAACCATTTATTTTCATTATAATATTGTAACATACAATTTCTCGGATTACAATGAAAATAGAGTGACATAGAATTACCCGCAGGCATCGGATCTGTAGTCAGCGGCTGGAAGTTTCCCTTTTGAGGAGTGCAGCAATAAAGAAGAAGGTCGGTCTTCTCCACAAGGGTATAAACAAATAAAAGTGTGTTCTTGGGTTGCAAAATGATTCACACAGATATGGCAAGGTTGTGTGAATTTAACATGAGTTTGTGAAATCATGAAGATGAAGACTTAGAGTATTGGGACTCTGAAAATCATCTTTGTAAGTCTTAGGAAACAAATCCCCAAAGTCGGTTTATAAAAGAAAACCTGGTCCAAAAATAACTGAACACGATATGCACGATTTTATCCCAGGCGGACCGGACCGGTAAGGATGCGGATCGGTCCGAGGTCGGACCGGTTCATTTTTGAAAGTGGTCTTTTCGGCTCGCATTCGATCCAGGGTCTACTGGTTTAAGAACAAGGCGGATCGATTCGGGTAGAGGGCGGATCGGTCCGGGGGTGGACCGGTTCATTTTCCAAACAGGCGGACCGGTCTGGCAGTCCAGAATTTCGATTCCTTACTTGAATTCTTTGATATTCGGATCCGTTGATGATGATAAGATCTTGAATTTCTTCAACAATGTAACGGCTTATGACATATACATAAATACTGGACAAAACGTCCTTACAAATCTCCCCCTATGTCTATGCCGGTACAAACGTAAAAACAAACATCCGAATTATCAAGTATAAAATTTCCTATACAAATCTACCCTTCCATGAACCCAAAACTGAAAAGGTACAAATGAATAAGACTTCATCGATTGTTCTTCAACACTTCAGGAATCTCAATGCTTTTCTCATCAGGGTGTGCAATTCAGAGATCATCAAAGAAGTACCTACACACATGAGACAAAGCAAAATACCAAGTGACATATCGAGTTTGAAATGAGATACACATAGATACCAAATTATGATGAACTCTATCAAATCTCAAAAACTCAAATCAAAACTCCCCCATAATGATAATTCTTTCTCCCCCTTTTTATGATGTCCCCAAATAGACAAATGAGAAGATTAAATCAAACAAACAAGGTTGGGGTGTCATAAGGAATAAACTACTATTTTTGAAATTTTTACATAGCAAACAAAAATCACACCATGAATAAACACAAAACAACCAAGTCGATGATAGCGTAAACGAATGGGTGTGATCAAATTCGATAGGAAAATCAATGCATACAAACATGACATATGTGCAAGATGAATATCGAATACTCCTAACGAATGAACTCAAAATCTTCCTTTGGTGTAAAAAAATGGAAATATGAGACATTGATTAAATCAAATCAACAAATCAAAGCTCAAAGTGATTTCCACACCAATAACGTCCAAAACGATTTCATGCTTTTTCAGGACTGTCAAGGAAGTGCAAACCCGTTTAAATTCTCCAACCAAACTCCCTCAGATTTATATTTTGAATATAGGTAATCTAAATTCTCAAACTTTGGAGAATTGATGGTGAAACCCTAATGGCCCATAATTTGGCATGAATTTATTTTTATTGCCTTTAAATATTTTCGAACTCTTTTAACCTCTTTGGACCTCGGATAATAAAATTCCTCCATTTTTTAGGTCCTTATGAATGGTGGCTTTTGCGCAAAGAATAGATAATTACCTTTCGCAGCCCCTCCCCGTTCTTAATTAAACACACTGTCTCACCAAAATGGTTTTTACATGCATTCCTGTCTTGTCAAGTTTTATCTCATATTGTACGTTGTATAGACAGAATTGAGATGGAAACACTTAAGCCAATATGAGATAGACAAGTACAATAATCAAATATAGTCGTGCATGTGTGCAATAAAGGAGATAGGAGTCAAACATGTAGAAAGATATCACTAATCACATCTCAAACACTCCAAACAATGTAAAGCACATGGATGAAATGATGTAGCGTCTCAAATCTCTATCAAACAGTCACATGGATGAATGGAATGAAATTGTGACTTGGCTATCTTAAATGCTCATCCGTAAATGGTGGAAATAAAAAATCTTTTTGGATTTTTCAAAATTTTATTAAAAAAAAATCTTTTTGATCTTTTCAAAAATTTTAGAAAAAAGAAAATATTTTTGGATTTTTCAAAAAAAAAATAAAAAGCAAAACAAGATAAAATAAAACATATGATACAATCTAGCAATAGGCATTAGATGATCTGAAAAAGACAATGCAACCTATGCTAGACATGGACCAACCCCTCAGTCAACTGTGCAAATCCCCAAAGAGTTCCTAAGACTCTCAAATCTAAGGGCATCTAAAGGTTTCATAAAAATATCGGCTAACTGACGGTCGGTGGGTACGAAGCTCAGGGATACAATTTTCTCTTCAACTAACTGACGTATAAAGTGCTCACGTATCCTGATGTACTTTGTGCACGAATATTGGACTAGATTGCGGGATATGTGTATCGCGCTCATGTTATCATAGGAAATGGTCATGGTGTCCTGTGAAATCCCATAATCCTCCAGCATCTGCTTCATCCACAAGAGTTGCGTGCAACAACTACCGGCGGTGATGTACTCAGCCTCCGCAGTGGACAAAGAGATGGATTTTTTCTTCTTGCTTATCCAGGAGACAAGAGAAGAACCAAAATAGAAACACCCACCAGAAGTGCTCCTACAACCATCTACATCCCCAGCCCAATCAGCATCTGAATAGGCAGATAAACGGTCATTGGAATCAAAGGAATACCAAATACCATATGAGAGAGTCCCACTCACGTATTTGATAATACGTTTTATAGCGAGTAAGTGTGACTCTTTTGGGGATGCCTGATATCGCGCACAGACTCCAATACTAAAGGCTATGTCGGGACGTTTGGCAGTCAAGTAGAGGAGACTACCTATCATACTCCGATACAAGGTTTGCTCTACGTCCTTGCCTGAAGTGTCCTTACTAATCTTGATAGAAGTACTCATAGGTGTACGTGCATGCTTAGCGGAGTCAAAACTTAATTTCTTCACTAGGTCTCTAGCATACTTAGATTGGGAGATGAACATCCCATCCTCTAGCTGACGAACCTGGAGACCAAGGAAGAAAGTAAGCTCACCAACCATGCTCATCTCAAACTCACTTTTCATCTCCTCCTCAAAGTGATGAGTATGTTGGGAGTAAGTGGATCCAAAGAATATGTCGTTCACATAGACCTGGGCAACCAAAATAGCACCGTCATCTCTCCTGATGAACAACGTCATATCAACTCCCCCTCTCTTGAAGCCACGGGCTAAGAGATAGGAAGTAAGCCTTTCGTACTAAGCACGTGGTGCTTGCTTCAAATCGTACAAGGCTTTCCTCAGATAATAAACTTGCTCAGGGTGCTTGGGGTATTCAAACCCTTTTGGTTGTTCCACATAAACTTCCTCCCGTAGAATGTTATTAAGAAAGTCACTCTTGGCATCCATCTGATATAACTTGAAGCGCAGATGACATGCGATGGCGAGTAGTAGACGGACAGAATCAAGCCTCACAACAGGAGCAAATGTCTCCCCAAAGTCTACACCCTCTATCTGTGTGTAGCCTTGAGCGACCAACCTAGCCTTGTTTCTGATTATGGTACCATTTTTATCCATTTTATTCTTGAACATCCACCTGGTACCTATCACATTAGTCTCACTAGGTCGGGGGACAAGTTCCCAGACATTGTTCTTTTTAAACTGAAGCAACTCATCATGCATAGCAGATATCCATTGTTCATCCTTGAGTGCTTCTTTGTGATCCTTGGGCTCGACTTTGGACGTGTAGCAAAAGTGGCTAACTACGTTCTCTAGCTAAGCACGAGTCTTGACCCCTAGAGTGGGATCACCAACAATGGCAGAAGGGTCATGACTCTTGCGAACCCAAGCAGGAGTGTCCCCTAACACAAGAGTAGGGTCCACAGAGTGTGGGAGGGGGACAAGTAAATCACTCCCAGAAAAGTCCTCATCCTCACACTGAAGATTAGGACCAATAACCGTTGGAGGTTCCTCATCTTGCTCGGGGACGTTTATTGATTCCATAACCTTAGAGCTCATTAGGTTAAAAACCCGGTACGCTCTACTATTCGATGAATATCCTAACAATATTCCCTCGCCTCTTCGGGAGTCAAACTTTCCTAATTTCTCTCTATCCCGAAGGATGTAGCATTTACTCCTAAAAATATAGAAATATGCAAGGTTGGGTTTCTTTCCAGTCCACAATTCATAAGGCGTCTGAAGTGTGTGTGGACGCAGATAAACCCTATTCACCGTGTGGCATGCAGTAGACACTGCCTCTGCCCAAAATCTCCTAGAAACATTACGACCTAGAAGAATAGATCTAGCCATTTCCTGGATCGTCCTTTTCTTTCTCTCAATAATCCCATTTTGCTGAGGAGTGTTCACAGAAAAAAACTTATGTTTGATCCTAAGTCTATCACAGTACAGATCTACTTTTGCTTCCATAAATTATGTGTCGTTATCACTACGGATCCAATTAATCGAGACTCCATGTTAATTTTGTAGGACACGGCACTTGGTCGTTATATATTCAACAACATCGGATTTCTCCCTCAGAAAACTACAATAGAATATCTGGAGAAATCGTCTACCCTCACGAGGATATACCTCTTACCACCCAAACTCTCAGTACGAGTAGGACCCATAAGATCCATGTGAATCAGCTCAAGTACTCGGGAGGTGGTAATGGAATGCAACTTCCTATGGGGGCTCCTAATTTTCTTTCCCAACTGACAGGGTCCATAAACGGTGGCAGTTGACTTTCTAAGAGATGGTAAGCCACGTACTAGGTCCTTTTTAGCTAAACGAGTCAAATCTCTAACGTTCACATGACCTAAATATTGGTGCCACAAATCCATAGGAGTGATTGTGGCGATGTTGCAGACAAGTGAGGAAGTGGGCATAGTCCCATAGCAATTATCCTCGGTCCTCACCCCTTTCACTAAAAGTTTACAGGCTTGATTGTAGACATTACATGCGTCCCGATCAAACTTTACTGCAAAGTCAGCGTCGCACAGCTGGCTAAAACTGAGAAGGTTTGCTTTCAAACCTTTGACGTACAAAACATTCTCTAGCTTAGGAAATCCTGGTAACTCTGTAGTACCTCGTCCTATAATGCTAGACTTGCTCCCATCTCCAAAGGTGACTCTACCTTCCTTATATTCCTCTAGGTAGGTAAAAAATGAGACATCACATGTCATGTGTCTGGAGCACCCACTATCAAAATACCACTGTGAGGTATTATTTTCTTTGAGAGCAACATTAACAACAAGGGCTTTCTTATCTTTCTTAGGCACCCAAGAAGTGGTAACCTTTTGTTTACCCTTGTTGTTGTTGGTTTTAGCCGTAATTTGAGAAGCATTTACTGACGGCAAAGACATCCGTCAAAATTCCTCCATCAAACTCTGTGATGTGGCAGCTAAAAACTCAACATGCTCTCTTAGACTGGCAAACTCATCAGTATGATGTGGTGGAGCAGAAGTACGTCGTGTCCGACCCAAACTATGGCAAAACTCCCTAAGGTGTCCTTTTCTTTTGCAATATGTACAAAAGAACACAGTCTTAGGTGGACCTTGGTTTGCTTTTCTTGGTCGAACTTTCCTTTGAGGTTTTTGAAGATGACCATAAGGAGTAGTAGTATACTCAGGGACTGGTCCTAGTGCAATTTGGGACGAGGAAGCACCATCATAACCAATTCCCTGCCGATCACCGAAACCTAAAGCGGGACCGAGGAGCATCTCTCCCATCATCCCAGATCTGTACTCGATTTGTACCTTGACTTCCCGTGCTCTCTCAAGATCATGATTAAGCCGGGCCACAAGGGCTTAAAGTATCTTCCGAGTCTCCACGGAGGTATGGAGCTCACTCGTAAGACTAGCCACTTGTTTAGTCAAGTCCCCTCTCTCTTTCTCAAAATAACTCCCTCTCTCTCTCTAAACAAACTCTCTTTCACAACACAGGCAGACTCTCTCTCTCTCTCAGGGTGGTGCAGGTGGGGACTCTCTCTCTCTTGATTTTCTTAAATCTTCCTCTAAACCAATGATCTTAATAACTAACGCTTTGTTACGCTTTGCAGTTTTAAATGACTCAGAATATAACTCAGCGTAGGCACGTTGAATATCACTCTCGCTCTCATTTGTGTCATCCTCCCCCCACTCACATCGATCTCACTGTCGAGGTGTCCCTGTGATGCATCATCCTCATCGTCGTGAGGATAACTAGAAGTGCTCACATGACTAGCCATGAATGCATTGAAGTTACACTCATGCGGTGACTCGTCTCCAGAATCCACCGACTCGACCTCACTATCGTCGCTAAGGGTAGCATTTAGGACAGCTTTCCCTTTCTCTATGTTCAGACGTGTGGCACACTCAAAGGCTCTATGACCCCTACCGTCGCACTCAAAACACCTCTCACTTTATTTCTTAGGAAGATCTTTAAAAACTTTTTCATTTTTCTTTTCAAACTTATTTTTCTCAAACTTCTTTTTATCTTTAAAATTACCATTTTTCTTAAATTTTAGAATTCTCTTGAAATTTTTAGCAAAAAGAGCCAAATAATCTAAGACAAATCACACTCAGAATCAGACGAATCTGTCTCTCTTTTTCTATTTGACTCTCCCCTCTTTCTTGTCGACCCCTCACTCTTTCTCTCTTGGGCATTAAGTGTGATTTCCTTTTCTTTAGGCTTGACTGTTTTAGGGAACATATCAATTTCATATGTTTGCAAATCTCCTACAAGTTCCTCCAATTTTAGCGTATTTAAACTACCCATAGAATTTAGCACAGTGACTTTAGGGATAAAACGCATAGGAAGGGAACGAAGAATCTTTTTAACAACTCTAGCATTAGGAATATGCTCACCAAGATTAAAGCTAGTATTAACAATGTCAGATAGCCTAGCATAAAAATTATCAAAACATTCAGTTTCATGCATGGTGATGGTTTCAAATTAAGTTGGTAAATTTTGCAATTTACACTCTTTTACAGCATTAGTCCCTTCATGGGTAAGTTGCAAAACATCCCATGCCTCTTTTGACGTGGTGCACGTCATGATGCGTCAGAACTCATCAGGAGTGATGGATCCAAAAATAGCACTTAAACCTTTAGAATTAAAAGATGACCATTTAAATTCTTCTTCAGTCTAAGTGGTCACAGGTTTTAAATTGGTCACATTTTCAACAGTCACGGAGGGAGGAGTCCATCCTCTTTCAATTAAAATCCAGATACGTTCATCTATGGCCTTTAAAGAAGACTTCATGCGGGCTTTCCAGTATGCATAGTTTGTCCTGCCAAAAATTGGCATTTTATTATATGATTTCTCCATTGAACCCACTCTTTTTCAAAAATCAATTTTTAGAAAATTGATATCTTAGAAAAATTTTGCGGAAAATTAGGAATACGCGATAGATTAGCGTAACCCGCTCTGATACTAATTTAAAGAGGTACGCATGCATTCAAATTAAGAAATTATATAATTAAACTCAGTTTAACCCAATTAAACCCTAAACATGCAACTAGGTGTGATTGAATAAGATGTAAAACATGCTAGTATGATCAAACACACACAATTGAGGAAAAATTCCCCAAAGGGGCAAAACCATTTATTTTCATTATAATATTGTAACATACAATTTCTCGGATTACAATGGAAATACAGTGACACAGAATTACCCGCAGGCGTCGGATCTGTAGTCGGCGGCTGGAAGTTTCCCTTTCTAGGAGGGCAGCAATGAAGAAGAAGGCCGGTCTTCTCCACAAGGGTATGAACAAACAAAAGTGTGTTCTTGGGTTGCAAAGTGATTCACACAGATATGGCAAGGTTGTGTGAATTAAACATGAGTTTGTGAACTCATGAAGATGAAGCCTTAGAGTATTTGGACTCTGAAATCGTCTCTGTAAGTCTTAGAAAACAAATCCCCAATGTCGGTTTATAGAAAAAAACCTGGGCCGAAAATAACTGAACACGATATGCACGATTTTATCCCAGGCGGACCGGACCGGTAAGGATGCAAATCGGTCCGAGGTCGGACCGGTTCATTTTTGAAAGTCTTCTTTTCGGTTCGCATTCGATTCGGGGTATACTGGTTCAAGAACAAGGCGGATCGGTCCGGGGGCGGATCGGTTCATTTTCCAAACAAGCGGACCGTTCTGGATGTCCAGAATTTTGATTCCCTCCTTGAATTCTTTGATATTCGGATCCGTTGATCATGATGAGATCTTGAATTTCTTCAACAATGTAACGACTTATGACATATACATAAATACTGGATAAAATGTCCTTATATTTACAAGGATGGCCTTTATTTTCAATAGATATTTGGTCACTTTTGAATGGTGATTCGCATTTCATGACATGTCCTTCACTTGTCTTTTTTGCCTTGTTTATTTTTTTAGGTTGATGACTATATCGGTATAATTGAGGTGGAGCACCAGATTTCTGCTGCTGAGCAACAATCCTCACAGCAGCAATAGCAATAACAATAAAAAAAATAGCAACTATAATATCCTTGGGGATCATCTCATGGTACTAATGAGACTATGGTTGTAGTTAATTCCCCGTTGTGTAAGGGGATGGTCTTTCGAGTGTCTGTAAGTAGAGGATATACCCCAAACTCCTCATTCCCAGGAGATCAAGCAGCCATATTGCTCTAGTGTTTAATCTTGAACCAGGGCAGGATGAAGTTAGGAAGTCGTTGGTAGTTGAACCTATCATTTTTATTGCTCCAATAGTTGGGTAAGAGGTACCTTCTATTTTATTTAGCATTTTTTTAGGTGCTTATAAATTTCTTTCCCTTTTTTGTTAACTTGTTAATTTTTCTTAATTGTAGGTTATACCTTCAATTGTGCTGGAGGAAGATACCCCGAGTGAGCTGCCTCTAAGATACCTCCCTCTCCAGCCCAGATCAACACTTGTAGGGCTCTAATAGTTGTTCCTACAATCAACGAGCAAGTATTGGTAAATCCTTTTGGGTGGGGTCATTAGTTGGGGGTGAGGAAGCTGAAGCTGAGCAAAGTCCTTCATCTGGGCCTGTAACAGAGGAACCAGTCCCTGAGGTATCAGGACAAGCTAAGGTATATTATACTTCCATTCCTTTAGTTTTAATTTCATCCTTATAAAAGAGAAATAAAAATCCAAACTTGGTCAATCTTGTGGTCAAGCATGTTGATTTGGGCGACCACTTGGGATTGAATGAGCATAGTTTCTTTAAATAATAAGTGTCCAAGTGTATCGTTCAAGCAACTTGGTTTTTTCACTAATCACAAATTATGGAATTAGAATTTTATAATGACCAAGTTTACTTGTTCGAGCAACCATTTAGGGCTTATCATAGTACACTTTGATTTGGCACCAATCGTTAATTATGGAATTGGAATTTTATATTGACAAAGTGTACTTGTCCAAGCAACCATTTGGGAATTATCATAGTACACTTGGATTTGACACCAATCGCAAATTATGGGATTGGAATTTTATATTGGCCAATTGTATTGAGTAAAGTGGGTGTGATTCAACACAATACACTTGGATTTAGCGATCGTTTTGGTTAGAAAATTGGTCAACTTGCTGCATCCTACCCTTGTCATATGTTTTCAAGTTGTGCCTGCTCGAGCTATCCCAACAGATATAGAGGATCCTATTGTTGACCTTGCTCAACCTTCCTTACCCGCGAACTATTGTATATATTCCCAAAAGTCAATCTTGTATTGTGTATTTTGGAAGTATATATATAAACATGTTATTATTCTTCGATCAATTGTCATCAAAATACAAATACGGGAAAGTTTTATATAATCATAATTGATAAATAATAATTATGACATTTATGATTATGTCCATTAAAACATTTTAGAGTGTGATGAATCATAATGGTTGAGTTATGATCGGGAGATGTTCACCTCATTTTCTTGTTCTAATAAGTTGTTCCTAGTCAAAAACACAACTGGACTTTGTGTTTTTCATTTACGCTAGCATTCATTATGAGTTCCTTATTTAAAGGAGTAGCAAAGTCTCAAACTATTTGTCGGAGTCTGACAAGATCAAACGTATGGGTGCATATTGTATAATATGGCAGTGAACGTAACCACATAGAATTATTCGATGGAGTTTTTGCTAATCTTTCAATGGATATATTTTATAGTTACACTTGTATATATAATCCTTAGACTTGAGATATCATGTATACTTTGTATATATTAGGTAGTCATTTGATTCTACTTATGAATTATGATCTTTTTATATGATTGTGGCAAGTGTAGAGTTGGGGCTATCCTCATATTTTATAAAGGATCTTTGATGGTCAATACGAAATCTATCGCTCTTAGCAAAGAGAGAATTTATTCGACACTAGTTACTTTAATTAATACTTTAATTAAATCCTTCGTCGAGGAATTGACAATTATTAGAATATTTTTTTAATCGGATATTGTCAAAAGAGTATAAATTAAAAGAAAGAAAATATTTGATTTATGAATTGACAGTTTACCATTCCAGAAATAAAATAAATATGAATATTGGGATGATAGAAGGATTGGAGTGTGTGGAAACTGTAAACGAACAAGGTTCGGAATAAATGAAGAATTTATTCACATTATCTTAGCACTAATCATAATATACACCTACATATTATTAATGATTATTGGTTTAACTCTTTACTAGAGTAATAAATGGGTTACCATAAACTAAGAAGAATGAACCTTTAAGGTTACAAATATATTGGGTTAAAAGTATAAATTCTACTTGAGAAGTATTGTAGGAAATGGAATTCTCATACTCATTAAGGATTGGGATGCAATTCAAGGATAAGTAAAACTTTTAGTTTTATCTCATTACCATTTGCCAAAGTTAGGTACACTTTTGCTAGTTTACCTTGGTAAGTTTGGCTTTACCAAAGTTAGGTAAGTTATTAATAGATTGATAGGGTGTGTAGGACTTCACCACTTCCTATTTATCTAATGGAGTGGGGATTCCACCATAACCCTTAATTAATCATTTTTTGTAATTTAATTTAATTTGGAATTAAATTAAATTTCCAAAACTTTGGGTATAAATATAAGGCCTTGAAAATCTTGTAAAGAGAGAAGAATAAGCCTTTGGTTAAGGGGAATTCATTAAGTGTGAAAATACTTGTGAGATAATTTCTGGCCTATAATTGCTCTGAATTCTTTTAATAGAATTTGGGGACTACGCTTGGGGAGTTTGATTTTGTTTTACCAACGGATACGTAGGCAATTTGGAACACCAAGTTCAACTCGTTACTCAAACCCACCCCGGTGCATCCTTGATTGAGAATCGAAAAGCACACTACAATGGATTAGTTTTGTATTTACTGTTTCATGTGCTACATAAATACATGAGATTTAACCTGGATACACATGAATATGGTTGATAAATTTTTTATTTTTCTCACTATTAGCTGGACGTATTTAACACGAACTAGTTGTCCTCTGAGGTTGTTCGAGAGGAAGTGATTGCTAGCACTCCCTTCGTTATTAATACTACTTCTAACCAACCAAACGCTCAAACTATTGGCCAAAATGTTTAGGTACAGTCTCGCACAACCATCTCCCTTCAAGAAGAAGAAGACAGGGCTTCGAACACCAACGTTTTACCATCTTCCAGTGGAAGTGCTTATACTCCTCAGCCTCCCGAGGCATCTCCTCTTGACTTAGTGAGGAAAACTTTGAGAGACTTTCCCCACATCATTTTCTCTCTTCAACGAGAGATCATAGAGAGATTGCTCAAGCTTCATCCTTACACTTTTAATCCTCGTTGCATTCAAGCCATACTAGTTATAATGGATTACAGGTTGCTCGATTTCGCCATCATATAGAGTGAAATCATGAACATGCCTTTATAGTCAATTATTTCCTCCAAAATCAAAGAGCTAGTTGGCAAAGTTCAAGTGTTGACTAATAATGGTTTTACACTCACGTGGTTGGCCAAAATTTTGAAGACTTTTAAAAAAGTCAACATGCCTTACTTTTGAAATTTTAGGATAGAATGAGTACCCAGGTTGAGGTAGATAAATAGATAACTTAACTTTTCCCTAAGATAATTAAAATGGAAGAGAAGGTGGTGGCTGATGATGCAGAGTTAGAAACATTACAGTATGAGATGGAAGCATATGAGAAGGAAATGATTGATCTCACTAATGAGCAATCTGAGTTATCATCTTCTCTGCCAGGGCTCCACCCAAAATTAATTGATCCCACTAATTTGTGGTTTGTCATAGATGATCCAAATAACAATTAGGTGTTTTAGTTTTGTATCTTGAGGCAGTAGTTCCTCCTTTTGTAAAACTTTAACGTTGAATGAAATATTAGTTGAACTATTAATTACACCATTATCCATTATCTTCATCTTGCTCCTTTTTTTCATTTTTATTCATACATAGAAGAATTTTGTTTGAACATTACGTAACCTCATTTTTTATTAAGTAAAAATTCCATACAAGGGTTGTGCGAGAACATGCTTTGGATTAACCATCACAAACATAAAACTTACTTAAAATTACAAATGAGGATTTTCTAAACATGGTAGATTTTGAGACACTTATTATTTATCTTGAAGGTCACATCATTTTTAATTTTTGATATCTCACAATAATCGGAATCGTGATCTTTACACACTATGTAAGGTCCCTCCCAGATAGCTTCGAATTTAGGGAGCGAAAGAGCTCTAATGTGTCTTGTGAAAGTCTTTAACACTAGATCCCCTTCTTTGAACTTTCTCGACTTTACCATTAGGTCGTACGAACTTGAGAGTTTCTTCCTATACATTTGGAAACTCCTCATCGCGTTGTCTCTACGCTCATCCAGGGCTTCTAATTGCACATGTATGCTTTGAGGAAGCATCGCACTGTGTAAGATATAATGGGCAGAAGGTACCTCCAATTCAACTGGCAGGATTATCTCAGAACCAAAAACTAAGAAGAAAGGGGTGTAACTAGTTTTCTTCTTCTTTCTTATCCTATAATCCCAGAAAACCTTTGCTATCTTATCATCCCTTCTCCCAATAAAATCTTCTAACATTTTTGCTAAGTTATTCATCAGATTCTTATTGATAGCTTTAGCTTGCTAATTACACTTAGGGTAAGCCATAGTGGACTCATGGTGAATAATGGAATACCTATCTGCGAGCAGTCTTACCTCACTATTCTTATAGGGCATTCCATTATCATATAGGAATACCTTTAGGATGCAAAATCAACAAATAATATATTATTTCATTAATCGTGCAACCATGCCTACTGTAGCTCTCTTTAGAGGTATTTCTTCTAACCATTTAGTAAAGAACTCACAAACAAATAATCTCATAATTTTTCCCCTATAAGAAGGAATGGCGGCCCCCATAAGGTCAAATACCCAAGTGTGAAAAGGAAATAGGGTATAAAGTGAGTGTTGGTCCACCGAGAGAGTATGGATCATATATTCATGGAGTTTATAAGATCTGCACTTTCGAACGAACTCAATGGAATCTTTCTTCATAGTTGACCAATAATACCCTAAGGTTATTAATTGTTCATACATCTTTTCTCCCCTTATGTGACTTGACTCATGGGCTTGTTTCAAAACCTCTTCATCTTCCTTTAATTTGATGCACCTCAGGGGTCTATTGAAGTACCCCCTTCAATGCAGCGTGCTAGTCATTTTGAATATAGTACCTTGAGATATTGCATTTTAGCTTGGTTCCATCGTCTTTCCCCACTAGAGTCATCCCTTCTACCAACATATCGATATATGGTTATCTCCAGTCAGTTGGTTGCTCAATAAAATTACATTCAGTTGGCTAGTAATATAGTTGACATTTATCACAACCCCTTTGAACTACCATAGCGTCTCGCTTCATCGTGGCTCAAAAGTATCCCATTCTTTAGATTTTTTAGTATATGGGATTTCAGTGGTCTTGTAATTATCCATGTGGTCTTCTTTCAACCTCTTCTCGTCTTTCTGTAGACTGACACACCTTGATAACCATCCTCTTGTATTTTATTAGCATAAGTTTCCAACAGTAGTAAAGTATTGGGCCAATTCAACCAAATTAAATTGGCCTTCTCCTCAATCAAGTAACTATCTTATCTTGCCTCTTTAATCATTGCAATAATCAGCAGGACACATTTCTTTTATAACGAATGCACTTGTACTTTTGGTGATTCGAATGCCCATTTAGTCACCTTTCATGGATATCTTCTGGGAAATTATTGCGTAAGCATTATCATGTTTGTTCATTGTCCTAAGGTGTGTTTTTATTACCACCTCGTGTAATTGTCCAAGAAATATTTGAATGATCATTTGGTAAGACTCCAAACTCATGTGCTTCAGAGTGTATTATCCATTTACTTGCTTCACCACTTGGTTAGAATCACCCTTGATGGTGATTAGTTGAATGCCCCAACGCAAAGCTTCCAATAGGCTAATCACTTGTGCATCATACTTAGCTTCATTTTTGGAACAATAAAAGTCTAAGTTGAGGACAAACAAACCTCATATTTTCCTTTTCTTGGAATAGCCCCCACGCCTACTTTGCCTTGGGCGGGTAAACCATCAAATTTTATACTCTATTCTTCTAAGATGCTTTCTAAGTTATTGGCCTATAAATCATAGCTTGGAAGTTCTTCATGTGGTGTTTGAATACTTCAGAGGAAAATATTGCCAAAAAATTCTCGTAGGCTTAGCTCTTGATGTCTCAAGGGGTAATACATTTTTAAATCATACTCTGAGAGTATAAAGACCCATCTAGGAGCCCTGCCTATTAGTACAGTTTGATCTAGCAATGCTAAGCTTTTGAACAACAAAGACGAGGGCTAAATAGTGCCTTTTAATACTAGTATTTGGCCTCAGATTAATGAATAATATGTCTCAAAATATAGACATGCATTTATACTCCTTCAACCTCTTGTGCTAGCAATGTGCCAATGGATCTAGCCATGAAGGTAAGATATAATTGTAACGGTATACCCTCCTCAGGAGTAATCGTGGTATGTGGTGATGTGAGGAGCTTATTTAGTTTGTGCAAAGATTCCCGGTGAGGTTGTTCCCAAACAAACGTAGCTCCATTGTGCATATCCATCAGGGGATGAACGGTCTCAGCAAGCCCAGGCAAATCTTCTCAAATAAGAAACTTTACCCAAGAAATTCTTCATCTCCTTTGCATTTTTTGAACACTGCATGTTAAGGATGGCCTTATGATTGTCTTGGTCCATCTACACGCCTTGATTGTTCACCACAAACTCTAAGAATTTTTCACTGGTCACCCCACAAATGCATTTGAGAGGGTTCATTCTCAGCTTGTACTTCCTACACCTCGTAAACACCTCCTCAAGTCTTCCAAGTGGGCGGTCTCCTTTTTGGATTTTATAACCAAATCATTAATGTAGAACTCCACAATATCATACAAAATATCACAGAATACTTCCATTATAGTCATTTGATAGGTAGCACTTGCATTCTTTAGTCCAAAAGGCACAATTGTGTACATAAAGGAAGTCCTTTCGACATTGTCAGGATTCATCTTAATCTGGTTATAAACCACGTAGCCATCCATAAAACTGTACATCTCATAATCAAAAATTACGTCTATTAAGCTATTTATAGATCGCAGTGGGAACTCGTCTTTTGGCAAGCCCGATTTAAATACCTGAAATCCACATAAATCCTGATTTGGTTCTTGTCTATCTTCCCCACGGGCACAATCCTAGACAACCGAATAGGATGTTGTATTGGGACAATTAATCCTGTTGTGAGCAACCTCTGGACTTTTTTCTTAACCTTTAGGTCAAGCTTTGCTTTATACGTTCAGGTGGAAATTTTGAGTGGGATATCTAATGACATCACGTTCAACTTATGACAACTCACATCCTTGTCAATACCAGTCATCTCAGTTTACTTCCACTCGAATACACCTTTAAATTCGCGGATGAACTCGATCAAATCCCTTTTTGATTTTGTGTTCAAATATTTTGAGATAAATATTAGCCTGAGATCATCACCTTCTTCAGTAAGGTTAACCCATTCTAGCTCTTGAATTTAGGGCCTTAGTCTTCCATGTATACATTCTGGTTTATCTTCTAAATCCTCAACAAACTCTTGAATGTTAGAGTTGTCAAGAATCATGACTTTCCCTTGGTTATCCACCAAAAAACATTCATAAATCAGGTCAGCTTTATCTTCCAAATCTTCAGCTGCTTGCTCACACCTTTATAACTTGTATATAATATTTCCATTTAACAACACGACCCTTTTGCACTGCCTAGGGGCCTCCTTCACATATGGCCTCTTCTTACAAGTTTATTCAAGATCTCTCATAGAGAATCGACTCGACACACTCTGTTGCTGGACTTGGTGCTCAATTAGGTCAATCCATGGTGTCATTATATCCCACAGTTTCCTTGATAGGGTAATAAATCTCATCGCTTCTCTACAATATTTCTAATTGTCAACTGAATTAACCCACACACACATTTTTTCTCTTGCTCTTATCAATCTAATGCCACCATTGTTCCTTGGCAAACTTGGTATAAAATTCATCATTAACTAAATGTTCCTCCTCGCGTGCAAATAGCTTATTTGACGCTCGAATCACCAATCATTCCCTTTAATGCCTGACTTGGAACATTCATGGTAAGTGGATAGTACCAACCTATGTTTGTACATTCATACCCTCCCTACCAATAGTTGGTAGGATGGCTCATATTTCATCATATGGAATTTGATGTGGGAAGTGATGTTCCCCATAGTGATCTCACATTGACATAGCCAAAGGACTTAGAAGATTTATTATCATACCTAGATATAGCCAAAGGATTTTGAACCATCCTTGTTTCAGGGACGTTGTAAGCGTAAAAAGATCCAATGGGCATAATATTGATGGAAGCTCAGTTTTTTAGTAAAGACGAATTAAAATTACACCCATTTACTCGTGATGTTACGTAAAGTGACCAGTTGTGAGGATACCTAATCGAATGATCTGCCTCAGAGAAGGTGACCTCTGAGAGGAACCTTTTTACCAACTTCTCCATAATCCCTTTCCAACGTAAATTTGGGGCCATGATCTTCTTTGTAATATCCCAAATTGCCCGAATAACCCCCAATTTGGGGTTGTCTGGAAACCCCACTTGGTCAAAGAACCAATTGAATTTTTTGTGAGATTGCTACTACAGTACATTCTACCCAAGGGTCATCATGGTACTCATCCATCTCATAAACTTACCCAACATTCATGTATACTGATTCTTCATAGGCTATCATCGCATTCACAGTGCCCAGTGAGCAAGCTTCCAACCGTTCCCCAAATCATCAATCGAGCATAGGTCATTATTTATGGTCAGGTGGGCCATTTAGAACACACATTCTTCAAGGGATTCCTCAAAATTTTCTTCGAGGAACCTTTGTTCCTTCAAGCTTTATTTAACTTCTTTGTCATATTCATTTGTCATATTATCCTGTGAGCTAGCTAAGGGTTATCATTCATATTTATCTTGGGCAACTGAATGTCCATTTTCTCAATGTGTGCATAAATAATCCTCCTTAAAACAAATCACTTGATGGTCGGATGGCCCAACTTGTTATGGAGGTGACAAAACCTTGGGTTGTTCCTCTGCTCCTGCATCATAGGTTTCATCGTGTTAAAATTCATTGGTCTATAAATTTTATTGTGAACCATATGCTCATAAATATCTAGAGCTTGTTCGAGCATGCAAGGCAGCTTGGGTGGGAAATGTCTTGGGTCAAGCTTCCTATTGTTTCCTTTTCCACCACTATTATTTTCACCTCCTTATCTTTTGTCTCTATTGTTGGCGTAGTTTACCTGCGGAGGCATCCCTCTCCCCGAAGAAGTTGGTGGTCTCAACATCAAATTAGATAATCCAGGGTGTGGTAATGGCCTCACTACTAGAGCAATATTCTTGGCGGACATTAGAAATGCAATAAACATACCTTATCTAGTCTCTTTGGTCAGGTGGAAACTATACTCAGGAAGTAAGCCTTCCGTATAGACTTGCAGAAGTTTGCTCTCTCTGGTTTCATCTTTAACATCAAGAGACCATTTACGAGACCTACAGATGTAGGTAGCCACACATCCTCCCATGGTTTTTGTTTTTCTTGCGTGAGTTGGGTGAGAGTAAATCTGTCCTCCATAGGAAAGAATTTCCGGACGAATTGACCGTGGAGGTCTTCCCATGATGCCACACTTTCAGGTGCAAGGTGAGAGTACCATGTGTATGCTTTCTCATATAAGAACTTGAATAACTTTCTCAGTCTTAGCCTTTTATAGTTATAGTGTACCCCAAGGCTTTTAATAACTCTTTTCACGTGCTCCTTCGATCCCCCCCCCCCCCCTTCCATTATATTTCTCAAAGATAGGGGAACATACCCTTTCGGGTATGATTCGTTATTGTACTCCTCTGGGTACGGGGTGTAAAAATCATCGTATATAGAGTAAGTATCTCCCCCAGCCTTAGAGGGTCCCATTATCCACAATAGTTCTCTTTTCATTTCTTCCATACTGGATTGAAAATGGGAGGTTTGAACTGGCACCACCACATGTGAAACAATCATTGGTGATGTGATAGAGACCACATTTTCTACATGGACAAAAGGAACTACAGTGGCAACACCATCGATGGGGTGGCAGCATTGATGGCATTTGGCTAAGAAATAGCACCTCCTGAGAAAAAAGGCACTAGAAACACTGTCGGTGGTGTCACAAAGGAGTTTGATCCCCCAGAAACACCCAGTACTGCCTGAACACTTGGGGTTTTGATAAACTCCATAAATAAACTCATTAACCAATTGTGTTGGGCCTATAGCTACTTTGGCTACCATCATGGCAGGTGGAAATCTCGTCTCTGTTGGCACCATCACATTAACCTTCGATAAGATGGTCAAATCCCCTTCCTCCTTACACTGTATTTATAGGAATGTAAGAATATTCAAACGACCTTGTTTGCATAAAATGTTCTAAGCCCTCATTAAATGACAACAAACTACGTATTTAATGAAAAAGACAGTGTATTAAATTCATGAGATATTTTATTTGGGTGGGAATACTATTTAGGATATAAGAATGTCTCTCGCATTGATTGTGATGTGATAAGTTGGCACAAGGGCTTCCTTTGCGGCGGCTGATGGGACATTACTTGAATGGGCCAATGGTCTAAGGAATTAACCCATTCAAGTGCCAGCTTTCATTAGCTCCTAAAGTTTTAAAAATCATGTGTCATAAAGATATTAAATAGTGGCAATAAAAAATGTTGTATTGTCAACCAAATGAGGTCTTTGAACGACTTTACTTTCCATGTGTTTATTAGATGAGGTTTCTTTGTAAAAGTTTACTCGAATGAATTGTTTTAATAAGGCCCCTCAGAGAATATATGCTTCGAAATACTAACTTGACCTATTAGATAAAGATTTTGCACAAGTGTACCAAATAGGTTGATATTGTTCCCCAATGTTGCCTTATCCTCAATCCTTCAAACCAAATCCTTGTGAGATTCCCTAAATGAGGTCACTCAATAAATCATGAGATCTCTCCCACGTCCTATCTAATATGATCCTTTATAGGTACCAAGAAACCTTAATATTATTACAAATAATTCCTAAATATTTGGTCAGTGGGAAGAAATATAAGCCAAGTACATATTATAAGTATATTCTTGAAGTCACTTCGATCGAACTTTCTTATTGTGAGAATCCCTTCGACCAACCTTGATCATTATGGAGTGCCTTCGATCGAGCTTTCTTATTGTGAGAGTCCCTTCGAATGATCTTATTTCGATCGACCTTGGTCCTACTCTTTATGTTTTATTATCCATTAATTTGCCTTGGTATGCCTGATTAATGTTAGATCAACCATTAGCTTTAACCTCCCTCCACAGAAATATTTTCCAGTTAGTCCTAGTTTGAATAGATTCTTAATAATAATATGGATAGGGGAGACAATGAATTGGAACACTAGGGCAGAGGTAGGGGATAATCTTATGCGTCATGCTATGGACTCAACCATTTGAAAAAACATAAATTGTAATAACGCATATTTTTCCAATGAATGGCATAACATTCATCTATCAATATCAACATATGATTTCAATCCATTTGGTAATTTAAGCACCAATTAAAGTGTATGGACGATGATCTTAGCACCCCTAAAACCCCCTCCTTCATTGTGCATGAGACCAGAATTCTTGATGTTGTCCTTATTGATACCTAGGCCAAAGGCACTATGATGACATTGATGTCTACATAACACTATTAGTAGAAAAATTGGATGAGTTGTGGGTAGTGGGTGTGCAATCATTTGACTTTTACAAACAAGAAGGGTTTACGTTGAAAGCTATGTTGATATGGGAAATTCATGATTTCCCAACTTATAGGACTTAATCGAGTTGTAATGTTCACGGTTACTTTGGTTGTCCCATTTGTGGAGATGAAATTGAATATTAAAATCTCATGGATAGTGTAAAAATTATATTTCATTCTCATAGAAGATTCTTGCCTCCTGATCACATGCTTAGATTTGATAAAGGTTCTAATTTTTTTAGGTGGGGTCGAACATAGGCTACCTCCAAGAGAGCTTTCAGGTTCAAAAATTAAAAGGAGTTCTTCTAAATATGGAACTAATATGATAGGGAAGAATCTTAAATTCAATAATGTCAAGCATAAAAAAACCTTGTTGAGAATGAAGCTGATAAAGGGAAGGCTTTGTCTAGGAGACCAATATTATTTGACTTGTCGTATTGAAACGATAACCACGTGGGCCATGTATTAGATATCATGAATGTTGATAAGAATATCACCTAACATCTTGTGAGCACATGTCTACGTGGAAGTAATTTTAAGGATGGAGAAAAAGCACGACCGAGTCTTAAAATGTTAAAAATTAGGTCGCATTTATGATTGAAAGAAAACAGTAGCAGGAGTAATATAATCCCCCCAGGGCATATACTTTGATGAGCGAAGAACAAAATGTTCCTTTAGAGACATTGCATAATTTGAAAGTTCCCTCTAATTTTTCATCAAATTTACAGAGTATTCTGAGTTATGCCACACATGATCTACAAAAGTGAAAATCTCACGATTGGCATGTGATCACTAAATTGCTCCATTTATTGTTTAAGCAATATTTCTCTAAGCATAAGAATTTGCAGAGGGCCATTATATGGATTAGCCTTTGCGTCACACTTTTTTGCGCAAAAGTAGTCAACTGAAAGCACATCGTGATTGTAAAATCAACTCTAGCTGAAGTAACTTGTGTTTTGGAGAAGTACTTTCCCCCGACATTCTTCGACATAAGTATTCACTTGTTGGTGCACTTATGCAATGATGCGCTTCTTTGCATATCATTAAGATATCGACGGATGTACTCATTTGAAAGATTAATGAAAGTTTCAAATAGTATGTTAAGAATACGAGGTATATTAAAGGATCCATTGCAAAGGAATACAATACTGTGGAGGCATCCTTTTTCACTATGAAATATATGCCCGACCCTAACGTTGTAGATTATGGAGATGAGACATCGATGAGGGTAGTTAGTCATGGGCAAACGAGTTAAACTAATATGTTTATAATATGAGCAAGTGACTCGTTATATGTTTGAAACCCATGAAAATGTCGACAAATAGAAAGAGTAAGTTCGTGTTGTAATTTTTATTGTATTGTTATCTTATATACTTGTTCACCTTCTTGACAAATTTGGTCATTCGATGTAGAAAATATAATGAGTCTGAGTGTAATAAAAAATAAAGGACGGTTTCACATTCAGATAAAACATTTAGATTTTGGGTGGCATAGGAGGTAATTATTAGGTCAAACATTCCTTATTACATGATAAATAATTGAAAGAGCTAAAAATTATCACATTAACTTGTCTAATCCATAATTTCAATTGTTGAAGATGGGTGATGCCACGTCAAGGCTTTCTCGTCTCGCCACTGGAGAAAATATGTTGTTACTAAATAACGGCATTTCATATAAGGCTCTTATGTATTTTCAGGTAGAGTATGAAAGACAAGAATCTCGTTGAAGCATAAATTACTTAATTTGGTTGCATTTTGCAAGAGTCTGAGAGTGGCCCGGGGGGAGAGACACATAGGATCGACCCTTATATAAAGATTTAGATGAAGAAGGGCGAGCCTATTTATCCATAGGTCTTTGAGACCATCTTAAGTTATAATTGAAATTATATTGTCAATTTCAAACTATTTATTAAATTCTTTTTCAAAGTTAATAACGTGTTTTTATATTGTGCTAGGAGAGGCTAAAGGAGGTGCACAACACTCAGATTAATGTAGAGAAATATTCTCTGAGTACTGATACACTAAGCAAGTGCTGAGATAAGATAGAAAAGGTTGTACTCAGGGTGTCAGCCACTGGATAAGAAAGTTGAAGATGATGGTCATTATTTGTAGCAGCAGTGGGTTGTCCTCCAAGTTTGATGCATGCAAGTCAGACACGAAATTGAAATTATAAATTCTCCAACAAACAATTAACCACATGTTCTAATAGGTAAAACGCTCGGTCACAAATAAAGGAAAGGACAAGGCGAATGATAAGGAAAAGGACAAGGCGAATTTGGCTGAGGAGATAACTACTGAATCCCCCTCACCAACTCCGACCAACTCATCATCCCCATACGACATGTACTCTACCCTTAAATCTACTATCTCGACTCCATTTGAGCCACCTGGGGAGAGAGTATAGGTCCTTGACATGCATGAAGGCTCCTCCTTAATTGCCAAGGGAATGAAGGACATGAGCATCTCCCCCGATACCATGGTGAAACTGTCCACTATAAGATTTTGAGCCCCGGGTCTGGGTCAGGGAGATAATGGTGCAAAAAGTGGATGAGGTATTATGGTTGGATGAGCAATGTTGTGTCCGACATATTGACTTCACTATGGGGCATACATCGTTTGGCCGAGTTTTCTCCTAAGGCCTTACTAAGTTTTTTGTCAAATGTTATATTCGATAAACACAAGTTAGATTAGTTAAACTTGTGATCACTGTTCTAAAAAACCTGCCTAGGCTTAAGGCTTGGGCGAAACGCCCCGCCTTAAGTTTCTTACGCCTTATTCTTGGTAAAACCCTTAAGGCGCACTTTTTTCTATAAACAATAATGCTTTAGTGAAAGGATATCTCCTTTTAAAGAATATTTTTACTAACCGGACCGTTATTTCATCCAAAATAATCAAATAGTATCTTAATTTCATATAAACAGACATATTTTTATGATAACTACAATTTTAGTATTTTAATAGCCTTGTTATGGTTAAAATATATTAAGAAGGCCTAAACGCCTTTTCACGCTTTTTTACGCCAAGGCCCGCCTAGGCTTCTAAGGCTTAAGGCTTGACCTCCATGCCTCGATCACGCCCCGCATTTTTTAGAACCTTGCTTGTGATGTATTGATGTAATTAACCTGAAACATTAATTTGGTTTGTTATATGATGCTGTTATTTATTGGTTTTGCTTTAATTACTACATCATATTATATTATTGAATGTGTTGATGTTAAGCAAAAACATGAATTTTTTAAAAAAGGTTTACTGCTGGGCAATAGCTACTACCTAATATTTTTTTATTTTCTACAGTGTTGTCCCGGTTCTTGACTGTGACAAGTCATTATTGCCATGGTCAAGGACCGTGACAAAAATGGGGAAAAAATATAGGCCTAGGTGCATGGCCTTAATTTATAACCGTGCGCATGGCCCAGCATACATTTTACACTACCTCCGTACGTGCCCACGATCAAAGTTAATTATGAGAACGACACTACTCTGTTCACATAGCTACAAAGTAAGCATGTGCACACGGATTGGCCTACATTTTAAAGAACTTGTCATGGTCCATGATCATGACAAGCTCTTTATTGTTACAGTCCTTAACCGTGACAAGGATGTAAGGGTTCACATGGGTCGAGTTAGTTCGATTCCACTACGGAACTAAAACCAGAACCGAAGTTGATCAGTTTCATGGTTTTAGAACAAAAATCAAACCTATACCCTACCAGAATCAAATCGAACCAAACAATTGGTTCTCGATTTCGTTTGGGTCGGTTCATGATTCTAGTTCGCAGTTATGGTTCACATTTTTGCATTATTTTTGCAATTAATAATAGTTCACTCAAATCATTTTCTAATAAATAAATAAATAACTTAAAATTTGGCAAATATTAATTATCCAAGGTCATTACATCTTAACCAAATCATCAAATATTAACCTGCTTTATTTTTCTCAATTAATATGTTGCATTAAAATAATTTATTTTAAAAAAAAATCATGCGCTCGCACATAATTTGGCCAAAACTAAATAGCTAATTTCATTACATCATAACTAAAATATCAAATATAAATATAAATAGAAGCATTTTTCAAGTAGCGCTATAGATACCGAAAATAAATTATAAAGTATCCAAGCCTATATTTGGGTTGGTTCCATGGGTTTGGTTCTTTGATTTGATCCCATAGGTTCGGTTCTCGATTTGATTTGGTTCAGGTATAAAATCAAGAGTCGAACCAAATACTTAGGTTCTCAATTTTTTAGAACCAGAACCAACCCATGGAGAAAAAAACTAAACTAACCAAACCCATGAAGGCCAGTTTCGTTCGGTTCCTTAAGTTGTCGGTTCTGATGCACACCCCTACTAGGATGGATCACCCTGAGTTACTAGTGATATTGAAAGGGTGAAAATGATAGTGAAAAAGGGGTATTGTCATGGTCCTTAATCATGACAAGAATTGTTGTCATCCCCAGAATTGTCACTGTCATTTACCGTGACAACATTTTGTTGTCAGTGTCATTGATTGTGACAAAAGGGCCAAAATGGTGTAGTGGCCATTGGTTGGTCTTATATTATTCTCGGGATGTTTTGGGGTGATACACCTTAGTTCTAAAGGCTAGGTATCCTTGAAAGGTTATTTCTCTTCAAACTGAGGTCTTTTGTAGGTGTCTGATAAGGCGGGACTCTGGTCGTGTGGTCTCTGAACTTAGATGAGTTGAGATACTGAAACGACTATTCATACCAGGTTGGATAAGTAATGATTGAGTTCTGCTATAATGTCGTGATTTATCTCCGAGATTAGTGGAGGTTTTGGAGACCAAGTAATGATTTATCTGAGTTCAGGAGTGAGTCGTAGGACCTATTTTCTTGCCTGAGGGTAGCCGAGGGGCTTAGACGCTTTTAAATACCAATTGTAAATATGATATCTTCATATGCCATGTTCTCAAAATATGGGTTTTAGTTATGAAAGGTTCATTTTTAGGATATGTTATTTTTTATGCTTGAATTTCAATAGATCCTAGTAAGATGTCTGTAGTGGTAAAAGTGTGGGGATCCCAGTACACCAATGGAGGTTCAAAGTTATCTTGGGTTGGCAAGGTACTATTGGCAGTCTATTTAGGTGTTCTTTAAGATTGTGGGACTATTGACTCACTTGACCAAGAAATGGATACCATTTGTTTAAAATAATAACTTCTAGCAAGATTTTAGGGAGTTGGAGAGTAATATGACTTCTGCGTGACGTGGACTACTTGGTATACACCGATGCTTCTTTATAAGGCCTTGAGGGAGTATTAATGCAAGAAGAAAAACCTATAGATTATGCCAATTATAAGTTAAATCATCATTAGGGGAACTACATGGCGAGTTTTCAACATTTATTCACTCGCTGAAAGTTAAATATGAGGTAGCACCAATGGTTAAAATTTATGAAGGATTACAAGTCCAGTATTAAAATCATTCGGCCAAGGAAAATGTTATAGCAAATACTTTGAACCATGAACCAAAAGTGATCAGCGCTTTGCAAGTCACAATTGACTTCACTTCAAATAGCATATGGTTTATTTGATGCTTTCATGGTCATTTTGTTAGTGACTCCACACATTATTATTCGGGTGGTGAAATTCGAAACAATGGATTCTTTTTTTTAGGAGAAGATTCAATAATTATTGATGGGAAACATTCCATTCGATTAGATTGGGTCAGATGGAAGACTTCGATTTTAAGGTAAGTTAGTGCTTGATACAGAGTTACATAGATAGTATTGGTGGGTGACAAGATGTCATAGGACATGGGACAATAATATTGGTGGGACATAATAAAGAAGAAAATAAAGGAGTTTGTATCCAAGTGCACCACATGTCATATGGTGAAAATTGAGCATTAACGACCACCAGGTGCCTTATAACCATTTAAGATCCTAATGTGGAAGTGAGAGAGCATTTTTTATATTTTTCATTGCGGAATTTCTGACATCATAGTAGGAACATAATGCCATTTGGGTCATTATCGACAAATTGAGTTTACATTTGGAGATTTAGGAATAAAGGATTTTTTCACTCTTATATGTGGGTCCCTTTACGATTATTGATCGAATGGGTCTGATAGTCTGTCGTCTTGCGTTGGTAGATCATTTATAGTGGGTTAATGATGTGTTTCTTATATCAATCCTAGGGAAGTTTCTGATGGACTATTGACCTATAAGCATATAGATCTGGGGGAGGTAGAACTTCAACCAAACACTAATAATGAGGTAATACCCTTATGTATCCTAGTCCATAGAGATAAGATTTTTCATTAAATATTATTTATTTAATGCATGTGCCATGGAATAACGGAAATGATATAAAGTCTACCTTGGAGCGAGAGATTAAGATGCGCGAGAAGTATTAAGATCTCTTTGAGGCAGGTATGTGCGAAATTTTAAGGATGGAATTCCTTTGTTAAAGGAAAATAGTCTAAAATTGGGAAATTGATATGTTAATTTAATTGGTTAGTTAATTGTAAACTTTTAAAGGTATACTTATGTGTTGGTTAATTATTTAAATTAAGGTTTTTTTTACTTAACCCAATAGTAGATGAAAAATTAAACATAACCCTCTAGATTCTAACACCATTACTTTTTCATTAAAAATCACTTTAATTCATATTTTAACTTACCCCTATATTTTTGGACAAAAATGCCCTTTTCTTACCCTCTTCATCTTGTTTCCTAAGCCTAACACTCAACCGCCGAGGGGTCACTTGGGACATGGGCATAAGGGTCTTTATGACACAATCAATAATTTGATTAATTTTTAATTATGTCTTGATCTAGATTCTTTAGGGGTTATTACTTTATTGGTATCTCAACACTTGTACTCTTTACTTATGTGACTCTTTACCTTCTTATATTCATTAGGGGTTATTACTCATCACCAATACATCACGCAATTCACCATGAAAGGATATTTTTCTCATAGAGATATATTTTTCATTAGATATTACAATCATAAACAGAATGAGGATAATGTATTGTGGACACCACTCAGAAATTTACGGTGGTTGAAATCTTAGTATCATGGATGAAATTTTCGTTAATAGATAAGGCCTATTATAGGAACTTTGTTCCATTTTATTAATAATGAGTAAAATATGAATGATATTCAATGTTTGGGGAATATATGATAAGGTTAGATGATCAATTTTGAACATGTCTAACCCCGCTGAAGTGAATTCTTCTTAAACCCACACAAGCATTCAACATGGTGGCTAGTATGTTAAAACAAACAGAGACTTTGGAAGGAGCCTGAGGTTTATCCGAACAAACCTCCACAATGACCTTAACACTCTCATCATCGGAGCCTTAACTCCGGTGGAAATGGAGACTCCCACATATTCACACGTTCTTATATAAAGATCATTTATATCTTTCATACCCTAAGCTCATCTTGATCATTCATCGCTCAAGAAAAAATAAATCGGTTAATATCCCCATAGTCTCAAATTAAAAAAAAAAGCATTTTTGTTTATCGTCGGCCTACATTAGTTTTAACCCCATTTACAAAGTTTGATTTGGCTCTCATTCAATGTATTATTTAAATTGTAGTAAATCCTATAACTATCCAAAAATGCCCCTAACTTTTGCCTCTTTCTTTACTTAGATAATGACACTTGTCCCATTATTGTTATAATAGGACTAAAAATTAAAAAACAAAAAAAAAACATAGAGATTGCTATAAATGAATCCTTAAAAATGGAAATAAATACTTATGATCATACAAAACTAGAGGGACCTTCAAATCGAGCATTTTTGGTACTATGAATGCATATAATACATTTTCGTTAACTTCATTAAGCTTGTGGTGATGGATGATTGGTGATGTTTAGGAAGTTGGTGCTGTTGTCCGTACAATTAGGGTTAAGAGTTAGGTTTGGGAAAGAATATGAAGAAGGGAAGAAGAGGGTAATTTTGTCCCAAAAAATATAGGGGTAAGTCAAAATATAAATTATAGTGATTTTAAACATAAAAGTAACGGTGTTAGAATCTATAGGGTTATTTCTAATTTTGCACATTCAATGGACTAAGTCAAAATACGCTATTACTGCAGGAGGTTAAGTAAAAAATTTATGTGCCAAATAATTTAACTGTGTGATAAATAATATAATTATGTGCTAAATAAAATAATTCAGTGATAACTAGTTGGAATACAATTTCAATAGACCTCATGTTTGCTTTATGTGTTAATTTAATTTATTTTGTCTTGAGACCGTTTTAATAGATTATAATCGTTGGGTTTGACTTTTGAGGCCATTTGGAAAATCAAAAGGTGCTAAAAGGATGAGGGATTTCACATATGGGTTAGGTGAGCCATTGGGTCAAGTTTGGACATGTTTGGGAATTATTTTAGGTCCCATAAGGTAAAGAAAAATAAGGGCTAAAATAAGTGACGAGATTAACAATATAAATACATTGTGTAAGTCTCTTATCATAATTTTAACCTCAACTGCAAACCTAAACTGAGAGGATAGACAGACACACACACACACACACACACACAGAGGCTAGTTGTGAGGCAAGCTTGGAAGGAAGAATTGGAAAGGAGAGCTTGAAAAATTTTAGGGGAGAAAATTAGGGAATTAATGCCAAAATAACTTATTCAAATCAATCTAATTCATCCTAAAACCAATCAAGGCAATAACTCTATCATACTTTTCTCCCTTAGATTCATGCTATGATAGTAAAAAACATGTTTAGGAAAATTTAAATTAATAACTTGTTAAACTTAATTATAAAATTCTTGTAATTGAAATCTAGTTTGGGTAACTGAAAACGATTGATAAAATTTGTATCAAATAGATTAATTAGATAAAAACTAAATCTTTATCTTGTTGAATTTTCTGAAAAATTACATCTAAGAATTGGGCGTTGATATTTGTCAAATTGTGATCGAATTATAATGATCCGTTCTAGACTAATGATACAATCAAATGTTAACTTTCTTGTTAAGATAAGAAATTGATAAGTTGAGCATATTAGAAATTAAGTATAATTCATGTTGAACATGTTTAGGAGGTGAATTATATGATAGAACTCATATTCTAGGGTGTTACTATTCATACGAATGATTATTCTTAAGTTAGGTTGAGATATATAGTTGATTCTAAATTCATAATAGGTATGTTAAAATTTTGTTTTTTATACTCCTACACCTAAATTAAACCATTTGAAACTAATTGGAGGTGTTTAGGATTTAAAGTGTAGAAATCATATAAGAAATTTATGAAATAAAATTTGCAAAATTTTCTAGGGTTGCATAAATCAGCCCGAGGCCCATAATGAACTGGATCGAGTCAGGCCTAGATCGAGATAAGCACATGGACGAGATCGAGTCGGACTAATTGTGTTTGGTCAAAATGGGGGTTTAGTTAGTTATGGATTTGGTCTTAATTTGGAATGATATGTGGGACCATTTTAACAATAACTTTAGACCAATAGGTGGATTATTAAGGGTAGAGAATGTTTATTGACTTAAATCATGTTGGCATAGTTTAATAATTTAATTAACAACTAATAATCCTTTTGAACAAATTGAAGATCGTAATATATGAGTTGGAATAACGATTAAAATATTTTACATAGGATTTCCTTAGGTTAGATACCATTTATAATCCTTTATGATGTGAGGATATGTTTGGAATATTATTCAACGGTTAGGAACCGATTTGCAATTTAATAGTGATGATGTGTAGGTTATTTAGACCTATTTGGATATCTTTATATATGAGAGAGCATACCATGGGTGTAGGCTCGTGGGAAATCAATTAGCTAATGATCTGATTGTACACATTTTTTGGAATGTGTTATACACCCTAGGTTGTTGACATCGACTGTGTATATGGATATTATCCCCATCCCAATTGTTAAGGTAATTGTCTTTCTTGTTGGGACAATGGGGCTTGATCCTGAAAATCTCATTCTTCGTGTGTTGACTCAATTTTAAGACAATCATTTTTTATGCTCTTGTGTTTTTTAATTTTATTAAAATCTATTTTTTTATACATTAAATCATATTTTCATATATTAATTTAATATATAAATTATTTTTATATAAAAATAATTTTTGTGGAATGTACAATTTGTTTTTGTCAAAATACAATTTCTTTTATATTTCTTTTCAAACATTTTTATATTTTCATATCCGAGTCTAATATTTTTTTGGTATTTTTATTTATCCTATTTGACTCGTGGGATAAATTTTCTTTAAAAATATATATACAATATATATATATATATATATATTGTTGATGTAAAAAATTAGATTATCTCTAATTAATCAATCACAAATAAAATAAATGAGACAAAAGATTTTTAAAGTCGTTCAGCTTTGAAAGAATGGCCTATGTCCACTGTTTTTGTTATTGCTGACTGTTCGCTTGAAATTCTCGATAATGGATTTACCAAGAAATTTCGAGTCCCCTTCTAATGAGGAGGTTACAATGTATTTATATCCTTGAGGCTGTACAAATAAAAGGACAACGCGTTGTTATCTAGTAGACAAGTACATCTGTATGATAATAATGAGCATTTAATAAGCAGTCGTCTCTTTAATTCTCTTGAGTTGGATGCGCTGTACGCTATGTAGCTTGGACCGCTTAAGCTGCTCGGACCTCCTAAGCTGCTCGACACGCTAGAGTTGCTCGGGGCCTCTGAGTTGCTCGGGGCTCCTTAGTTGCTCAATGATCTTGAGTTGCTCGATAGAAGTATATATAATTGTCACGTTGGCAGACACGTGTCTGTAAGTGAGTGGTCCATGTCAGCAGACTAAATTTGGTATTAACAGAAGCCCCCAATGTTTCATAATTTGATGTTGAAGAAAATTATGGAACATTCTTCTTAAGCCTCATTGAGGTAAGCTTTTGTCTCTGCAGTCATATCTCCACCTCCTGCATCTCCACCTGTAATAACATTGCATTCAAATGATCCAAAATGGATTGAAAATACCTCACGCTCTGGCTGTTTTGGTCTTTTGGGGAGATCGGGGTCATCTTGATCATCTTCTGGGTCTTCTTCAAGACTTCTCTTCTTTTCCTCTTTTGCTCATCGAGGAGATCTAGACCTCTGCCTTGCTTGGTCATTGACCTTTCCACTATTTCGGGGATCCACGTACTTGGTCAATTTTCCCCGCCTGATGAGCTATTCAATTTCATTCTGGAGTGCTATGCAGTTTTTGGTCGTGTGACCATGGTCCTTATGGAACTCGCAAATTTGGATTTATTCCTCTTGTCAGGATCTGCCTTCATTTTTTCAGGCCAGTTTAGCTCCTCGCGGTTCTTGATCTCTTCCAGAATGTGGTTTATATCTACCTTCAAAGGAGTATAGTTTCCAAATTTCTTTAATTGTTCCAATGCTTTCTTTGCTTTTAATTACATGTTGCCACAATTGTTCTTTTGCTCCTTCTTCTCAACCTTATCCACCTCAACTTTGGTCTCCTTAGTGTCCATATTCTTCTTCGCAGCCATAGCTTCCTCGGCATTCATAATCTTAGCTGCCTTTGCCATTAGTTCTGCCATGGTTCTAAGTGGGTCTTTGGTTAGAGTTTAGTATAATTTATCTGGCAACAGTCCACTCATCAGAGCAGTAATTGATGTCTTTTCCTCGTAATCAATTACTTCGAGTTTCTCGTTATTGAAACGAGTAATGTAATCCCTGGTGCTTTCACTTGCCTTTTGTCTAACACTCAATAAGTGTGCTACTCGTTTAACTGGTTTTACTCCAAAACAGAAGTTCCCAATAAAGAGCTCTGCCAGTTGAAAGAAAGTCGCGATCTTTCCTCGAGGAAGATTATTGTACCATATCTGAGCAGATCCGGTAAGAGTTCCTGAAAATGCCTTGCATCTCATCTCATCTGGAACTGCATAGATATCGACAGTAGCTTGGTATTGTTCTATATGAAGGACAGGGTCAGTATTTCCATCATATTTAGGTGTTACCATTAGAGCTTTGAATTTTGATGGTGTTGGAAAATCCACAATCGCGTGTACAAAGGGTATCCCTTGAACAAAATTCCTTTATAAAGGATTCTTGGCCTTAGCCATTCCCCTAATCTGTCTTCCAACCTCTGAATAGAGCCCTTCCATGCATCATTTCCTTCCTCGGGCCTATTGGTTCGAGCAATTGATCTCGTTGAATTTGCTTCTTGGGATCTTTCATTACGAGCAGTTGGTCGTGATTGGGCGGAGCCTTCCCTTAGGTCGGATGGTCGTGGAGAGTTCCTTGACGTAATCCTAGGAGGGCTTATATTCCTCCTAGGTCCCAAATGATCAAAAGGAGAGATTATACTCAATCTTTCTAGAGCACTAGTTCTTTCTGGAGAGAGAGTGATGTTTCACTGAGAGTCTGTTGCTTGTACTGAGGTAGTCCGGCCAGGTTGATAAGAAGGATCGTTAGATCTCTCAGTACGATATGAATCGGTGAGTCTGGATCGAGATTCCTCTGGGAATAACGTTCGCCTAGTTCGCGAAGAAGGTAACCGGGTATTTCTCTGAATGCTTCGTTGTCCTGACTGGGTCGACTCTCCACCCTAGATAGTTTGCATGAGTTGTCGCATGGTATCTTTCATGGACGTCTGGCCCTGGGCCAAATTAGCCATTATACCAGCCAGATCTTGGACATTTGGAGGAGTAGATGGAGGATTTGGAGGGATCCTAGCGTTTCGATTGCTGGATTCCGGATGATCAGCCATTGATGATGAATTGTTTTGTTGAAAAACGATAATTATATTCGGTTCCCACAGACGGCGCCAATCTGTTGATGTAAAAAATTAGATTATATCTAATTAATCAATCACAGATAAAATAAATGAGACAAAAGATTTTTAAAGTGGTTCAGCCTTGAAAGAATGGCCTACATCCACTGTTTTTGTTATTGCTGACTGTTTGCTTGAAATTCTCGATAATGGATTTACCAAGAAATTTGGAGTCCCCTTCTAATGAGGAGGTTACAATGTATTTATAGCCTTGAGGCTGTACAAATGAAAGGGCAACGCACTGTTATCTAGTAGACGAGTACATCTGTATGATAATAATGAGCATTTAATAAGCAGTCGTCTCTTTGATTCTCTTAAGTTGGATGCGTTGTACGCTATGTAGCTCGGACCGCCTAAGTTGCTCATCACGCTTGAGTTGCTCGGGGCCTCTGAGTTGCTCGGGGCTCCTTAGTTGCTCGGTGATCTTGAGTTACTCGATAGAAGTATATATAATTGCCACGTTGGCAGACACGTGTGTGTAAGTGAGTGGTCCATGTCAGCAGACTAAATTTGGTATCAACATATATATATATATATATATATATAAATATTTTTTTTTTTTTTTGTTACATTAGTTTTGTAGTTTTATTTTTTTTTTCGGATTTTATAATTTTTATTTAATTTTTTTGGGTTAGTTTTTTATTCATGATTTTAGAGGTTGTTAGTTTTGTGTCAAAACTATTTGTAGTCTCAAAGACTCTCTGGCGTGTTGTTTTGCACATGATGATTTGTTCTTTTTTACACAAATGTTTCCCATGCTCTGTATCTCTCAAAAGCACCACCTGCCGACACTATGGTGTCATTTTTTTCTCTCACGCTTTGTCCCTTTGGGATTTTTCAAAACCAATAATTTTTTATTGTTTTCTCTCTCTCCCTCTTATTTACACACACGGCCGAATAGCTCTCTCTCTCTCATTTTTTTTCCACCCAACATTTCTCTTTTCTCTCTCTACATTTACATACCATCTTTTGAGAGCAGTTTTGGTGATCCGGTGTTTTGTTCTGGTGGCTTTACCGGTAGTTTTTTTTGGAGTTTGAGAAGGTGGGTTTTACCTATTTCCGGAGACCCTCGACCACAGTTTTGTGTGGTTGTTTTTTTGTTGCTGTTTGCATTTTTCGGTGGCCTTAGTATTCCGGTGGTGCTTGAATTTTTTTTTGGCAGTAGTCCCTCGTAGTTCCGGCGATACTCGCGTTTTGCCAGCGGCGTTTTTTTTTGTGGACTCCATTTTTGAGGTAACTGTTGTAAATTATTTTTTTATTTCATATATACATGTACTAGTGGAATGCCCGTGCCTAAAGGCATGGCGAAAATTTCGTAAGCACGTAATTACAAAACGACAAAAATTTTCAAAGTACGTAATTGTAAAACGGCAAAAATATTGCTTTAACAAAAAAAGAGTAATTTATAACAATTGACCATAATCTCCTTTGTTTATAAACTATTCACCCTGCTTAACAAACAACAAATAGTCCAACAACATTCAAATAGTCTAAATTCATCAAACAAATTCACATATAATATGAAATATACAATATTCATCAAATGAATTCTCATTGTGTCTCAAAAAAATAAAGTGTCAAATTTTTTTAAAAATTGGGCAGAATCTCCTTTGTTTATTGTACTATCTACCCTTCTCAAGGGATAACGACAAATCCAACAATATAGAAAAAAACAAATTCGCCTAACAAAAGCTTCAATGTTCCACTATAATTATTATCCGTTCTTTTCCAAATGCGACCTGATACAAAAAAGAAAATATAGTTAGTAAATTGAAAGCGCTAGTCAAATATTATATAAACAAAGTTTCAAAGTTTTAAAAAAATTGGGCAGAGTCTCCTTTGTTTATTGGACTGTCCACCCTTTTCAAGGGATAACGAAAAATCTAACAATATAGAAGAAAAAAAAATAGCCTAACAAAAGCTTCAATGTTCCACTATAATTATTGCCCGTTCTTTTCCAAATGCGACCTGATACAAAAAAGGAAATATAGTTAGTAAATTGAAAGAGCTAGTCAAATATTATATAAACAAAGCAGTGAAAAATTCGTTCTCCAATAAAACTAAGGCACATAAATATGTAATATTTCAACTTGTGTTACAATGCCAATAAATTTCAAATGTATACAAAATATAAAATTCTGATCTTGCATGGGTATATTCGAAATTTAAGCATATAATTTAATTATAACATTATCATCATGTTTACGACACGCGCCATGCAAAGAAATTTAAGCACTCACAACACAAAATAGGAAATTCAGATTTATGAGGTGAAGGGTAATTACCTCCGAGTATTAACATTCCCCTGAAATTGACTCCTGATTTGTTGAACTTCTCCACCGCCCTCTTGTGACATAGCATCCTTTCAATGACGTACCTCCTCCACCATGTTGAACCTTAATCCGACAGTAATGGAAGCTTTCAATTCCAGGGAAGTAACTGCTTTCGATCTACCTTGATGCTAAAAGAGCGTGAGAGAGAGAATACACCTATAACACACAAATTAAATTAAAGTTCATTGCATTGTAAAATAAGGTGTTTAAAAGTGTGAGTGCGTACTCATCCTCGGTTTGGGATGATTGGGGACTATTAAGGTGGATGGGTCAATGTTTGGGGTGGGAGTGTTTAATGAGGCTCCGAGCGCCAACGATGTCTTGAACTCTAAAACTTTACATGTCTTGAATAACAACTAATAACTAAATGTAAAAGACACCCCAAAACATGGAAAGCTTATATTTAAAGAAGATGATAATTCTTATTACAGTTTTTATTGACAGTTTGAGAAAAAACTACACTTACCATCTCAATGCTATAACTGATACAAATAATTACAGTTATAAAGCAGGCTCGAAATATTCATTATTTATCAAAAAGTGGGAGAAATGAGTGATTACTTTCAGGCTACTCTGCAAGTGTGGGATCCTCCCAAGATTGACCGGTTGCTTTGTGAGGAAGGGCTTGCAGGAGGGTCCTGCTGTAACCTTTTAAAATCATCCTAAAAACAGGAAAAAATCCCTCTGGCTCATCAACAAAAAAGTATGCAAATTAACTAAAAAGTACGCAAATTAGAAAAGGAATATAACCAAGCTGAGATGTTTAGTATGATTCAAGTGAGAGATGTCAAAGCTCTGATATTAAATAAAAATAAATATGAACTTTAAAGAAATAATCAGTTATTACAATGTCAAAACTTTGTCACGCATTTTAACAAACACATGGTGCTATTTTCATAATCACATCTGACACATGAGAACCCCAAGTATACAGTAGATCTTAAAAAACTCAAAACTGAACAGAGGGTATACCATAACACCTATTTAAAGCGTTGGATTTTTAAAAAAACATGATTCCTACAAAAACAAATATAATCACACATAAGCCCCAAATTAGATTTTAACACTAAAACTTTACATGTCTTGAATAACATTTAATAACTAAATGTAAAAGACACCCCAAAACAGGGAAAGCTTATATTTAAAAAAGATGGTAATTCTTATTACATTTTTTCGTGACAGTTTGAGAAAAAACTACACTTACCATCTCAATTATTTTTTTCCTCATATATTGGAAAATAGGACCTGCTATTAAGGCTCTATGCTGCTAATTGTGACCTCGTTAATGGAAAAAGTGGTAAATGTCAGAGAAGAAGATCCCGTGGTGGAACAATTGACTAAACACTGCATGTTCTACTAAATTTGCCATATCTCCCGAGGTTAACAAAAAAAAATATCACTAAGCACACAGACAACGCATGAAACGGAATGCAATACTCATAATATAGTTACCCCATCAACTCCATGTTCATAATTTTAGATAAAAAGAGTACAATATATAGACTAACAGAAAACTATTTGAACACGTCACAATATATGTATGTGAAGCCCACAATATATGTATAAAATTGCACAGATCAACATTGTTGAAAGAAAATAAATTCCTTACCAATTCTAAAGTAAGATCAAACCACAGAGAAATCCAACAAAAGCTGAATCTTGCAAAAAAATGACATTGAAAACTAACATGTTAGAATGAAAATAAATACACAAAACACAATAATTTTACAAACAAAGTTGCACAGAGCAGAAGGTTAAATGATAATTCCCTAAATTATAAACAAAATAATTAAATGCAGAGAATTAAATCCAAGAATTAAATGCTTTTGTCCATCCAAAACCATTATTAACAATCAAGTAGGATGTAATGAATCCAGTAAGATGTAAAGAAAAATAGAGTTCTTATATACATGCTCAAAACGAAACAAAATTAACAATCAAAGGCATTGCATCTACCTGGTTGATGCAATATTCACATATCCTTAAAATGAACTACATCCTTAAAATGGTTGATGCATAATAGGTGAGACAAATAACTCTGTAGTTTATACTGAAACAAATAAAACATTGAAAATCCCTAAGAATATGAACCTAACAAATGAAATTGTATAAATAACCCAAACCCAAACATTGAACAAACCTAACAAATGAAATTGTATAAACAAATCCAAACCCAAATATTGAACAATTGTGGAGAGATGAACCAACCTCATTGGAGCTTCCACTGTGTATACCTGCTATAAGTTCAACTATACCTGTTTCAAGTTAAAAAAAAAATTAGGTGTAACAAATCAAAATTTCAAAAAACTCATTTGAGTTTTCGCTGTGTATACCTGCTATAAGTTCAGCTATACCTGTTTCAAGTTAAAAAAAAATCTGGGTAACAAATGAAAATTTCAAAAACCCCCAAATGTCTTCAGATCTATGGTTGTGTGTGTAACAATGTGTGAACGAGTGCACATGTTGGTTGAGTGTGTAGTGGTTTTGGAGATGGAGTGTGAGTGGGGTAGGGGGAGGGGGAGGAGGGGGAGGGGGAGGGCTGGAGATCGGAGAGGGAGTGAGATTTGTGGGTGTGCGTGTGTGGGTTTGTACGTGTGTGGGATTGTGGGTTTGTGCATGTGTGAGATGTGTGCGTGAGTGGGGGAGGATGAGGAGGGGGAGGGGGAGGGGGAGGGCTGGAGACCGGAGAGGGAGAGGTGGCCGGCGTGTGTGCGTGTGTGAGATGTGTGCGTGTGTGGGTTTGTGCGTGTGTGAGATGTGTGCGTAAGTGGGGGAGGAGGAGGAGGAGGAGGAGGGGGAGGGAGATTACCTGTAGGGGGAGGGGGAGACCGGAGAGGGAGCAATGGGCGCTTGTGAAAGAGAGGGAGAGGTGGGCGTTGTGAATACTGAGAGAGGGAGAGAATGAAGAGACGGGGTAGGGTTTGGGATTGAAGGAGTTTTTCTCCCATATTCCATGTCACAATGGGTATAATCCTACATGGCATAATCTCACACCATTAGATCATCCAAAAAAATATGTTTTCAAACGTTGATTTTTTGGAACAGTAAAACACCCCCATCTCATATAATATAGATACAACTCTGTTATATATATATATAGACATTAATATATATATATATATATATATATTTACTGTTTATATATAGTGTCCATATCTATGTATAGTATATTTACTGTTTATATATAGTGTCCATATCTATCTATACATATATATACAATTCTATATATATATATATATATATATATATATATATACACACTTATATACTTGTATATTTTTTTTCCCTGTTAAAGCAAGTTTTTGTTTTGGTGTTTAAAACCCAAAAACGTTTGTTGTTGTGTTGGACTATTTAGATTTTGTTTGCTGTAAGTTAATTTTTGGCATAGTTGTGTGTTGAACTTATTTTTTTTATGAAGAAAAGTTGGTTCAGTGTTGTTTGTAACACTAATTGGGTTTTGTTTGGGTTCTGTGTGTATGGAGCTTTGAGAATTGGAGTTTGGAACTTTACAACTTTTTGGAGGCTGATTTTTTTTGTTCCAATTTCTTTATAATTTTTATAGACTAAAATTTATTTGGACAAATTTCATTTTGGACTAAATATAATTTTTGACTAAAATTAATTTGAAACTGTTTTGGACTAAGTCTTTTTGTTGGGTGTTTATTGGACCTTATTTTACACCCAAGTCATTTAGTGTGTGTACACTTTGTTTACTTGAACTGTGATCTTATTTTGGGCAAACTTTATTTGGATAAATTTATTTGGACTAAAATTTGTTGGGACTGAATTTTAGTAGGCCGGTTTAAATTTTGTAATCTGTGTGCGTGAAAAGTGTTGCGCGGACAGTGTTGCGACATTACATGAATAGTGTTGCTACAGTGCTTGCGTGTGTAGTTAACTGTATTTGTGTGTGTACACCTGTTTATTGGATTTAACTATTTGTTTGTGTCACATATTTTTTATTAAAATAATATTTTATTTAAATCTGATTTTAACTTAATTTATTTGGGAATAAAGATATTTGGTTTGTGCCTCTAACTAATTACACCCTTTAAGTTGAACTTTTGTGTGTTCACTTTATTTAGTTGGGTTTAATTAGTGTGTATACTTTAATCATAATAATCTTTATTTATTTAGATTTTATTTTAGTAAAACTCATACCGTTTTATTGAGTCGAGTGTTACACTTTTTATCTCGTACTCATTTAACTTGGATTGAACCAATTGACTCATACACTTTTTATTGCCTAAGTTGAATACTTTTTGTTGTATTCTTTTATAATTTAGGTAGTGTGTGTGTGTGTGTATGAGTTTTTGATCCAACCTTTGTCATAGTATTGGTTTATACTAAAATTGGAATTTAATATTTGTTACTTTCTTTTATTTTAATTAAGTCCTAATTTATATGAGTTAAGTTCTACACATATTTATCTTTTGCTCATTTTAGTTGTACTTAATATTTTTAACATAACACCTCTTTAAATTGATTCATATTATATTTGGTGTTAAGTTAATTTTTATTTTAGTTACGCGATACAATTATTGGAATTTTTTTTTATATTTTATTTGTGGTCATTTGCGCCAACTAATTTATTTTTAGAATTAATCTTTACTTGAATATTAATTATTAAGGAAGACCTTACTTGTGTCTTGTGTCTTGTGACTTAATAATTAATCATTCTTTTTAGTATTGATTAATTTTATATTGTCTTACCTTTCACTTAGTCACTGATTGGTAATTTGCCTTGTCAATTAAAATAGATTTAAACCTTGGTTGTTTGGTCTGTTTTTAAACAAGATTATTTTTTTTATTAAAACAATATTTATTATTATATATGTGTGTTGCACAACTTCACGGGGTCTCGAGTTTGAGTGTGTCGTTGTGCATGTTTAGTGAGCGAGTGATAGTCCCTATTACGGGGTATTATTGAGTTGACTGATACTCAGTCAAGTTGGGTTGGTTTAGACTAGGCTGGTTCATACGGGTGTGTATTTGTTTAATTTAATCCATGGTAAACTTGGAGGACTGTAATTTGTAACTCATTATTGGTAATAGTGGACTTGGATGTGAGTTTTGTCCTGGGACAAGGGACACAGGGTTTACCACTAAGGTAGGTTCCTCAAGAATAAATCTTGTGTCACACTCTAATTTTCCTCATCTCATTCTTAAAGGGAATTATTCTTTACATCTAGCATCATCACCTTTTACTTGCTGGTGTGCGTGAGTGTTTTCTCACTTAAAATTTATAATAGATTTTTTATCAAAGATTTAAAAGAGTTGGAGAATTTTTAAATAACCTAATACGCATTAGCAAGTACCCTTTGGTTCTTTCTAGTGACCCTTAGGTCTTTTCAAATCCTTCTATGCAAACATTGTATGGTTGTGAAATGGATGGATATGGAGTGGATACCATCCTATCCATTATATGTATCCGTTTATAAGTGCATTATATGTATCCGCTCGAACAGTATACATAAGTATCCTTATTCGTACCCTTTCGAATTTTTTAGATTCAGATAATATTCTTATTTATTTATATTATATAATGTACATACATTGTATTTTATCAAGTATTAATTTAAAATTTGATAAATATTAAAAAAATATTTTTTACATAACATTCTAAATAAGACAAAATATTGGATTATAGATGCCAACAGAAAAATAAATAGTCAATTTTAGGAGGCTTAAAAATAAGCTCTAACATATAGAGTATATTAAGTCACCCTTTATTGACCCGATAATCGGTAATATCAGGTCAACGAGAGTTTGAAAAAGCAATTTAGTGAATAAGTAAAGGAAAAAAAGGTTTTGTTCAACTATAGTGCATAGGCAAGACCACAATCTATTAATTGTTATGAATATGTCAATCGAATAAGATTATATCCAGAGTTATAACGAATTTAGACAAAAACGTATTGTACGCCCTGGGTTTTTAAAATCGGTTGTGTATAGGACTATTACACAGATCCTATGTATTGACGTCGTTGTCTCCCATGTTGGGACGGTGAGGTTAGATCATTCCGTGTAAACGTTGTAAGGGTGTAAGACAGATGGATACATAGCAGATATTATGTATCCGTTTACAAGTGCACTATTCATATCATTATTTGTATCCGCTTGGATAATATACACAGTTATCCTTATCCGTATCCTTTTGAATTTTTCGAATTCGAATAATATCCGTATCCGTTAATATTATATAATATACATACATTGTATTTTATCGAGTATTGGTTTAAAATTTGCTAAATTTTAACAAAAATATTTTTTACATAACATTATAAATAAGATGAAATATTGGATTAAAGATGACAATAGAAAAATAAAGAATCTAATTTAAGAGGCTTAAAAGTAATCGCTAACATGTAATGTGTACTAAGTCGCCCTTTATTTACCAGATAACCAGTAACATCAGATCAACGAGAGTTTGAAAAATCATTTCATTGAACACATAAAGGAAAAAACATTAGGCTCAACTATAGTACAATGACAAGACCACGATGTATGAATTGTTGTGAATATGTCAACCGAATAAGATAATATCCAGAGTCGTAGTGACTTGAGAAAAGAATGTGTTATACACCCGTTGTAGTGACTTGAGACAACAATGTGTTATACAACCTGGGTTGTTGACATTGGCTATGTATAGGGATATTATCCTGATCCTACGTGTTGAGGTCATTGTCTCCCGTGTTGGGACAATAAGGCTTGATCATGGAACCACCGGATCCATAACTAGGATCCCACTTCTTTGATTTTGTGCTCGTAGAAGAAACATTAGGATTAACATTTGATTCAGTTTTCGCCACTAGAAAAAAATTCATGACCTTGTACTTGAACACCCCTTCAACGGTTTGAATCATTCACCGGTGTAATTAACAATCGTAGCTCTGAGACACTTGTTAGCATATAATTTCGAATGCTTAGAAACACCTCTTATAAGTTGTGCAGAATATAACCCAAAACTTTTTTCGTTAAGGAACTAAATCAACTTACTAATAGAATTATAAAATGTAATAAAACATATAACAACCACACAAATTTAGAGACATTAAGATTTAACATGGTTCACCAAAATTTGCTAAGTACACGGGAAAGGAGGATAAGTTTCACTATAGGAGAATATGTGTTACACACGCAATCACTCTTTTGAACAATCACTCAATTCACAATATTAATTTCACAATATTGTGGGAACCCTCACGCAAGAAACTCACAAAATAGTCTTATTTTTTGCACTCACTTATAATTAAAATACCTTAGTTGTAAGCCTCTCTCTAATTACTCTCACTTGTTGTCGGTGTGTCTTTCAAAAATGAAATCCTTTATTTTATATAGGCCTCCAAAGGAGGATGAAAGGATTAAACAAATCTTGAGTAGGATGGTGGTGGAGCACTAAAGAAAATGGAGCATTAGAGAAAATAGGATTGCTACTGGTGAAACTCCTAATAGGATTGTTGGCCACTTTAATTGTGAATCAGATTCTAACAATCTCCACCTTGGTAACACCTTGATAACCAAAATCTGACTACTGCAACTAATTATGAAATAACAACTGGTAACCGCCAACTTCAACAAGAGGTAAGATTGTGAAGATTTAGGCAATGCCTAAACTTCTCTGTCGTAACAGGTTTTTTGAGTTTGTCCGCTGTGTTTTCATTAGTGTGCACCTTCTCGATTACAAAATCATCAGAATTAACCCAATCCCATACCCTATGGTATCAAACATGAATATGCTTTGTGTGGGCATGGTACATATGATTCTTAGCCAATTACAAATCACTTTGGCTATCACAATGAAGAAGAATTATCTCTTGGTTCATTCCCAGCTCACTAACCACAATTTTTAATCATATCTCCTCTTTCGATGCTTCCGTAAGTGCCATGCACTTTGGCTTTGTAGTAGACAAAGCACTAGTTTCTTGTAGCGTAGATTTCCAAGACACCGGTCCACTAGTGATAGTAAACACATAACCTATGGTTGATCTCCGTTTGTCTAGATCACCCAGATAGTTCGAATCTATCAACCCTGCAACACATTCGGCTCTTTGCTTTTGTTTGAACTGAATATTTTTAGTTTTATCCTTTCAGATACCTTAGAATCCATTTAACATCTTTCCAATGTTCTTTTTATGGATTCGACATGTACTTACTAACCACTCCAATTTCTTGGGTATTATCCATTTGTGTGCAAACCATGGCATACATGAGATAACCCACCGCACAAACGTACGGTGTTGTCGACATTTCTAAGTTATCATTATCTGTATAAGGGCATTCCTTTGAGGACAAAGAAGAATAAGAAACTAACAGCGTATATACAAGCTCGGCATCCATTATATGCCAAATTTCTCAAGAATATATGATATGTACTTATTCTTAGAGAGCCATACCTTTCTTGATAATCTATCCCTTTGAATCTCCATACCAAGGATCTTTTGTGTGGTGCCAAGATCCTTCGTGTCAAACTCCTGGCTTAACTCAACCTTTAGCTCCTTGATCTTTGACATATCTCGACAAGTGATGATCATATCGTACACATAAAGCATCAACAAAATAAATAAGCCATCCTAAAATATCCGATAGTACGCACAATGGCCATTATCACACCTAGTGTAACCAACTCACATCATGAAAGTGTTAAACCGTAAGCAACAACACTCGTATAGAAGTGTGTTTCACTATCGAACACAAGATCTCATTAGGTTTTTATTACCTCTTTCTATGAAAACCCCTTGGATACTAACCTGGATTTGTACTTAGGTTCTTCCTCTTTATTGATTTCTTCTTTCTTTCGAAACACCCATTTGGAACAAATAATGTGTAGGTCCTTAGGTTTTGAAACCAACTCCCACACTAAGCTATTGCCTACAGTTTCCATATCTTCTATCATAGCGCCCATCCAACCTTATTTACCTTCATTATTGATGGCTTCTTTTTCAGTAGTTAGATCACCCTCACTTGAGAAAAGGGCAAAGTGTACTTCATATTTCTAACCAAATCATGAGGCCAATTTGATTTCACGACGAGTTCGATCATGTGTTATAGATGATTCATGCTCCACTTATTGAGGTTGTTCCACCTTAGCCAATCTTTCTTCAAATTCCTCCTCCCTATGCTCCACCTCAACTATGTTTCCGTTTGGTTGAGTATCAATAGTATCGTTAGTGGATGCTTCATCATTTTTGGCAATGGATGGTCTTAGAACCTAAATAGGAATCTCGACGGTTTTAATACCACCATCATTTGCAACTTATTGAAACTCCTTGTGCGTATGCATAGACCCCTAATAAAATCTCACTTCCCAGCTAACAAATAACAAATAATTTTCTTGATGTAGGGGCCTAAAGCTTGTATCCCTTCACCCCTTTCGTAAAATCGATAATCATACATGGACGAGACCTTAGGTCATTTTTTACCCTTTTATCACTCAAAATTTGAACATATCCTGGACACCTGAATACTCTCAGTTGTGAGTAACCAATATCTTGTCCAGACCAAACTTCTTCGGAACTCTTCAATTCGAGAGTTTCATTTGGAGACCTATTGAATAAATAAATGACAAAGTCAATAGATGCGGCATAAAAAGATTTTGGCAACCCGACTTGAAAAATCAAGAACCTTGCCATCTCCATAATGGTGTGATTCATCTGCTCCGCGACACCATTTTGTTATGGAGTTTTCTTTAAGGTAAAAATCCTTATGATGTTAGCATCATTGCAAAACTGAAGGAATTTGACATCCTTATATACTCTTCCATTATTTTTCCTCAAATACTTGATCATCTTTTCGATTTGATTTTCCACCATAGCCTTCCACTCCTTAAATTTTTCAAAATCCTATGATTTTTCTTTCAAGTAGTAAACCCATAATTTGAGAGAGAAATCATCAATGAAAGTCACAAAATATTTGAACTTGCCTAGGGATACAATATTCGAAGTCCCACAAATATCAGAATGAATATAGTTAAGAACACGTTTACTTTTAATTGTAAAGATAATGAACTGAACTTTTGTTTGCTTGCCCAACACACAATACTTGCAAAAAACGAGCTTGCATACGTGAACTCCTTTCAAAAACTTTCTTTGATGAGCCTTTCTGGCTCATGTTACCAAGTCTTATGTGATATAACTGTAGCTTCTCAACTTCTAGTTTTGTAGAGACTATCGTTCCACTGATTAATGTTGTTCCCCTCAATTTATAAAGATTGTCAAGTTACTTTGTGTCACGCAAAACCACCAATGATCCTTTCTTCACTTTCAAATTCCATTCCTCGGCTTGAATCACACACTCTTTGCCATCGAGTATGTCCAAAAAGATTAAATTTTCTTGAGTGATGGAACATGCCAAACATCACATAGAGTCCGAACAAGTCCATCCCACATCTTGATTCTCACCCTGCCAATTCCCACTACCTTACACGTAGCATTATTTCCCATTAGAATATTTCCATCGTTTTGTGATTTGTACTGATCAAACCACTCCCAGTTTGGGCACATGTGATATAAGCATCCTGAGTCAAGAATCTACCAACTTTCATGATCAATGAAAAAGCAAGTAAGTACCTCTGTGTCATCATCTTGTGTTGCAACACCCATAACATATTTTGTAGAAGAGCATTTCTTATCTTCCTTTCGCATCTTCGGGCAATTCTTCTTAATGTGACCCTTCTTATGACATTTTGTAACACTTAAAGCATTCATGATCTTGTGTTTGAGATATATATGTGCCCCGATTTTTAATGTCACGTGACCTTGATCTTCCTTTTCGTCCACTATTACCAGTCTTGGCAACTAAGCCTTTATTTTGAGAAGATGAGACATCATTTTCGTTCTTTTTCATGGTTACATTGGAAAAAGATATATTGCACTACCTCGTTGAACTTAAGCGTAGTTTTCTCGAACATTAGGGTGGTGATAAAATGTTTGTATGAATTAAGCAATGATGCAAAATATAGAAAGGCTCGATCTTCATCCATGATTTCAACATCTGTATGAGTCAAATCATTTATCAAGGCCTTAAACGTGCTAATGCGCTTCATTGTATCTTCGCCCTCCTTCATTTCTAGCTTGAATAGTTGCTTCTTGAGAAAAAATTTATTAGAAAAACTTTTCCCCAAGTATACTTCTTCTAACTTGGTCCACATGCCCTTAGTAGTGGTCTCCTCCACCATGTGATTTAACAACTCATCAGTGATGTACTGTTCAATAGAATATGTCATTCATCCGTCAATATCAAGACACTTTGCATCGGATATGCCTTTCGATTTGTTCAAAATGCCTAACAAAGCTATTTCGATCCTTTATTTGACTATAACGCCTTGCATCCGTTATTTCCACAGGCCAAAATTGATTTTTTCGTCATAAAGCTTAATCTCAATTTTCATGGAACCACTGAATCCATAACTAGGATCCCATTTCTTTGAGTTTGAGCTCGTAGAAGCAACATCAAGATTAACTTTTGATTATGTTTTTGTCACTAGGAAAAATTCACAAGCTTGTGCTTGAACACACCTTGAACATTTTGAACCGTTCTATCAGTGTAATTAGCAATTGTAGCTCAAATACCACTTGTTAATGTATAATTCCGAAAGCGTTGAAACACTGCTTACTGGATGTGCGGAATACAACCCACATTCCACCAAAATTGAATTTTTGTCACTCTATACTTAGCCAGCATTGTCACAGTCATTGACCGTGACATGAACGTGACAAGACCTTGAACATTTCTAAATCGTAGCTCAAATACCACCTGTTAGCGTATAATTCCTAAAGCATTGAAACACCGCTTATCAGTTGTGTGGTTGTTTAGAATACAACCCACACTACACAAAAAATTGAATATTTATCACTCTCTACCCGGTCAGCATTGTCACGGTCATTAACCATGACATGACCATGGCAAGCTATTGTCACAATCGTGTCATGGTAAATTACCGTGACAAAAAAACTTATCACGATCATGTCACGGTCAAAGTCTGTGACAGGACCGTGACAAGTTTTTTAATTACAAACAGTTCGACGACCCTCATTTTGGTTTACCCTAACAAAACTCTCTCTCTCTCTATCTCCATTTTGGTATATCTCTCTCTCTCTCTCTCCCCTTCACACCACAGACACACACACACTATAGAAACACACGCACACCACACAACACGTAGAAACACATACCACACCACATACATACCCTAGAATGAAAATACTAAAATAATTTCAAATTAAAACCCCTAAAAAACCTAGAAAGATTTCTGCAAATGCAATTAATTTGAAACCTTAAAAATGATTTCAATTGCACACAAACATATGGACTTTTCTTTTAATTTATTGTTCTAATTTATTATTCATTTATTGTGTTAATTTAAAAATGATGTCACCTTATTATTTATCGTGTTAATTTAAAAATGATGTCACCTTACTGTGCTGAGATGTTTCTCAATTATTGAATATTTAACGTTATTGGGATTATTGAACTGTTGTTGATTGGTGAATTTGAACATTTAGATGGACATTGAGTTGGTTGGTCCTAGGTATTTCTAATATTTCGAATTATTATTTGAATTGTTATTGAGTGGTGTATTTGAACATTTAGATGACCATTGATTTGGTTGGCCCTAGGCATTTCTAACATTTAGGGTTGTGATTCTACCGAATATAAACATACCATAAATTTTAAAAGCTTGTTGTTAAACAATTAATAATGCAAAATGAAACATAATTATAGATAAATCATCATTATAAACATTACTACCGAATAAATAAAACATACTTACCATAAAAATATAAATAAAATAATGCTCATGCAAAATAAGAAAATGATACTTATTGCAAATCTTTTTCTAACAATTAAAACAAAAACGTCTAAATTTAAAGTAGTTGTAAGAATTGTTAGTATTAAAAGTTCATTGTGATCATACTGGTTGATAAATTAGGGGTGCTCTCTATACTCTTTTCTCATGTTGCACAGGTGGTAATCTATAACTACTTTAAATTACATATAGTTCGCATACTAGCCTTCTAGTTCTTATCCATACACATGCCCTTAGACCTGTTCAAGAGTCATAACCCCTGTAATGAGATCTCTCGAATTGTCCAGTTTGGGACGACATAGTTTCTATATAATAATGTTCTTAGTGGCTTAAACTTGTTACTTTTGGATGGGTGAGACCAATAGATTAGGGGATGTGTTTCGAAGAGGTTCTAATGAATTTGTTTAATACTCATAGAGATATCGTAATGATGAAGAATTCCCGTGTTCGTGTGCTAAATGTAGGAATAGTAAGGTGTTTAAGTGGAAAATAGTTGAACTACATTCATTAAGATGGGGTATGCAAGATAGTTATTGATTTTAGATTTTTCATGGGGAATCAGATGTTCTTTTTGTCCCCAAGAAACCTTCACAACATCCTTCAACAATTATGATAAATGTAAGAGGGAAGGAGGAAGGAGGACAATGTAGATCATAATATGCTAGAGGATTTTGATGATGATGATGAGTATGGAATTCATAAAGTGGAAGAATATGAGGTCACTGACGATGTACAAGATTCAGGTGCTCGTGAAGATATTGGGATAAACCTTGACGATGACTGCCAAAGTTCAAAATTTAAAGCGACCTAACCGTTGTACTTTGGCTATGACAAAGATCAAACGACTTTACATGTCACGGTTGGTTTGCATAGTTTGAAGACCCAATATGGTTTATCTGGAAATAGCACGACTAGAATTTTGAATTGAAAAAAGGGTTTGCTACCTAAGCTTATAAATAGCTATCCTACTATGAAGAACAGTTTGAAAGATTCGAAAATAAAGTATATATTAATTCATGCTTGTGTGTGTGACTACATACTATACTGAAAGGAGTATGAAAATCTGTGATAATGTTTTTCACGGACTTGTCGTGGTCAAAGTACGTGATAATTTTTTCTTTATCACGGACTTATCACGGTCAAAGTACATGATAAGTATAATTAATTTCATGGACTTTGACCGTGATAAAAAGTTGTCACCCTAAAATTTGTCACGATTTTTTACCATGACAAGTTTTCCTTGTCAAAGTTTTTTATCGTGACAAGTTGCCAGTTTTGGTATAGTGATAGGTTTTTTCCCCTCAAGCTATTAAATCAACTTACTAATAAAATTATAAAATGAAATAAAATAAAATATATAACCACACAAATTTAGAGACATAAAGATATAACGTGGTTCACCAAAATAGGCTACGTCCACAGGAGGGGAGTAGAAGTTTCACTATAGGGGAATGTGTTACACACTCACTCAACTCACAATATTGCAGGAACCCTCATATAAGAAACTCAAAAAATGATCTTGTTTCTTGAACACATTTACAACTAAAATACCTTAGTTGTAAACCTTTCTTTAATTGCTCTCACTTATTGTTGGTGTGTCTTTTAACAATGAAATACCTTCCTTTATATAGTCTTCCAAAGGAGGATGAAATTATTAAACAAATCGTTGGTGAGATGATGATATAGCACTAGAAACATGGAGCATTAGAGAAAATGGGGTTGCTGGCCACTTTAATTGCGAGTCAGATTCCAATATAATTGACCACGCTCTGAGGACTTGCTGCTATAGTGACAAGATGAAGTGTTGGGGATATGTTTTTTGGTTTATGAGTGGCGATTAGCATTAAATATGATTTAATGCTTCATAATCAATCAACAATGAGTGGAGATTGGTAGGAAGAGCATCCTTGCTCCAACTCGCAAATTTGGATAAGGAAGGAGGTATGTCAATTTGAATGTACTCTTCCAGTGTCTTTAGAACATGACGGTTACCTTAGATAAGGTAACTCGGTGAGAAACAAGTAGGCCATACGTGTGTAGAGGATTTTTTTAATATGGATGAGGCTTGTTGCCCATGTTTGATCTCCATTGAGTTCCTTTAGAATTCTTTTCTCAGTGAAGAATCCCTAAGAAAAGCTCATTAGAACTCAAAGGCTTGCTACCGAACTCTTGGGACCTTTCCTATCCCCCAAGTAAGCGCAATAATGTTACTAAGGTTTGTAGCACACCTTATCCTTCCTTACAAAACTTTGTTCTCTTCTAGGAACCACCTAAAGTCATGATCTTCTTAGATGAGGTCATATGAATTTTTAATTGACTTTTGATAACTCTTCAATTGTTATTAGGTTAATGATCGAGGTCTTTTGCTGGAGAATGAGGACTTAATATTCATGGTATCAACATAACTTATTATCAACAAATAAGATACATATTGGAGATGATAAAGAGACTTATGATGGTCGTCTTAGGAGGGTTGAAGTCGAGGTATTTAGGTCGAAGCTTGTCGAAGTAGGACACCAGTGTAGAGAAAAGGAAATCTGGTGTAGAAAGAGGTGCTCTCAACTTTGGCATAACTTTGCCATAATGTATGAGATGAAAGAATGGGTAAGAGGTCACATTTATAGGACTAAGGAGAGGTACCATGTCCTTGTCATATGATTTGGTAAAGCCTCTTAAGCGCTTTTAAGAAAACCTTAAAGATACGAGTGATGGACAAACAGAAGGTGCAATGTGGACGAGGTGTCAAACTCCACCCCCTTTAAAAGGTATTGAACATATGAAGTTAAATCCAAGCGCTATAACAGAGTTAGCCACGACCTTAGAAGCTTGTCTAAGGTAAGACCAAGGCATCATTTATTGCATATGAATTATCTATCTTATTTCTCCCATAGGAAATGCTTATGTTTGCCACATCAACGTACAATAGTGAAGGTGGAGAAACCCACACAAGAATAATATTGTCAAACACGAAATAACCAAAAGAAAAATTAAAGAAGCTTAAAAATACCACCAATAGATATTGGAAAATTTGAAACCCCTTGTATTTATTATATGACCCAAATACTCGAAGGAACTCTACTAAAATGAAGATTTTGATTTCTTGACAAACACTTGATGCTCCCTTAATTTTAATAACAATAATCCTATGTGTTGTTTAATCTCCTCCATTATTTTACCATAGACTAGTATGTCATTAATATATATACATATATATATATATATAACACATTTCCTAATGTATAAGTGATACTCCCTCCGTCCCCAATTAAGAGTTACTATTATCTTTTTGTATAAATTAAGGATACCTTCAATCAATGGCCAAAATCAACACATGTTTAGTGTAGAAAAATTTGATTAGTTGATTATGTCCAAAAGACGGTCCAAAAAGAAATAGTGAACTCTTAATCTTGGATAGAAGGAGTCAAGGTTCTAAAAAACGCGGGACGTGATCGAGGCGTGGAGGCCAAGCCTTAAGCCTTAGAAGCCTAGGCGGGCCTTGGCGTAAAAAGGTGTGAAAAGGCGTTTAGGTCTTTTTAATGTATTTTAATATTTTTTAACCATAACAAGGCTATTAAAATACTAAAATTGTAGATATCATAAAAATATGTTTGAATATTTGCAAATAAAAATACTATTTTATTATTTTGGATGAGATAATGATCCGGTTTGCAAAAAAATCTTTAAAAGGCAATATCGTTTCACTAAAGCATGGTTGTTTTCAGAGAAAAAGTACGCCTTAAGGGTTTTACCAAGCATAAGGCGTCAAAATCTTAAGGCGGGGCGTTTCTCCCAAGCCTCAAGCTTAGGCGTGCCTAGGCGGAGCCTAGGCGGGTTTTTTAGAACAGTGGAAGGAGTATACATGTATTCATAAGGAATTTTTGTCTTCATCAAACAATTTGATTCGGTGATAACCAATTTTAATATTCAACCTAGAAACAACCCATTAACTTAATCGATTTTATGTTTTGACCAAAAGTGAAACATACATTATGAAAGCAAACACAAAAGGCACTAAATTTTATAACTAAATAGTTCGAAACCCGCGCGATGCACGCAGTTATACGTTAGCGTAAGAAAAATAACCGAGGAATTGTAAACACGTAAAAGATGCTAAACGAAAATAGAAAATCACTTAACAACTCCATTTTTCATCTAAAATTCAATAGTTATTAAAAAAACTGTAAAATTACAACTAAACTCATATAGTGACAATGGGTAGAAATATATGAACCCCTCGACTGCGGGCTTGCTACGCAAGGCCCTTGTCCCCCGACGTTTTTGTGGTTCTGACTCTGGTAGGATACTAGGCGCTGTGCGTATCGACCCATGCAGTGTTGTAGCTAACGCGTTAAGTATCCCTCCTGGGGAGTACGTTCGCAAGAATGAAACTCAATGCAGCGGCTGCCCATTCTCATCGTGGTTGCTCCACGTTTACGGGACCAGTGTCAAAGGAAAAAAAAGGGCATTCGTCTATATCTAATTGAAAGTTCTCATTTTTCAATTCAACATTGCCTGGATTTTTCCTAATCCACCCTAAGGAACATCCCCTCTTTGTCTATGTTTGGTTGAGGGTGGAGCCTCTTGCCTAAACCCTGATATCGACACCGACTCAACTGGATTCCATCTTTCTCGCTATGATCCGATTGTCTCGAATTCTTGTATCTAAATATAGAATGAAATGGAATTGATGCTTGCTGGTTAGCACGCTACTTCTTTATTTAAGTGTGAACTTGACTCTGCCCCGCTTGCAGCTTGCGGACCGTTAAATAACCAGGGTTGTTCAAAGTTGCAATTTCAAGATTTCCGCCAACTACTTTTTAGCAGATACCTAAAAGATAACTGGTTGGTTTGCTTACTAGAGAAAAAGGAAATCACTATTTTAAATAGTTATAAATAAAAAAATATAGTGTTACTCTTCGTAGAGATAAAGAAATAAAATTACTAATGAGAAATTACAAAATAAAAATGTGTAAATAAAATCGGTTTGTCATAGCCACTAAAATTAAACTAAAACAAATATGTAACATAATATAATTTAGCCAAACTCTAGCAATATACCAATCAATATGTTATTCCAAAGCAGGGGAAAAAAGTGACATAGTATTATACAAAATGTATATTGATGCATATCTGTCGAGTAAAAAATAAAAAAAATATTGGAAAAGGTATATATTTGCAAATACAAATAAATAGATCATCAATTAAAATTTATGCTAAAATAGTCGAGCTTAATTTTAACTTGTACGAAAAAAACAATTTAAGGGTTTTGTGATTAAAACTTACCAAAAATAAAATTATAATAAGAAATCTAACCTAACCATTCATGTTTACAATTAAAAAAAATAAAGAAGTAATGAAATCAAAGTAACAAATGAAGGTTACATTTGTTTTTTACACTTGAAGCTTTTAAAAACCCATGGAAAATAACAAATTTATAGAAGTAGGTAGGAAAAACAAATTAATTTATTTTCAAGTGACAAATTTGTCAAATCTTACTAAAATAAAATGATTAATAAATACTATAAACTACAAAGAATAAATAAAGCCTTGGTATAAATATGCAATCAAGTATCTCACAAATTACAACAACAAATATAAAGGAAGTACAGATTGGTTGTATACATGTTTGCCACCTTCACTCGTGTGGTTATTTCCATACACACTTTAACAAACAAATCAATGAATGGAGATAAAAAAAAATACTTAAAACAAAAGAGAATACTCGGGTATGAATTGATCTTAAGAATTTTTTGTTTTGTCTATGCTGCAAAATGGGGGAAGTAAACAAAAGTAGGCCCAAACAGTAACAATAATATTTAAGCTTTTTTTCGTTTCAGTACCTCTTTGCCCATATATTCTAAAAACGTAATTCTCTTAACATTTAACATATAGAGTATGAACAGAATTCAAGCCGAATTCATTGCATTAAGGTTACCCATTTGAATTTTAAAAGTTTTACCTGTTTACAATCATGAAGGAGAATTGAGTCTAAGGAGGCATATAATAAAGAATCTTCCATTTTACATCAAATAAATTGAGTCTAAGTAGGATTCTCATTTTAAAACTAATCTCACCCAGCAAGGATCGCCATCTACACCATACCAAAAAATCTTCTAACCTGAAGGCAGTTGGCATCAGTGATAATATACATCTACATGAAGTGTGTATATATTGTTTGTTTTCCAAATTAGTACGACACCACCTGATGTTCGGTCTTTCTATCCACATTAGTGAAACACCACATGTAGTTTTGTTATGTCTGATTCGTCCAAAGACTCCATCTAATTTCGTCAGATTCCATCCAAATCTTCCGTTCGATTTTGTTCAAAGTGCAAGCTTTCAAGCTAAGGGATTTCTGCAATATGTTGTTTGGATCTTGATTTAAAGCTACGAATTTCTACAACATGTGTTCTATAGAATAGGAATTTCTACAATATGCATTACATATATATTTACCCACATCGTATATGCGTGATGTATAGTGGGAATTTTTGTAAAACTTCTTCTCCCTAGCTTGATTTCTATTACCTTTGTTTTGGGAACAAAGACTGTCTCCCATGCTTCATTTCTGCAATATGCTCCCATATGTAGAGTGTGGATTATGTTTAAAGCATTCAAAGAGACAAAAGAGAAAGGATCAAAAGGGACACGTCGATTGAAAATAAGTTGAATTAATTAGGATAGGAGAAGAAATGATTCAGTGATTATGATGAATTGTGTCAAAGAGATAGAATAAAGAGTATTATTGTCAAATGACACGTGGATAGGCTCTTTGGTGAGGAATTATAAATGCTTGTATAGTATTTTATAGTAGTATATAGATATAGATAGGGTAAATTACACCAAATTCCCCTAAACTATTATTTTTTTACCCCCATCCCATTTTCAATAGATTTTTTGCTTAAAACCACGTGTTATTAACATTTTTGTCATGAAAAGTGGTTGGGTGTAAAAATCAATATTTCAGGGGGGGTTGCTTTAATTTATCCTAATAATAAAAGACTATAAAATAATTAAATTAACAAATTTGTCAAAACTACTTTTTAAAATCAAGAAACGTAGACCTTTAAATGCTTTCAAGCATATATTGAGAATTTAATAAAAATATACATAGTAGGTCAAATTTTAAAATTTATATTATTTTCAAAATAAATTTGCAATTGTTCATTCCTTAATTTTCTCTACAGTTTCTTAAGTGGGCAAAATAATTCTAACGGCATTCCAAAGGCCCTATTCTTAAAGAATCGTGTATATTCCAATTCAGTAGCTTTTTGTTTAATTTATCGTGGAATCAAATTCTCATAAAAATTAACTGATATCATTTTCGTCCACAAACTAGAGTTAAAGATACCGTTTGCTAAGAGGAACTGATGTGGAATCTAATTCAACTATTTCAGCTTATTGCATGGACGAAAGAGGTTAGGCTCCGGATTAAATGGGATAAAAGGTGTGCAAAAAGGCATATTGACAGAATAGGAAGCTAACCAAGGTACATAAAAAGGCCAAGACAAGAGGTACAATGAAGGAGGTTTATCCAAAAAATTGTGTAATAGAGGCTTTCAATACCAATAAATGCATGAATCCCTAGCCTGATTGATGCGAACAATCTATATATATATATATATATATATATATATATATATATATATATATATATATATATATATATATATATATATATATATGTTGTATCCTTTTTTGTCTTTACCGCGTGGCCAACCCTCTTCATTAATCTCACACGCTCTCTCTAAATCGAAGACCCATAACCCCTTTTCACACAACTCCTCATTTATTACCCGCTACATCTTCCCCGTCCACCCAAGCTATAATCCTTACATATCCTATTCTCCTCCACATAGCCTATCATAAATACTTGATGCTTGAACTTTCCCTCCTTGTTCGTTTTCTTCTTACGATTTTTGTTAACCTTCTTAGTCTCTCTCACTCCTGGTTAAGCATTTTCCAACATGGATATAAAAGGAGGGTGCATATTTTTATTTTGTATGTAGATATTGGGAGCTGGTGTGCAACTTGGTAGTAGTTGCAATGAAGATCCATTCTACAATAGCCCAAAAGCTACTCTAACAGGTGGTTGTGTTCATTATCTCATGTATTTGTGTAGATTTTTTTAAGTTAGTTTATTTTGTAGGAGATACAAATGTAAAAGTATTTCGAAGGGCAAATAGCCATGCTATAAGTCTTCTTCTACGAAATAATAATAAAATGATGTTGGTAACTATATGACATAAATTTGTTTTGTGTAGTTTTCTATGTAGCATGTTAAATTTAATTTTATATCTCAATCATTGTTGTGACCATTTTATTATTTCATGTTGTCTTTTTATTACTTGATCAAATGCCAAAAACAAGATGATGAAAGTTATTGTTGCTTATGAGTTGTTTTAATTGTCTATTTTTCATATGCTTAATCAACCACATTACTTAAAGTTCACATATAATTCATTGGAATTAAAAAGTCGTGGAAAAACCATTTGATTTTCATATAAAGTTACTAGGGTGGAATCTTGTGATGGGTCCATTATTCTTACATAGTGTATGATTTGGTTATTATTCCAAGAAATTATAGATTCTTCTTATTCGATTTTATGAAGAACCATAGTTATAAAGACTGATACTTACAAAATTGATCGATAATCTAACCCTACGATTATTCGTCCAATAGATATATCAATGGATTTATTGGGTATTATGATGATAAAGGAATGTTAGGAATTTCTTTTTGCGGATGAATCCAGTGGCCACTAAATAATTCTAGTATTAATAGTTTTATATTATGCCCCATGATAAGTTTATCTATATTTCCTTAAAATTCGTTTTTATGAGTAAACTGAAAATTATTGTTCAACTGCTAATTATTGTTCGTTTGTGAAACAACTTCATTAAGGAATATTGTTTTGTCCGATGTCCATTATTTTCTATTTATAACTTCTTGTTCTTAACTCCAATCTACTTTTTTCATATGGTTTCATTTTTAAATATTTACTTTATTGACCCATTACACTAAAAAAACAAAATTAATTTCCACCATTACATGATGGGTTGCAGGAAATTCTAATGGAATAGTTAGAATAAGAATAAGGTCATCATCACACATGTTATAGTTTCAAATTATTTGTATCGACTGTGACACCCTGTAACACCCCGTGTTTTTATTATTTAATTTAATTAATTAATTAGAATATTCGAGAAAAAATAAATTTTTGGATTTAATAATTTTTTGGTGAAATATGTTGGTTATGATTTTAGAAGAATAAAACTTCAAGCGCAATCGAAATCGGATTTAAAATGAAGTTTTTATGAGAGTTTTAAGTTTAGCCTTTTAAAAAAAAGGAAAAACATTTGTCACGGATTAAGGCGGTAACTAATAAAAAAATGATGATTAGTTAAATGGTATTAAACGGCGGAGAATGGCAGTGGCCGCATACTTGTTCGATCGATCGATCGACCTAGGGAGCCGATCGATCGACTATGCCAGATTTGTGGCAGTTCGGTGATTTTATTTGTAGTGTTAGAGTGGGATTAGGATTCCTAATTAGTATATAAGATTTTTAATCCATAGAGGGACTTCTCATAATCACTTTTTCCTAAGTTTTTCACCAGAGAACTCTTCCAAAAAATTTCTTCTCCACCATAATCACCAACCTCCAACATAATCAAGTTTTTGTCACAAGTTTTGGGAGACTTAATTGGGGTTTAATCAAGTTTTTTCAAGAACATTTCTTTACTAATTTTTCGAGAGGAATCCAACTGTGCTACCAGTTTTTCTTCAACTTAATCTCAGTCATGAATACTCTATTCTTTTCCTTTAGTATTATGTGTTTTAAGTGTCTCCTAAACACTTAATTACATGTTTTCTTGAAAATAATTAGTAACTTAATTAGAAAAAGTGGACACTAACTATGGGACTGTTTTTATAAAATCTTTTAATCTGATAATATTCATAATCCTTTGGGTACGTAGGATTCATGAGTGATTTTGGGTTTTATTGGTGTAGGGTACATATAGAAAAACCCTAGTTTTGAAATAAATAAAGTTGGGGGCGTATAACTCATGTAATACATGTAGAGATAATGAAATTTGATTTTTGATGTATATATGATGAAAACTTGGTATATTTAATTTAAAATAATTAAATGAGATTATTTGGGTATTTTTTACATTGTGATAATTAAATTAAAGATTTAATTGAATTGGACTATCATGCGTAATTTTAAACGTTGATTAATTATTCTTATTGGTGTGACTTGTTGATATTATTATATTGCCTTTGGGACGATGGGTTTTTGGGTAATTTTTCTCTCCCTATATTTTAGGATGCCTTCTAGGTATGGGACTAGTGAGGGTAGATTATCGTGTTTTTGTCATCTTGGGGGTGGGCTGATTTTTGGTACTTTTTCATCATTACGCTGGCCTAGGCATGAGACTAGGTCAAAGTTTAGGTTAGAAATTCTTCCTATACATAGGGTAGGATGGATTAATAACTTGGGGACCCTTAGTTATGGGACTAGGGGGTATTTTGAGGATCTCACGTCGATTAAAAGGGTGGGGTAATTTATAAATTGAGAAATTGAGAATTAATACCTAAGATAAAAACTGGAATTAAAATTTGGGGCGGCATAATGTGTCGGTGCCGACAGTTTGAATGGGCCAGAGGGCGATTTATGTCGTGTCGTGTGTGGAACCTTGTCATGTGTCGGGGCTGACAGTTTAAACGAGTCAGAGGGAGATTGACAAGGGGAAGTGTGACACTTTAATAAAAAATGAGAACTATAATAAAATTGAGTTAATTAAATAAAATTAACTCTGTGGGGCTTGGAAATTTAAAATCATATTGGTGTGTTATTCTAAAATGGAGATCTCTCGGGTAGTTAGTGATTTATATTTATCACGGTTAATTTTCCCGTTTAATTTAAAATATTCTATTGTGATATTTATTGCGTATAATGCTACTGTCTGGATTCAAGGATCCTATTTTAGGGGAGTAGTGTGTATTCTTGCTCAGGACTTTGGCTCTGACCCATGCGTTGACTAATCTTTTTCAGGATTAGAATTGGAGAAGCAGCATAAGTTTATCGGAGTTATCGTTTGGAGGTGCAGCATGAGCTAATTACTTTTTTGCTTTGTTTTAGTTTAGACTTTCCTTTCAGTCGTATTTCATTTTGAGACTCGGTTAAGAGAGTTATTGGGCCATTCGGTTCCAAAGTTATTTATGGGTTTTATTTCAGTTAGTCAGAGTTGGATATTTATCCAGTTTTATAATTATTGGAAATTGGATTTATTTGGAGTTCTAGCATGTGATGGATCTTTTATCGCGTAGTTGGTTGTTATCATTCGAGATTGATTCAATTATTTATCTTTTATCGCGTAGCTGGCCACCCCGTCCGTTGGATTGCGAGGGGTGTGACACACCCCGCCCAATAAAATACCGGGTGATCCGTTCCATATCAAATTAAAACAGGATTCTCATTTTGTTCATTCTTAGCATCACTATCAAAAATATTTTAAAACTTACTAACCACCTAGTATTCAAAAAGCTGGTGCCCAATTTTATCTTTATTAATCAAAGACAAAAATAAGTGCTGACTTAAAATAAAATATCAAATGCTGATAGAATCAATCATCGCATAGAATAATAAAAGTCTAGCCGAATAAACCACCGGCAAAACCTAAAACCAAACCAAACTAACAGAGAGTAATAAATCCCATACAATCTGAAAAGAAACTAAATAAAACTGTGAGCGATATGCTCGATATAGACTGATATGAATCCCTACACTAGGAATAGAAAAATAGATGCGTCTATTCAAATCCTGCAACATCCGGACATGCTGCAGTTGTGAGTCCCTGGAGTGAATTCAAGCCTGACGTCCTTTTGGATGGACACCTAAAAGGTTTTGAAAATATTTTATAGCAAGGGTTAGAACCAAAAAAAATTTTGAAAATATTTAGCAAGTGATTAAATTGCAATAATTTAAAATGCTTGAATGCTCTTCATATTTAAGCTAGTGTCGTATTCCCTTAAGGACAGACTCATCCCTCAATTAATGTGCACACCTAACACTTTATTTATATCCCCCCTAGTCATCTATCCCGTAACTAGATAATTGATATAACTTCTTTCAACCACCCTACCCAAACCCGAGTATGCTTTAGATTTGATTTATAAGTTGTTAATGACATCAACTTAGTTAATCATTTTTCCTTTTTAAATTCATATAAAATTCACACCCGTTATATAATTAATAAAATTCACTTCATGTATTTAATTACCCGTATATAACTATTTATTCCATTATATACGTAAAACCATATTACAACATTCACACATATGTTGAATATATATATATATATATATATATATATATATAATTCATCATCCCGAGTAATACCTTACTGGATGTATTCTCTAAAGTTCTATCAGCCTAGGTCTACTCAGTCTTACCTAGATTTTCGAGATGACTATGGCCCGACGAATTGGAACATAAATAATAAACGTAATGGAGGCGATCTTATTTCCCCCGAGTAATGAGGACAATTATCTCAATGCCTCACCTCTGTAATTGGATGCTATGACCTGGGGATATACTCATCCTACTCCTCAAGCTAGGGGATTCACCCACATCGCGCAACCTCCCCCGATAACTATATATATATATATATATATATATATATGCGCTCTAGAGTTATATACACACTACACAATCACAGCATATATATTTAAATTATCCTATCTAATCCGTGCACAAATCCCATAGCACTAAAATATCCCTCAGTCTATATCCTGACTCTCAATTTAATTAATTATTTCATTAATCAATTTTGTTCACTTGGTGTTACTCAACCAATATACCCAAACTTACTCACTTGGCCCATAATTTTATATCCAAAAATTATCACCCAAAATTCCATAATATATTATATAACCTTATAATAAATTAACCCAGCTAATCCGTGCCCAAACACTCGTAGCATTAGCCTAAACATATACCCGAGCCTATGTTCCAAATCTAAATTCGATTAATTAGTTTAACCTCAATTAATTTAATTATGTAGTGTCACACAACTACAATACTCGAACATATTTTTCCCAGTACGTTAATTCAGCCTTCAGAATTTATTTCCCTAAAATTCATCCAATTTTCCAATTATATTTACCTATAATTATTGGAAGGTATGTCTCATATTTAACTTTCACCAATTAAATAAGTCTAGGAACCAATCCTAATTTAATTACCCAACTTTTTAGCCACAAGAACCCCCGAACCGGTTCGCAGGTACCACTGAACCGGTTCACAGGTACCTGATTGTAACCTTCTTTCCCAATACGTTTTCACTATTTTTGTCCCACTAAGGTTCTTATTTCTCTTACAAATTTTTATCCAATTACATCCAACATTTAATTTAGGTAAACATACATCTTAAATACATTAGAGACCCATAATCAACAATTAAATTTACATACAATACCATATTTCCCGATGTGACACCCCGCCTAATAAAATACCGGGCGATTAATCCTGTACTAAATTAAAACAGGAGCCTCATATGATTCATTCTTAGAATCACTGTCGAAAACCAATTTAATTACTAATAACCTATTAGGCTCGTGTCAAAATTTTTCTTAACTAATCTTTTTAATTAAACTATTCAATTAAAACATTCACACGGTTTATATATGAAATTGAAATGAAATAAAATAACCTAACACTCGGTTTAACATAATACAACCAAATCGAATGTCGCACTAAAAGGCGGTAAAAGTATAAATAAATATAGTTAGGATATCGGCCCAAATGTTTCTACAGTACCTCCTATCTAGATTACAAGGGTAAAAGCATCTACAGTAAACCTGCATGCATCCACAGCTACTGCAGCGAACGTCTGACTCGAAATAATCTTCATCCAGGCGTCCCTGTGTCTGGACACCTAATATATATATATATATATATATATATATATATATATAGAGAGAGAGAGAGAGAGGGAAAATATAGAAACAGGTCAGAACCCGAGTTTGAAAATATTTTGCAAGTGCATAAATGCCATATTTTAAAAAATATGATTTATCTCATATTTAAATTGGTATCGCACTCTCATGAGATACCCCTCGCCCCTCTTCTAATAGTGCACACCTATCGCATACCTTTTTAAACAACCCAATTAAGCTACCATGCCTAACTAAACCCGTTTCACCCAATTTCTAAAAAATCCTAATTAACTTGAGTACTAAGGGCTAAACTTCTCCCCATTCCCAGCACTGCACTACGTTCGTGCATGGGGTATCTCGCGAAGCGAAATCCAAACAAGGAACCCCCCCGATACACTACTACCTGGCAATGTCAATCGTCGAGATCCATTAGGCCCTCAGTACATAACATATATACATACCCTCATATAAATTTATACATATAATACTTACCTTAATATACAAAGAAAAATTTAAGTCCGGATAAAATCTCCCGGAATGAGAATAAATCCATACTCATTTCTCTCTTTACTCTAGTTAGAGATATATGATATCTTGTCCTCATATACAAGCAATATACTATACACAATAAGAATAATAACCATCCCACCAAGCTATAACTCGAGGATGCAGTCTATCAATGCTATCATCTTCCAGGGAATTACTCATATATCATCCTGGGTTCCAGCGGTCGGACTCTCACACCGAATTGGAAAAAAACAAATCATAACGTATGGGAAGCGGTCATAGTTCCTCTCCGAAAATGAGATGAAACATACCCACCACGTCTCACCCCAAATAAAAATCACACAATATAAAAATGGACGTTATGACCTGGGGACTATACGCTCCCTGCTCCTCAAGATAGGGGCCTCACCCACATCGCGCAACTTCTCATGATAGCATTAGAGGGGGTATACTTCACATAAATATACCATTCACACATATATATATTTATAATTATATCATATGTATACTGTAACAACTCCCGTATATATATATATATATATATATATATATATATATATATCACTTCTCAATATATACATATGGCTATAATTGCCAATCTCATATAGCGATAGCCAATAACCCCAAATGTTTCCATTCATAAAAGTATCTAAGTATTTACCCTCTTAAAATACTAATTATATAAGTATTATCCCACTTAATATATAACTCGCACCTTAATCACTTCTAAGGATTATAATATAAATCCGAATATACAAATTTGTACTAACGAGATAAGTATACTATCGACTTATCTTAATTCCATAGGTATCGCACCGCCTATAATAACCGTCATCAATAGGCGTATTGGGTAACCGCTAAATCCTCTATAGCCTATATCGCAAATTTCATCCTAGTAGCCTCATAGGATTTTCTCACTTAATCAGCATACAATTACTTTTTCTACGCGCACAACTATTTATGTATAATCGCTAGCTAAAATACTCCCTCGGGTGTTACTCATCCCGAATATCGATAATTAAGTAGGTCCTGGATTTTACTCCATTAACCCAAGGTATACATCTCACTCCGATAATAATTTAGAAGTCCCCTCTTCTACTTTTGGGAACCCCAATTGTCTAATTCCTCAATTTATTTATTTTCCTCGAAAATATACTTTTAGTGCCACACGATTATAGCACCCTCCTAGCCCCTATAAATTCCCCCCAGAGGCTAGATACTAATTCCCTAAATGAATGTTTATTTCCTCAAATAAATAATCTAGAAACAATTATGTTTGGAATGTATCCCATTTAAGCAACACTAGCCGAAACTGTCAAACATCCTGAACGGTCGATCGATTGACCCTTGTCGATCGATCGATCAATCGATCCGAACAGCTTCTTCTCCGAGAAGCTGTTTCAAACATTAAATCTTCCCCTAAGATTTTATCTCCTCTCCTAACATCCTCCAACCTCAATCAAAAACATATACACACATATAAAGGGTTCTAAACATCCTAGAACCCATAACCAACAATCGATTTCAATAAATTCATAAGTTTCCCAAATTGTATATTATCAGTTAAACTTCTGAAAAATCCCATTTGATTCACGAAAACCCATCCCGAAAATCTTTATAGTTTTACACTACCAAATATAATATGATATTTATGCTTTAAAATAAATAATCAAGTAAACACTTGCCTCGTCGATAAAATCCGACGACCTCGAGTCGAATCCCGCGGAGTTTGGCCGGAATCTCCTTTTCTTTCCTCTTTTCACTCATTCCTTTCTTCTTCTCTTTGTTTTCTCTATTTTCTTTCCTTATCCCACTTTATCATGTCTTATATAGGAGAGAAATAAGGGTTTATCCCTTATAAACCCCAAAATGACTCGTTTACTCAATTGCGAGTCCCTATTTGTCCAAAAAAACCCGGAACCCAAACACTACTCCCGGATACTCTATTCTGACTATCTCGGCCATTCTGAAACCAATCGCACACTCAAAATCTCCATCTGAGGCACTTAATTTCAATTCACTAATTAAACCCAACACATCTGAATATGAGTTTTCCAATTAAAATATTTTCCTTTGTCGTTTTACCCAACTACGACATGAAATTAAATTAGTCTAACTCATTTACTTACTCCTAAAAGTAAATGTAGCACACAACAAAAATCATCTAATCCTCGTAAATTCCAAAAATAATTATTCACAATAATTCATCAAATTTACAAATTACACTTCCTTATGAAATTTAATTATCCATAAAAGTGCGGGGTGTTACACCCGAATTGGATTTTACCCGGGTATCATATCACCGGTTATAATTTCATCACACAAATCCAAAATTAAACATCATAACCTCTTGGGTTTCTCTCACAAATTCATATAATTACACTCTTAAATCCCATGCCAATATCAATTTCACTTTATATCTTCTCAAAGTGTTACATTCAATGAAAACCCAATTTGATGTAATTACCCACCCAAAAACGGATTTTCCATCTACACATACTATGATATGAATTGGTTATCACCATTTACAATTAAAGAAAGTAATCACTTGCCTCTATTTGTTCATAGGGTCTGATCCTTTGAGGTAGATAATGGTTTGATGAAGAACACCCAAATCTCTCTCTTAATTTGTCTTTAATAAAATCCCCAATTGCTTCCCTTTCCTTCTCTCAAGACTTAGATTTATGATTTATGAAATCTGTCGTGTAACCCTTTTTTCCTTAGGTTAAATAGCACTAATCCTGTTTTTAGTCTAATGCGCCAAGCCCAAATGACCCGAACACCCCCGTGTGGCCCGGTTATACCTAAAAATGTCCCGAGACCCGATTACTACCCCTGGGTACTCTTTTTTTACTATCTCGGTTCATCTGGAATCAACCGTGCACTCAGAATTGTCATCTGAATTAATCATTGTTGCCTAGGCTTGGGGCTTGAGAGAAACACCCCGCCTTAAGCCTTTTACGCCTTATTCTTGGCAAAAGGCTCAAGACGCACTATTTTTAAAAATAAAAACGCTTTAGTGAAACAACATCGCCTTTTAAGGAGTTTTTAAAAAAAATGTACCAATATCTGATTCAAAAAAATCAAAAGACAAACGGTATCCCAAACCTCTTTCCCTATCGTCCAAAAAAACGTGCATTTTTTCTTTCTTTTTTTTGTTTTTTCTTAATATTTAAAAAAAATAGTATTTCACTTTGCATATATTCAGACATTTTTTAAGGTATGTACCATTATAGTATTTTTAATAGCCTTGTTATAGTTAAAAATGTTAAAATATATTAAAAAGGGCCTAAATGCCTTTTTACGCCTAAGGCCCGCCTAGGCTTCTAAGGCTTAAGGCTTGGCTTCGACGCCTCAGTTACGCCCCGCATTTTTTAGAACCTTGGAATTAACATACTAAAATTCCTTATCTAACACCCAATATAGTCTATACCCGGCTCCCGATTGAGATAAATAATTACCACGTCACTAATGTTCACTATGACGTAAATAAATTATTACTATTCACTTAGTAGTTTAAATTCCATAATTATTAACCATATATTCTCCCGATTAATATTTACATAATTAATTCAATTAAATTATGACACACAAGTAATTTAAAATTATCCAAATTAATTAAATATTAAATGCACATAAATACTGGGTGTTACATACTTCCCCCGTACAAAGGAATTTTGTCCCTGAAATTAGAACATAACTACCTCAAATAACTCTGGATACTGCTCTCTCATATCTTCTTCCCGCTCCCACGTAGACTCGTCAATACTGTTATGCCCCCACTAAACTCCTAGTGGCACCACCTTAGATCGTAGCTTTCGCTCACTGCGACCCAAAGTAGCCCTGGGATCTCACGTTATATGAGATGTATGGATGCAAAACAATCTCCTTAAGTGGTCTATGCTAAGAAGCCCTCTCGATGGTCACCAATATCTAACTCGATGGTCCTTGACCATACAGTGACTCAAACGATGAGCTTATACTCCATCGGCTCTACTATCTTTATGTTAAGAAATTCCCCTCTTACATGGGTGCCAATTTCCTCGTTGCCAAACACGTGACTTTCTTTCGGGAAATTACCCGCAATAATTCTTAACTACGCATGTCAAACTTCCACCTTCAATGCACGGTAACGTACTCCTCATTACGTTCCTGAATTATATCGAAAGACATAACTTACTCAATCCCGCTAATGGACCACAACTCATTTAGGGTCCTAACAGTTTGTCATTTCCCCACCCTTTACTGATCGAAGGGTAGATAACAAAATTTTCCATAAACTCTCTCAAAAAGTTTCACACAAATATTAAACCGCTACGAGGTATCACACGTAACATTATCAGCGGTAATTAATACTCCTAATTACCCAAAAATCTAGAGTATACATTTCTTGATTTCTCCTACGACCTAGTCGCTTCCCGTCTACCTATCGACTTATGACACATCTAGTACACTATGTAACTTTGTCCCTACCGCCTCCTAACACTTCTTACCAGAGGTGGGACTGCAAGGTCTCGTCCAAATTTCACAACAATATTGGACGAAAACCTATATTGTTTCACGTTTTCTTTTCAATTGAATAGTTGGATGTACTGCCCGATCGTATAACCCATCAAAATTTAACAATCAATCATTCTTGTAAATTCCATTCTGCAAACTCGATGGAAAATCCTGACCTCTCCCCAACTTTGGATAGCCAAGTTACGAATTTTACTAATCCGTGTGTAAATCCCATTCCTGGAATTGCAAAATTACACAAAAAATCCCTGTTGATAACCTCGAATCAAGATTTTATACCCTTAAATTGTGTACCCGGAGACAACTTCTCTATGTCTCATATAACACAAATCCCCGTGCTCAAAGATTCACCTCGCGTGAGTATGAATCTATACCTTATCTATGCATAAAACCATACTAGGCATATGACTAAGTGAGACTCTTCTCTACTTTCCCAAAAATGGGACTTCTTCCTTGCCTAAAGATATCTTATTACATTTTCCTCACCCGCCTTTCGACTCCTCACGGTGGAGATCATTCCCCTTGATATACAAATAGTCGAATTATTTTCCTTCTCAAACGGATTCTAGTTCACTATACTCTTCCACTTATTTCTAATTGCCACATATGTATATAATCCACAAGCTTATTTACACATTCCTTTATTTAAGACAATTCTGAAATCACTCTAACCAAGGCGCCCATACACCCTATATCCCGTGCATATTTGCACAACATCACAGATGTCACATACTTAATATTTTTCTCTCAAGGTTATTCCACATATCACACTACATCATACGATCATTTTTTATTACTCCCCAAATCGCAATTAAATCTTCTCGATGTTTCCCCACCCATTAACTTGTAGTGCAAAAGTTTTCTTTGTGCTTCTTTCGCAGTACCACCCGGCTATACTGGTCTTATAGAGAAATAGCTTTCACCTCAAAGTGTAACTCCACACATTCAAAAATCACCCTTTAAGCTGATGTCCTATCATCCAATAACGTCTCTCCACTACCGACGTTTATTAGGGCTTATGCGTATACCATTTCATAATAAAACCCAAAAGAACTCTCCCCAAAGCATTAAACACTAGCATTGTCCTTCATTGATTCCATATAGACCCAAGCATATAACCGGGACATCCAAAACTCTGTCCCTATATTCATAGGTCCAATTGTCGAATCCCGCGTCTCTCAAGGAGTTATATAATGCTGCACTCACATTATCACTAAGTCTTTAGTGCTAAGCCACTAATGAGCTAAATATCTCTGCTCCATGGTCAATCCGCCACGTCTTAAACCATATCAGTAAAAGTCCCTACACACCGGGATCCGATATAACTAAACAACTTTACCCTCTGAAGTCTACTTCATCCCAAAATTTTCCATGAGACTGACCCTCTTTCAGGTGTAATATTGCAAAAATATACATCACTCCCTGGAATAGCGAATATGATAGTCTTGATATATCCACCCACAACCGCTTACCTATCACTAACAAGTCCGTACCTAGGATAAAATGATGATCGCACAAAATTTTCTAACCTCGTACTGTATTTATCCTCTCACTATCAGCATCCACCCCCTTGCATATGGGACTAAAAAGATCCCCGCTACCTAACGGTAAACATATACAATCCATAGTAATACTAACGATACACTCACTAGACCCGTCTCCTGCACAAATATAGTGTTATAATAAAATTTATATGATTCATCCGTATCATATGGAATTTACCCCATTTATCCGAGGATAAAACTTATACTTTCCCTCGTCAATACACTGACAGTAAGAATGGTTCCTGGACATAACACTCTCATCCAAACCTGTAAGGACACAAATTTCCAATTGAGTCCTTTGTAGTTTTGGCTCAATTCCGGATAAAAACGTTTGAGTCTTAGGATAGAGTATATTGATCATCTTTCAAGCCTATGACGTGTTTGTTGAAGACGTAGCGGCCAAGTGTATAAAGCTTCATCAAAATGTCGAGTTTAAGTGCCTCGTCTCTACGTCATCAATAGTGGTTCCATGCTCTCAAGGTATGAATGCATTACATATATATATAAGAGCTTGGAACGGTTTATTTTGGGTGTTAAGTTTTTAAAACTGTCTTTTGTTTTCAGAATGTTTTCTAATAAAACTTATATATAAAGTATATAAAGTTTCTGGGCTTAAAAAGAATTTTTTGAACATTCTGTGAGTCCGTTCGAAGTGTCGTTCGAACGAGATTGTCGTTCGAAGAGCAAGTCATTCGAACGAGATTGACAACGACTTCCCACTATGACATACTGGAACTTCGTTTGAAATTTCGTTCGAATGAGATGGTCGTTCTAACGAGATTTCTAACGAGCTTCTAACGAGTTCATATTGGAACTTCGTTAGAAGACTTGTTCGAACGAGGATGTCGTTCGAACGAGATTTCAGGCGGGAAAAACTTTTGGCAGTTATTAGCAGTTTTTACCCATGTTTCCCACTTGTTTCTCCACTAACTTTTTTCAGAACTTATAATGTGCGGGAACAACCTTTTTGAACTTAACCTTTTCACATCCTACCAACCTCTAGAGAGTGTTTGAGAGCAAAATTGTTTTAGAAAAAGTTCATTATTTTAAAGTGTCAATTTCCAAAGAAATTGATTATACACTTTAGTTTACACCCATAGTTGTGTTTATCCAAGTTCATATATATACATCTTGCTTGGAGTTTTGGCACCAGTTTACCATCTCTACCGTTTGAAGAGAAGTTTGGGTTTTCTTCTAAATCCCACAAAGAAGACGAAGTTTTCGTGATTTACCCACTTGGAGAAAGGCTCCTAGTTTGGGTGACGGTGACCACATAAAGTCCGATCGGTGGATTCCGAGACCGCGGTGGTGTTCCGGGGTTATCCGCTAAGTGGAGGTATTTGCAAGAAGGAGCGTCGAGGCTTGAGAAGGATCAAGTCGTGTGATGTAAGTCTTCTGTCTTGTAATTGTAAATTCCATACTTAGTGGATTTGAGGCTAGGGTCGTCCGAGGTTTTTTCCCGTTGTGGATTTTTCCTCGTACATTGCGGTGTAGTGTGATTGATTTACTTTTATCTTGCATAATAACTTAGAACGCATGCTTAGGATAATTCAAGATAAAATTGGTTTTAATTGTCACACTTAATTTAATTTGGTGCTAATTAAATTTGGGTAATGTTTATTTAATTCAAGTCTATTATTAAAACTGGTTTGGCCTAATTTGAAATAATCGAAAAATATGACTTAGGCAAATTTATAGGACTTGGGTTAATTTGGTTTAAGTGAAATTCATATTGTGTGTTTTTTGTCCTATTATTTCACTTGTGTCTTATTTTAATTTGAAAGAAGAAATTAAAATTTGTTTATTGTATTGAACCATCAATTTTACGCTTCCGCGTCTATTTCATAAAAAGGAAATAATATTAATTTTCAAGATATATTAGCCAAAGGGGCTTTTCCTTCAAAACCGAACCAAAATTCTGATAAGTGTTTCCCTTTCCAGGCAACCCACTCCTAAACTTACGCTACTATGAACAGGGTCCGCCCATGTGTTCCCACTCTTTACACATTAGAAACCTCTATGTGTCATTCCCCTTTATCAAGCCCCACTAGCCATGTCGGAATTGTCCTTCCCCTGTATCGAGAATCTTGACCCGAATTGGCACTCATGTTGTTCCTTCGGCTTTACTGGCCCTATATGACTCGTTGTCGGCTTTGACGACCTTGTCTGAATCCACCGTCACTTGGTAAAAATTATATTAACCTCAATCATAGAAATGGATCCTTTACTAGGTATTCCCCCTATTGTGTCTCACTAGCACCATTAAATCTAGTCTTTCCCTTTGGATGGATTCTCCAACACTCTTGGCTCCCTTTTCATGGGAGCGTTGGGGTACTCTCGTAAACGTATGACTTCTTATGACATCGACACTAGTCATCTTGGCCGGATTTTTTTCCCAATCTATGTTTGTGTATTCTCCCCATGAGTCCATTATCCATTTACGGACTCTATTATATTATATGTACCCTTCGTCGGGTATAAAGTTCGCAAACTAGTCAACTTATCTCTTGTGATCGAAATTTATATTGCCCCCTTGTGATAAGTTTCGAAATTCCATTCGCATCTCTATTTAAACGGCAGATGGAAGGCCTTTTGGTCAGACCATACCCAAATTTTCATTCCACTCCACTCATATTTCTCTATGTGTGGTAACTGATTCTTATCATTCAACGCTGCTCTTATGAGCAAACAATTTTGCCCAAAATTTAATACTGGGTGTCGTTGTACTCCACCCTACACGATTGCCATTGGATTCTCTCTTTTTCGTTGGCTTATCACACTTCCTACCTTCCTCGAATCTATACAATAGTTCTTCAAAAGATTCCCTCTGACTCCCCCATCATTTGCCGACTTCGTGGGGATGATTCTGATATACACCACCATTATCTACTACGGTGTTTAGGAGGCTACCACTCCTGAGTGATTATCTTTCTCCCCTCCCTGAACAATAATCACGGTGACCCTTATCACGATCACCATTTCTAGAATACTCCATGTCCTCTGTTGATCCTCTCCTCCTGCAAGCCTTTTAATGGCCCTTGCTGGTCGTTCCATAATGTTCGGTGTATAAAGCCCAACCGAACTCGTATATGAATCACATCAACTATACTTAATGACAGGAAAACGTAAATGCACGTACGTAAGGGAATACAACAATCCTATCATAAGGCTATATATCAAAGAACGCTAAGCTGAAACGTAAAAAGTCGCACAGATCCTAAAGACACTAGAACCTGATGCTCTTATACCATCTGTGACACCCCGCACAGTAAAATACCGGGTGATCAGTCATATATCAAATTAAAACAAGAATCCCATTTGATTCATTCTTAGCATCATTGTCGAAAACCTTTTAAAACTTACTAACCACCTAGTATTCAAAAAGTTGGTGCCCAAGTTTATATTTATTAATCGAAGACAAAAATAAGTGCGAAATTAAAATAAAACATCCAATGCTGATAGAATCATTCATCACATAGAATAATAAAAGTCTTGTCGAATAAACCCCCGAAAAAATCTAAAACCAAACCAAACTAACATGGAGTAATAAATCCCATACAATCTGAAAAGAAACTAAATAAAACTGTGAGTGACATGCTCGAGATGGACTGATCTGAATCCCTACACTAGGAATAGAAAAATAGATGCGTTTATCCAAATCCTCCAACATCCACACATACTGCAGCTGCGAGTCCCTGGAGTGAATTCAAGCTTGGCGTCCCTTTGGCTGGACACCTAAAAAGTTTTGAAAATATTTTATAGCAATGGCTAGAACCCAAAACGCTTTGAAAATATTTAGCAGGTGATTAAATTGCAATAATTTAAAATGCATAAATACTTTTCATATTTAAGCTAGTCTCGCACTCCCTTGAAGACAGACTCACCCCTCAACTAATGTGTACACCAAACGCTTTCTTTATATCCCCCTAGTTATCTACCCCGTAACTAGATAATCTCAAACCCAAGTATGCTTCAGATATGATTTATTAGTTGTTAATCACATTAACTTAGTTAATCATTTTCCCTTTTTAAATCCATATAACATTCACACCCGCTATATAATTAATACAATTCGTTTCATGTATTTAATTACCCGTATATAACTATTTACCCCATTATATACGTAAAATCATATTACAACATTCACACATATGTTGAATATATATATAATTCATCCTCCCGAGTAATACCTCAGTCGATGTATTATCTAAAGTGCTATCATCCCGAGTCTACTCAGGCCCACTTGGATTTTTGAGACGACTATGGCCTGCTAAATCGGAACATAAATAATAAACGTAATAGAGGTGGTCATATTTGCCCTAAGTAATGAGGATATTTATCTCAATGCGTCACCTCTGTAATTGGACGCTATGACCTGGGGATATACTCACCCTACTCCTCAAGTTAGGGGATTCACCAACATCGCGCAACCTCCCCCGATAACACTAAAGTATATATATTACCATAAATATTAATCACACCAATATTTATAAAGCGCGCGCGCACACACACACACACACACATACATATATATATATATACATATATATATATATATATATATATATATATATATATATATATATACACACACACTACACAATCACCGCATACATATATTTAATTAATCCCGGCTAATCCATGCACTAGCCTAAAATATCCCCGATTCTATATCCCAACTCTCAATTTAATTAATTATTTCATTAATTAATTTTGTTCACTTGGCGTCACTCAACCAATATACCCAGGCTTACTCACTTGGACCGTAATTTATTATCCAGAAATAATAACCCAAAATTCCATAATTTATTATATAACTTTATAATAAATTAACCCAGTTAATCCGTGCCCAAACACTCGTAGCATTAGACTAAACATGTACCTGAGTCTATGTTCCGACTCTAAATTTGATTAATTAGTTTCACCTTAATTAATTTAATTAAGTAGTGTCACACAACTACAATATTCGAACATATTTTTTCGAGTCCGTTAATTCATCCTTTAGAATTTATTTCCCCAAAATTCATCCAATTTTCCAATTATATTTACCTATAATTGTTACAAGGTGTGTCTCATATTTAACTTTCACCGATTAAATAAGTCTAGGAACCAATCCTAATTGAATTACCCAAGTTTTAGCTACCAGACCCCCCGAACCGTTTCACAGGTACCATCGAACCGATTTGGAGGTACCTGATTGTAACCTTCTTCCCAATATGTTTTCACCATATTTGTCCCACTAAGGTTCTTATTTCTCTTCCAAATCTTTACCCAATTACATCCGACATTTAATTTATGTAAACCTGAGTCTTAAACGCACTAGAGACCTATAATCAATAATTAAATTTACATACAATCCCATATTTCCCATATTGGATTTTACCCGGGTATCATTTCACCAATTATAATTTCATCACACGAATCTGAAATTAAACATCATCAACGTTTGGGTTTCTCACACAAATTCAGATATTTACACTCTTAAATCTCATGCCAATATCAATTTCACTTTATATCTTCGCAAAGTGTTACATTCAATGAAAACCCAATTTGATGTAATTACCCAGCCAAAAACGCATTTTCGATCTACACATACTATGATATGAATTGGGTATCACCATATACAATTAAATCAAGTAATCACTTGCCTCTAGTTATTCATAGGGTCTGATCCTTTGAGGTAGAGAATGGTTTGATGAAGAACACTCAAATGTCTCTCTTGATTTGTCTCTAACAAGATCCCCAATTGCTCCTCTTTTCTTCTCTCAAAGACTTCGGTTTATGATTTATGAAATCCGTCATATAACCCTTTTTCCCTTAGGTTGATTAACACTAATCCCGTTTTAGTCTAATGTGCCAAGTCCAAATGACCCGAACACCCCCGTGTTGGCCCAATTATGCCTAAAAACGTCCCGAGACCCGATTACTACCCCCGAGTACTCTTTTTTTACTATCTCGACCCATCCGGAATCAACCGTGTACTCATAATTTTCATCCGAATTAACAAACTCAAATTCCTTATCTCACACCCAATATAGTCTATACCCGACTCTTGGTTGAGATAAATAATTACCACGTCACTAATGCTCACTATGACAAAAATAAATTATTACTATTCACTTAGTAATTTAAATTCCATAATTATTAACCATATATTCTCTTGGTTAATATTTACATAAATATTAACATAATTAATTCAATTAAATTACGAAGAACAAGTAATTTAAAATTATCCAAATTAATTAAATATTAAATGCACAGAAATACGGGGTGTTACATCGACCACAACTCAATTTTCATATTAAGCTAGGGCAAAAAGTTTACCTTTCAGCCAACTTTTGAGTCTACATGCGGTAATGGCCTCATTTAATGATCGTGACTTACCAACAATATTCTATAAGACGCCTCTAGGATTGAAACTTGGGAGAAACGTCGTGCCTTAAGCCTTTTACGCCTTATTCTTAGTAAAAGGCTTAAGGTGCACTTTTTTTTTTAAAGAAAAATGTTTTAATGAAACGATATTTCATTTTAAAAACTTTTTTACAAAACGGATCAATATCTCATCCCAAATAATCAAATAGTATTTTATTTGTATATATTCAAACATATTTTTAAGGTATGTACAATTTTAGTATCTTTATTAGCCGTGCTATGGTTAAAAATATTAAAATATATTAAAAAAATATTTTCACGCCTTTTTACGCCTAAGCACCGCCTAGGTTTCTAAGGCTTATGGCTTAGCCTCCACCTTGGTCGCGCCCCAGATTTTTTAGAACCTCGGTTACTAAGTTGTTTGAGTTCCATATGATGGTTATGACACCATAAAAAAAATTCTAGCTTTATTTTTAATAAATTGGATTGTTTGTTAAATTATGGTTCAGTTGAATACACTTAACTTAGAGACAAAATAAGCAACGGAATATATTGCCTACTTTTTAAATTTTTTTAGGCTTACACATCAAACACTACAACTGTTGTGTTAATGATGAAAGTAGAGAATATAAATCTTTAGTGTTCAATTCTTTCCTTGTGTAATATTTTAGTGGAATGAATTTTTTCATTTATTTGTCGTTTTAATGTTTTTTATGTATATTTTGCCTTGAGATAGTTTATCCCATATATATATATAGTCAGGCTCTCATACATACTGATTTTTTTAAAATAGTAAAAAAATAGTATCTAAACATTTCAATGAACCCGTATAAAAAAATCATCTCAAAATATTTTTTTTTGTTATTTTTAAAAAATGGGTCAAACTTTCACACTTTTAAAGAACTTTAAAAGCTATGAAAGTTTGACCCATTTTTTAAAAATAGTAAAAAAAAATATTTTGAGTTGATTTTTTTTATATGGATCCCTTAAAACGTTTAAATATCACATAAACTCAATAATATTTTTTTTAATATTTAATTTTAAAATAGGTTTTACCTCAAGTATGTAAACTTTGTATTTATGAGAGTCTTTCTCTCTCCCTATATATATATATATATATATATATATATTGTAAGGACATATTTTCATAGGTCCGTTATCAATTTATTATGTCATATACCGGTACACCGTCGAAGAGCATTCAAGAGACATCTACATCAAAGACGGATCTGAATTACTCAACAACCCTAACTAACTTAGGTGCCTCTTTCTTAACAATCCTAGGAGGCTCTCTCACACGTGTGGGAATGGGTGCAACATATTTTTCAAGACCAATCCCACCCATATCCTTTTTTATCTCGACCGTGCCTAAAATCTTATCAAGTTTTTCAGACCTAGACTCCAAATCAAATTTCACCTTACTCGAATCTTTCAATTTCTCCTCAAGTTCACCTATACTAGATTCAAGTACAAGTCTAGAATCCCCAAACTCTAAAAACTCCTTTTTCATAGTCTCCATCAACCCTCTAAGACTATCTCTCTCACCCTCGACGTACTCAAGCTTTTCTTTCAAAATTTTCTCACGTGCCCTAAGTTCTTCAACTAAAACATCATTATTTTTTAAGGCACACTCTTTCAATTTTGAAGATTAATTATGTCATATACCGCTACAAGTCGTCGAAGAATTGTGAAGATTGCATCTACAAAAGACATATCCGAATTACCAGTTGCCTTCAACATTCAAGCTCAACAATATGAACTTTGGTAAGATATTGTTTTAAAGTTTCATTTACATTTCATATTAAGAGTGTTGGGATAGTTTTAAAAGGGTTTTAATAAAACTTTGTTATAAAAATTATTTTTATAAATGTTTGTTTCTTAAATGGTTTTATAAATGTTTGTGAAAAACTGCTACAGCAGTAAACGTACCTTGGTTTCGACGCAAAGGTCGTTCAAGAGAGATCTCAATCTCGTTCGAACGACCCTGCTTTTGGCTGACACGTCTGACTTCATCCTGATCCTTTGACCAACTCATTTTTCCTATAAAAGAGATCTGCCAGCCTTTGTATTTCGTGGAGAACAGTTTCAGCTTCAATGTGTTTTATCTTTTTGAAACTTTTGTGTATCTGCCCAGTTTTAATTCAATACCTCGTGGCAGAAAGTTTTTCTCCAACAATTTTAAGGGTTCAAATATTTTATTTTTAATTCACAAAATCCCAATTACTTTTGTGTGAATTGTTTTGTGGAACCCAAGAACATATTTTGTTTTTGTTCATACTTTATGGGGAGAGCTCTACAACTGACAACTGCATGCTATTGTGGAGGGAATCCTTATAAAGTTCACATCTTGTGGAGAATCCGTTTTTCTTCTTCATTGCTGCCCTACTGGAAAGGGAAAGTTCCAGTCGAGACATCGAACCTGACACCTGCGAGTATTTCGTATGTCACCCTATTTCATTGTAATCCGTGTAAGTTGTTTTCTTACAAAATTATAGTGAAATAAAAGTTTTTTCCCTTCGGGGATTTTTCCTGAATATTTGTGTCACATGCTTTATTTATTTATGGGTTGACACACGCACTTTTAGATGCATGTTTAGGGGCCGGATTAATTTGGTTTAAAAATAAACTCTAATTAAATAAGTGTGCCGAATTGGAAACTTGCGAATAAATTTAATCAATTATCACACAGTCGCACTCTATTGAAATTGGTATCAGAGCCTGTTGCACTAAGTTATTGTGTTTTGATCCTGATTTTGCACAAAAATGGCTTTTTATGGTTTTGATGATCTTCTATGTCAAATTTTTGAAAAAGTTAATTGGAAAATTCACACGAACTCTTGTTTTAAATCCTCTGTTGAAAACGAATCTGAGAGGTGTCCTTGTTGTGAGGGTGTTGGTCACACGTTAGATGAGTGTACCATAAATTTAAAGAAAAAATTGAATAAACCGGTTTCTCATGTTTCTACCCTTAGTGATGAGAGTGAGGGTGAAAAGAGTGAGGAGGAAGAAGAAGAATTGAGTGAGTTGCAAGTTGCCTACAATAATTTGTATTTTGAATGTTTAAAGACAAAAAAGGCAAACTTGAAACTTGAAGCACAATTGAAAGAGTGTGCCTTAAAAAATAATGATGATTTAGTTGAAGAACTTAGGGCACGTGAGAAAATTTTGAAAGAAAAGCTTGAGTACGTCGAGGGTGAGAGAGATAGTCTTAGAGGGTTGATGGATACTATGAAAAATGATCTTTTAGAGTTTGAGGATTCTAGACGTGTACTTGAATCTAGGATAGGTGAACTTGAGGAGAAATTGAAAGATTCGAGTAAGGTGAAATTTGATTTGGAGTTTAGGTCTGAAAAACTTGATAAGATTTTAGGCACGGTCGAGATAAAAAAGGATAGGGGTGGGATTGTTCTTGAAAAATATGTTGCACCCATTCCCACACGTGTGAGAGAGCCTCCTAGGATTGTTAAGAAAGAGGCACCTAAGTTAGTTAGGAAAGAGCCCCCTAGTAACATCGTGAGAGAACCTCCTAGGATCATTAGGAGAGACCCACCTAGGAAAATTCGGAGAGAGCAACCGAGAAATTTGAGGAGAGGGCCACCTTTAGGTAACACACACCGCCCGATTTACACTTGCACACATTGCGGTAGGCAAGGTCATCTTAGGCGCTTTTGTTACAAGCTTTTTAATGGACCTAGGAAGGTTAATAAAAGAATAAATTCGATTCCCCACACCCCCACACCTCGTTACACATCTATTTGGGTCAGGAAATCGGATTTAGAGGCTTATGGTTTACTTGTCCACGATTCCCGTTTGCTTGCACGTGATTCACCACATGTGAAATCTTTTGGCTGATTATGTTGGATGTTTGTCAAACACTAGTGACGCATCATGTTGTAATACCCCGTACTTTTGTCTATATTTATTTTTGGGGATTAATTAATTAAATGCGTATTAATTGGAAATTAATCCGGGTTAATAATACTAATGTGATGCGAATTGGTATTTGATTATGTGCATATATGATTATATATGTATTTGGTATTATAAAATTTGTCGTGAGATTTATATACGGCATTTTAGAAATTTTGTTGAGACGCGTGGGACCGCCGCGTCACGGTATAAAATTTTGTTAATAAAAGTGAATTTAAAATCTATAATCCGTATGGTCGTTTTGAGTGCGCCAACGCGTCCGGAAGGGTCGAGATAGTCAGAAAACACTAGCCGGGGGTATAGTTTGGGTCCCGGGGTAATTTTAGACCATACCGGTAACTTAAAGGGTATTTTAGTAATTTGGTATTTTTGGGTAATTAAAAGTGACGAAAATTGAGAGTTGTAATCTGATAAGGATTGACCCCAACCAATCTTTATTAACCCAACAAGCTACGGAGGTTTATTAAATTAGGTTTTCATAGGTTCCCCAAAGCAAACCCTAGCCACCATAGCCTTTTGGAGAAGAAAGCTTAGAGAAGGAGAGAGAGAGAGGAATTCTGCAGAAATTCTACACCAAACCCACACCAAATTCAGAAATCAAACCAAGGCAAGTGACTTTATTTCATTTAAATTCGAAGAATGTCTTTTCCATGTTAGAAATTGAAGAATCTTGATTGTTCTTGAAAGATTAAAAGAAAACCCATGAAATTTGAAGTTATTATTGAATGTTGGGATAGGTTCGCATGTAGAAACATTGTTGGGAGATTTAATTTCGGATATTTCATATCTAGGTGATGTATAAACAAATTAAAATCTGGGAATTTATGATGAGAAAAGGTTAGGGTTTATGTTCTTGAAGAAAATTGGGAATTAATGTAGAAATTGTGATTTAATGATGTTTAGAAGATATTAAACCCTTTAATGATGTTAGTATAGCCCCTTAACATATTTGAGGATGATTAGAGAACTCAATATATTGTGGGAACGAATTTTATAAGAGGTTTGAGGAATAAAAATGGTGAAAAACGACTTTTGGAAAATTCTGGGCCGAAACTGGCACCTCGTTAGAAGCAGCCCCCAGGTCGTTCGAACGAGCTCGTTCGAACGAGCTCGTTCGAACGAGCTTCTAACGAGTTGACCAGTCGTTATTAACGAGTAAGGGATTTCGTTCGATATCTCGTTCGAACGAGATATCGTTAGAAGGGTCAGTTCGTTCGAACGAACTGGGATCTCGTTCGAACAGCCTCGTTCGAACGAGACTTCTAACGACCTGACAGTCCAAACTCGTTCGAAGCCTCGTTCGAACGAGACTTCTAACGAGTTGACAGTTTGACCCTTTTTGGACTGTTTTGACTTTTGGAGTCCCGGGAACTGGTTCAAGGGTAGAGTTAGTGTTCCTTTGATGATATAGTGATTTATTTGGGACTTTTGGGTTATTGGGATGAGTAAATCACATACGAGAGTTATATTCTATGAATTGAGACGTGAGTGTCTACTACGATGTGAGGATGAATTATAGCGCGTGTAATTATGAACCGGAATAAAATAAGTTGTGATAATTATAATTAGTACGAGAGTGCAATATCTACTACGAATATAATACGGTATTACTAAGATGTGTGATTACTTAGTATTATTATATGGATTATGTGTATGACATACCTACCATACTTGCTATCACGGGAGGTTTGCGTTCGCTTAGGACCCTCTAATCCTTGTGTGCCTACGGGGGGGATATAGACTGGTACCTTGATGAACATAGGTCATAGAAAGACTTATTGTGATATTAATAAGTCCGCTGACCATGGGAGCGTAGGTATGTGCGTGACCCATGTGATGGTGACTGTGTTCGCCTCCACTATTTGTGATTTGTGTTATCTGAACTATTCCTGAGAGATTCGGAATATGTGATCCTTATGTACGTGATGTACCGGGATGGATAGCAGAGTATGTGTGCACTACAGCTTAAATTGCGGGGTGCTTGTATTGTATATTTATGAGATGAATAATATACATTAAATTACTGGAAATCCTCATGTTAATGTTGTAAAAATATTACGGTATTGTTTCGAGTTATATAAGGAGTTAGCTGATAGTTATATCAATGGCATATTTAGTAACTGAGTTTACGTTAAACCTTTATTTAATTACGAGCGTTGTTACGTTAAATGGAACCGAGTAATATGGGTAGAACCTTTGGCAGTCTAGCTAGTTATGTTGTCAGTTAGCTAGTAGTATGGGTCGATATAGATGGGTACTTGCGTTAGGAGTGCACAGTTAGACGAGAGGTGAGAATATAATGTGAGTGCACGTCCTAACATGTACCTTGCATTTAATGTTTTAAATGTTTTTAAAGCACTTGCAGGTTTTTTTTTTTTTTTTTTTTTTAAATATAACACATTCGGGCTCTGACCCGTTTGCTTTTCAAATCTCTTTTTCTTTGTAAAACCATTTTAGGTGCCCAGCCACAAGGACACCAAGCATAGGATTCTCATTCAGGTGACGAGCTGTAGCTGTTTGTGGAAGCTACAGGGATTTGTTCATAGACGCTTCTATTCTTTGGATTCCAGAGTCACTATCTATCAGTTGTAGGGCATGTTGCCCATTTCCATTTAGAGCATCTTTTACATTTCAGTTTTCAGACTCTAGCATGTATTGCTCAGTATTCAGTTTTAGTTATTTATTTCAGCTTACTTATCAGTTGTGGGATTTGTATTGAGGAGTTTTTCCTCCAGGTTTTATTTACATATTGTGATGGTTATTCATTTCATTCCAGCATGGTGAATGGTGTTATTTAGTTATTCTTTACTCTTGTTGCATGTTAATCAGATTTAATAAAATTTGGCACTTACTTTTTAAATACTAGGTGGTTAGTAATAATAAAACGTTTTCGACAGTGATGCTATTAACTGAGCCAACTTGGCATTTTGAATTAATTTTATAAAGGAGTAGCTACCCGGAGTTTAATTAGTCGGGGTGTCACACATGTTATACTCTTTCTAGTGTTATGACTCACTTTGATGTAGCGCACATTGATATATTTGTTGCATTTGTGTGTTTCGCTACTGATTTAGCACTGTTTTGGATCTGTTTGCCCCTTTCAGGTACTGTTTTCACGAAATTTTTGCACTAGGCAAAACTATATGATTTTTTGGGAATACTGAGAATTTTTTATTTTCTCGTCGAGCGAAATGTATTATCATTTGAGCGACATCTCTATCTCGCGACATGCCCTTGTCGTTCGAGCGACAGAGCAATATCGTTTGAGCGACCTGTCTGAAAATTCTATTTTTGCTTCCCTTCTGATTCCAGTACCCGGTGTTCATATGCTTAGATTTTTGGTTCTGATAGGTTTGCTTCTGGTCAGTTTATATGCAGTTATTCTTGGTATCCATGCTTAATTGATAACACTGCATTACTCGTGTATCACATCTGCTTTCATTGTAGATTTTCTTGTGTGATTACTGTTTGCTAGCATAGGATGTTGCGCATATCGATATTATATGCCTATTGCTGGTTGTATCATTTTGTAGCTATATTTTTTCTGTTCGAAAATTTTGAAAAAATACAAAAATATTTTGTTTTGAGAAAATATTTAAAAATCCAAAAGATTTTTGTATTTTGTCTACATCGTTTATGGATTGACACTTGGATGACCGAGTCACAATTTCATTCCATTTATCCATGTGACTATTTGATAGTGTTTTGAGACAATAGGACAATTCATCTATGTGCTTTATAATGTTTGGAGTCATTAAGATGTAATTAAGTGTTGCTTCCTACATATTTGACTCATAGTTTCCTTTATTGCACACATGCACGAATTTGTTTGATTATTGTTCTTGACTTATCACATGTTGGTTGGGTGTTTTCATCTCAATCTTGTCCTTAAAACTAACCAAGTGCAATAATACGAGAGTAATAAAAGTAGTGCATGTAAAAACCATTGCCCGTGAGGAATTAATTGTTTAGTTTAGAAAAAATGATGAGTGAACACGGGAAAGGGCTGGAAATGAATAATAATCACGTCGTGAAAGCCACCGTTTGAAAAGAGCCCACACAAAAAATTAAGGCAATATAAAGATGAAACATGCCAAAAATTTGGGCCAATAGGTTTTCTCTAAGTTGAGAATTTAGTACCTCTTTAGATATAAAAAATTGCATTATTATATATGAGGGAGTTTTGGATGGATATATCAATGGGTTTGCACGTCCTTTGAAAAGTTCTCGAAACGGCACTAAATAGTTTTGGACGTTATTGGTATGAAAATCATTTAGACTTTGATTTGTTGATTTGATTAAGACAATGTCATTTAAATTCAACAATTTTTACACCTAAGGATTCTTTTGATGTTCATTAGTTAGGGGTACACGTATGCATCGTGCACATATGATTGATTGAGTTTATTTACCTATCGAATGTGTTCAAACCCATATATTCCATTTCCATGACTTGGTTGTTAGAGTTTAAATCCATGGTGTGATTTTTTTTTGTATCCTATTTTTGTATGAAAAATTTGAAAAATCAAAAATAGTTTGTGAATGTTTTTGGGATACTCCTTTGCATGCGCGTTGATTGATTCATATTTGCTATGCAATTTTATCGTGACACTTCATGTTTTGATTATTTCTTCTTATATGTCTATTTGGGGACATCATAAAAAGGGGGAGAAAGAATTATCAGTTATAGGGAGTTTTTGCATTATGGGGGATATTTGATTTATTAATGCTTTATTCTTATATCATTTCAAACTCGATACGTCACGAAGGTATTTTGCTTTATCTCATGTGAATAGGTACAAAGACTGAAGATTATGATGTTGCACACCCTGATGAGAAAAGCTTTGAGATTTGATGAAGATTTTTGAAGAAAAGTTTGAGATCTTGCAAATTTATTCATGGGAGGGTAGATTTGTATAGGTATTTTGATTTTTTTGATAATTCGGATTTTTTATGTATGTACCGGCATAGACATAGGGGGATATTTGTAAGGACATATTTTCATAGGTCTGTTATCAATTTATTATGTCATATACCGCTACACCGTCGAAGAGCATTCAAGAGACATCTACATCAAAGACGGATCCGAATGACTCAAGTTCTTCATCATTCAAGACTCCGCGAAGTTTACTTTGGTAAGGTTATGTTTTAAATACCTTAATTTTTCACTTAGAGCTTTTGGGATATTTTTTACAAAATATTTTTCTAAAGATAACTTTTCGTAGAAAAATCATAACTAATTCATAAAAAATCAGAATGATACGAAACTGGCGGCCACGCGTTCATATCGAAATTTTCTACAGGTACGCTTGGAATCTCGCTTGATAGGTCATTAGAACGACCTGAAATTATCATTCAAACGACATAGCATGTCGTTAGATCTCGTTCGAACAACTTTTGTCCTTCGTTCGAGCGACTTGCTAATCTCGTTTGAACGAGCTCTGTTTTTTAGGCGGCGCGATTTTCTATAAAATCTCATTATTTGGTTTCGTTTTCATTAAGAAGTCACAGCGTTTTGACGAACAGAAATACTGCGAAAGCAGAATCCTTTTTGTCTTCTTCCTTTAGGGTTTTAATCCTTTTTGTTTTCAATTCACAAAACTCCCATATGCTTTAGTGAATTGTTTTGGTTTTTAAGAACATACTTTGCTCTTGTTTATACTCTGTGGGGAGATCTCTACAACCGACAGTTGCATGCTACTGTGGAGGTAGTCCTTATAAAGTTCACTCTTGTGGAGAAGTCGTTTTCTTCTTCATTGCTGACCACCTGGAGTTCCTGAGGGAAAATTCCAGCCGTTACTTGTGGAGGAGTCATCTTCTTCTTCACTGCTGCCCTCCTGGAAAGGAAAAGTTCCAGCCGAGACATCGAAACCGACACCTGCGGGTATTTCGTATGTCACCCTATTTCATTGTAATCCGTGTAAGCCGTTTTCTTACAAATTATAGCGAAATAAAAGGTTTTGCCCCTTTGGGGGATTTTTCCTGAAATTGTTTATTTTATCCTGCATGCTTTATTTTATTGGATAAATCATCTAGATGCATGTTTTAGGGTTTAACTAAAATTTGAGATTAATTAAAATTGGATTTTATTTGAGAAGTCGCAATATTTCCGCTGTAGCGATTCTACAAATTGGTATCAGAGCTTATTTAAGCGATCTCCACCTTACATATATATATATCATAAACTAAGTCCGAGTAATACCGTAAGGGTATATAATGCATCCATTATAACAAAGGCTATAAAGTGCCCACGCATCGCGCGGGGGTATAATCTAGTTCATTTATGAAATCGGGACCTCCTAGTGCAAGCAAGGTTTTAATTGCTGGAATATTTGAAATGTACATTCCATAAAAACACGCAAAAAGAAACAATATATGACAACTTGAAGACCAAATGACAACTCAAAACAGTTGTCTCTATATTATTGTCGATTATACAAAATTGTCTATACAATTTTCATTAGACTTACTACCACTTATCCACAAAATAGATAGAAAAAAATACACTTGCATGGAAAATATGAGAGTCATTACAAGAGACAAAATTAATCACCAAAAAATTAGAGAAAATTTAGGCATAGAATACAGTAGTGGTAAAATTGAAAATAATTTAAGATGGTGTAAATATATAGAACATACACCTATAAAACGATATTGACACCCCACGACGACCACCACCACACAGCCCACTAAAAAAATAAGATAAATATTTTCAAAAGGAAAATATTTATTTTAGAGCAATAATAACCCATTGTAATAGCAGGGTTTTCGGCAAATATATAATTCAGTACCTCCGAAAGCACAATAAAACTGGAGGTTAATCTACATCTAATTGTTTTACTTCATTAGCACATAATAATTCTAATCAGCCAAATATAGAGTTATAAGCAAACCAGTAAGAAGGAAACATACTACAGCCAACTGCTGTCGTTTTCACCTGCATTTTATTCACCACAAAAAAGGCCTTACCACCCCCCAGCTTTCGATCTTCACATTTATATCCAATCAAACAAATCCCAGCCCAAAATGTGGCAGGTGAAAACGGGGGGCAGGAGGATAAGTCATAAAATTTCATCAACATAAACAAGGTAGAAAAATAAAAACAAGTTGGATGACACGCTAGTTTAATCAGATGGACCGTGCAGATTTTTTGAAGAAGCTGCCAAGGACTGCGAGGGCGAAACAGCTCGTTCCAGCGAATCTTCGGGTGTACTATTAGACTTCAGATTTTTCTCGCTCGCGACTTCATGTTTATGGATCCAATCCGGAACCGTGGATTATGATTTCGAGGGAGAAATCTCAGATAAATGAACAGTCGATGAATTTTGTTGGCAAGGGAAAAAAGATGGATCGAGTATGGATAAAGTAGGCAATCTTAAACGGTAGTTATATGGATATCAAACCAAAGGGTGATCATATTTACAAGTCGGGCCATACTTGCAAAGTCCATAGGTATTGTAGTATGAACATACACCTTTCCCCTGCATTGAGAATGGCACAGAGTCAGCTATATGTAAGAAATCAATTAAAAGAAGCATATTATTGATTTATGATATGACTTTGGAGGAGGCCCATATAATTAAATATATACACACACGAACGTGTATGGGGAGGGTTTCATTATCAAGTAGAAGCAACAATATGGTATGATTTCGGAGAAGGGCCATAAAATAGTAATTTAGTATATCACTTCCTATTATAGATTGAGCTGCACGAGGCATGAGAAGGCCCTAAACTTGCATCACTAATTCCTCAAAATTATGACATTAGACAAAAAACAATTTTCTAAATTTGTAACATTTTCTTGAGTTTCTATTTTTTCCTAAACAAACAGTTTCATATAACTGTTCTTACAAACCTGGCAAGCCCAGTTTCTAATAACCACTCGTTCCCACATCTTGCCTAAACCATTCTCCTTAAGTTTTCTTCTTCGCTGCTACATGTCAACCCACACTGAAACTTTCAGTTTCCTCCTCTCACAAAACTGCCTTGATGGTTCCCACATTTTCACATCTCATCCCATCAACCTTTTTCACTCTCAACTACGTCTATTCGACTTTCTTAGTCATTTCTCCCACAGAGACATCTCACAATCTGAAAGCCACATCTGTGTGTGACGAAGCTCGTCGGTGATCATGGTATTTCAACCTACATATAATTGAGGTGAACCACCATGTGCCAAACCATCAGCGTCAAACGACACCACGCCATGGTCGCATGCTACCACATCCTAGTTCTCATGGTCGTATTGATCTCTTAAATTTCGTGTCCTGCTGTAATTTTTTCAGTTTCACTTTTGGGTTTGGGCTTTTTTTCTACGGTTTTGTGTTGTCGTGGTTTGTGGTTGTTAAGGGGTGGAATCAAATGACAGGTTGACATTGTTGTTTGAAGATGACACTGGGTTCCATTGTGGTGGCTTATGGTTGTTACTAAAAGTTTTTATGGTGTGTGTGTGTGTGTGTTGGGGGGGTGAGGAAGGTGACATTGTCACTGCCTTTTCCAAGACTCCACCACTTTCTTCCGGCTACCCACGTCCCTCTCTCACTCTCTCTATTGATTTTTCAGGATTTCATTTCATTTCTCTAACTTCTCTACCAAGAATACATACCTACACACAAACACTTCCTATCTCCCTCACTCTCTGACTTTCACTTTCTAAACTACATTTTCTTTGGAAGACAAGACAACACACAAGGTTTTTATTAGCTTCAGAAACCATTCCATGTGTTTTGCTGCATCCCAAATATCATCACAATGTTAAATCATCTTCAAAGCAGGCATTTTGGTCGGTCAAAATGCCAAGATGTTAGTTTGCCTAGCCAAAAACAGCTCTCAAATTTAAACATCTTTCACCAATGTCAACCTCAGACTCATCCTACCTATTTACAGTTTCTTTACAAGCTCGTCCTCTCTCTCAATCTCAATCAAATGGTATTCGATTCACAAACCCAAGAATATCAAACTCATTAAACTCAAAAGCAGAAAACTCTATCGCAGGAAAATTTTCACCTAAAATGAAGACACTGAATTGCTCTTTGTGGGTAGATACTTGGCAAGATCCTATTTACGGAACAAATCAAAGGAAGCTGAGCATGTGAGAGAAGGTAGCGAAGAAACTTAACCGCCTTCCCAAAGTTGTGATACAATTCAATGGAGCACTAATAGGACGTATTAGAATTTAGTGCCAATGCCGGGAGAGTCACTAAGGATTAAGCAACGGCTACACCAATCAAAATGTGATTCCTCTCGCGTGCACGGCTTACAAGGTGAAGGAAAAAAATGGTATGAAGGGCACTTCAAACTATATCAAAGAGCTCGTATAATGTGGTGCAAGATGCATAAGGCTAGGATCGAGTCAACGTCAGGTAGTAATGTGCCAACTCAATCCGAGTCCAGCCTACAGTCTGCACCCACAGAAGATTGTTATGTGCCTTCTATGACTGGCATGTTGTTAACCCATGACATTTACACCCTCCCCACTTTTACTTGGTCGAGTGTTGAGCGATCAATCGGCAGAAAGGTCGTAAAAGACGAGAAAAGTGGGTAACAGATCATCCACCACCAGTTTTCCCTACTTTGTGGCGAACCTGAGTGCGCGTATGGACTCCCTGCATAAACCTATTGCCTTGGAGGCTCAATTAAGCAGTCATGTTAGAGAAAAAATTAAGAATCTCCCTAAAAAAACAACGGGCAATGGAAGCAGAAGTCATGGCCAAACCAAAGAAAGGAAAAAAGGAAAAAATGTGAACCGCGATTACTCCAACATGGACGAACGTGCACGCGCATATTGGGAGAACAAAAGATAATCCATTTTTTCGAGGAGGAGGAGCTGGCAACCAAGAGGGCAACAGGCACAACGCCAGTACGATAGTGGCGTTGCTTATGATTTCCTGACAATATGTAATTTTTGTTCTCCAAAAATTATACATTTTAGGTCGATTTAAAATATAATATAACTTCTAATTTAATATTGCATTGTTTTTATTTTATTTGTTAATAAATAAATTTATTGCAATTTAATTTGTTGGTTACTTTATTGATGGTGCAACAACATTCCAACTGTCATGCCCAGGCCTGCTGCGGAGGTTAGTTTGCTGCGTGAAGGTCTCATATTCCACATCTGGTGTGGTAAACCTGAAATCAAAATAATCACAGGTTTATCACTTTTTTAACTGAGTCTCATTTTGATTAAGGCTTTGAAGCACTGTTTTTGCTCACACCATCGTGCAAAATGTCAAATACCATTTTTCTTAAGGCTCTGGAGATGATCTATCGGTCACAACATATTCCATCCCTGCTAATAACTTAATAAGGTACTTTTTAACTGTTGCCTTTATGGATGTGTGATCTGTTCTGATTTCATGAAAAACTACATACTACTTTCATTTGACTGTGCAAGATAGCAATTATAACTTAATATGATGGTAAATATTGTAGTGTATGGATAAATTGATATTGTCTAAAAAATTCTGAAACGTGCAAAATTCCTTTTAGAATTAATGGTTGGGATCAATTGCTTTATTTTTATTTATTTTTTATGTATTAAAGACTGTTTGGCTATAAAAGTATCACAACTTTTAATTCATTGAAATGAATAATTTGATTGAAAGTGGATAGTGGACACAAATTCAAACTATTCGAAATTGTAAATAAAATAAGTGCAAATTAATTGGGAGAAAGTCCTCTCTCAACAGCCTTTTACAATTTTATTTTTATTTATTTTTTACATTCAGCACAACCATCACAATTTCAATTTTCAAGTAACAACCACCACGTATCACGATCAGATCTCTCTCTCTCTCTCTCTTCCTAGCATAAGGGATAATCTTTAAAAATGTAAACCCCCATCCCTCTTGTAAAACCCCATATTCTTGAGCATTTATATTTAATTAATTCGAGTACTTTAAATTACACGTATTCCGTAATTTAATTGAATTAATTATTACGTGTTAATTAAAATATTAATCGGGAGAGATAATGGTTAATATTTATAGAATATAATTACTAAGTGAATAAGTTATTAATTTCTTAACTGGTGATAGTGACGTGGCGATATTTTATAGCAACCGAGAGTCGGTATAGACTGTTTGTGGTCGAGATAGGACTTTATTGTAGAGTGACTTGTATGGCAATTTCGAGGTCAGGAATTATTCTGGATGGGCCGAGATAGTCGGAATAGTGTACCCAATGGTAATAATTGGGTCCCGGGGACTTTTTAAAAATAATCGGGCCCACACGGGAGTGTTCGGGCCATTTGGTCTTGGCCCATTAGCTTAATGATGGGATTAAGAGTTTTAAACCTAAGTGTTGAGGTTAGAGGCAGCCATAACTCAATTAGAAAACCCTAGAAATTGAGAGAAGGAAGAAAAAGGAGAGGGCTTTAAAGACCAAATTCAAAGAGGATTTAGGTGTGCTTTGTGAGATACATAATCTTCTACGTGGAATCAGACCCTACGAATCCTATAAGGCAAGTAGTTACACTTGCTTTCGATTTAAATAGCAGAATTTCATGTTCATATTACAGTATGTGTTGATAAATTCGTTTTGGGAGGGTGGCACATGTGAAATTTGGGTTTGGGGGAATTTAAGCATTATAGGTGAAATTGATGTTTAACTAATGTGAGAATACTATCATATGATGTTAGAATATGATTTAGAATCGAAACCCAAGAGCAATTGTTGTTGAATTCGGATTATTGAATTGAATTGAATTTGTGATTTAAGAAATTTTGAGAAAAACCCAATTCGTGAACCCTAAAAGTTTTAATGAGAACCAATGATGATTGATGATATATATTTATGTTAGAACCTGTTTATAGATGTAATAAACATGGGGTATCAATTAGGTTAAAGTTTGGGTTGAATCCATGGAGGTTTCAGGGTTAAAAATGGAGAAAAACGATTTTCAGAGAAGAGGACTTGTTCAAGTATTAGTCAGAAACTCGTTCAAACGAGTTGAGGTTGTCGTTCAAATAAGATTAGTATCTCGTTCAAACGAACCTAGGTTTTGGACATAGAGATATATTTTTTCGTTACGAAAGCGTGGCCGCCAGTTTCGTATTTTTTTTTTTAATTAGTTATGAATTTTCTACGAAAGGGCGTCCGAGATCAAAATCTTTAGTCAGAAATTAAATCCGGGTATGGACGCCCGGGATTATTTTAACTAAGAATTATAAGTGGATGTATATGAGCCTAGAAAGGTAAGAAAAATAAGGAGCCTAAATAATGAATTGAGTGAAATAAATTCATAAATGTTTAATTACGAGCCGATTAAGAGAGTACGGGTATATTAGCAAGTGAAAATACTTTAAATTATTTAATGGATGTGAAATTAAATTAAATAAGAGTCGGGGATACAGACTCGGGTATTACGGGCTAGTGCTATGGGAGTTAGGAACAAGTTAGCCGGATGTAATTTTATTTATATATATACAGATAGTGTGATAGTATATATATACTTGTGTGCTTTATAAATATCGGCATTAGATATTTATGTGAATGCATACCTCTCTAGTGCTATCATAGGAGGTTGCGCGATGTGGGTGAATCCCCTAGCTAGAGAATGCAGGGAGAGTATAGTCCCCGGGTCATAGCGGTTGGCATTTATTTGTGTGTTCTTTTCGAGGTGAGACATTTTGGGTATGATTCGGTCTCACTCTCGGGAAACTATGACCGTCTCCATTACGTTTATGATTTTATTGCCTAATTCGGTGTGAGTTAACTGTCTTATGGTATCCAGGTTGGATTGAGTATACTTGGGGTGATAGCATTTTAGAGAAAGCATCCGGTTAGTTATTACTTGGGAATGGATGGTTATTATATGTCATATGTCTGTGAATGTTGTAGTCCACTAATACGTATATAATGGATAGGGAATTATATACAGGTTTAATATATAAAATGTGATTGTATTTCAGATATAACTAGTGTGAACATTATATGATTAATTAGTACTTCATATATAATTAGTGTGAATCTTATATAAGTAATCAAAGTTAAAATAATTAAATAAGTAAATGAGTAGATAACTTAGAAATCAAAGTAAGAAATACTCGGATTACAGTAGCGCGATAGAAAGAAGTATAACAAGGCTAGTTAGGTGGGATAACATAACTAGTCGGGTTAGAAGGTAAGCGATAGGTATGCACAATAGATGAAGGGTGAGTTATTTCTCAAGAGAGTGCGACACCATCTTAAATATGGAAAGTGTTCATGCATATTTAATCATTGCATTTTAATTCCTTGCTAAATATTTTCAAAATATTTTACTTGGGCTCTGACCCATATAAAAAAAATATTTTTCAAAACATTTTAGGTGTCCGATCACAGGGACACCCATCTTGAAGATTTTGTTTAGGGATGCGTAGCTGCAGCACGTGTGTAGGCTTGCAGGATCTTATTATAGACTCTTCTTTTATTTATCCCAAGTTTAGGAATTTTCATTCTGTATTTACTCGGGCATGTCACCCCTCAGATCAGTATTTCAATTTATTCAGTAGACTTTGGTATTCAATTTATTATTTCACATTTATTGTTGGATTATATTGTTGAGAACCGATGGTTTATTCGGTCTTATTTATTTACTGTTGAGTGTTGAATTCGGATTTTATTTGTGTAGATGGTTTGATTATTATTTTATTTCCGCATGATGTTGATTAATATAAGATAAGATTTGGCACCAATTTATTTAATTACTAGGTGGTTAGTAACTTTAAAAATGCTTTCGACCTTGATGCTAAGAATGAGCCATATGAGACCAATGTTTTATTTTAGTAAAGGACTGGCCACCTGGTATTTTAATAGGCGGGGTGTCACATCTCTCAACTTTCTATTTTTATCATATCAATAAAAAGGTTTAGAGGCTGCTCCTAATATATTGAAATAATTCATTATGTTCATCATTTTTTATTAGTACTTGATTATTTTGAAATCAAGCTAGATTCTGGTCTACACTCAAGTTCATTGGTCAAAGTACATCAAGATTGAATCAAGAATATTTTGTATTTTTATCGCTACAGTCCATGGATTTTAGGAACAACTTCTAGAGTTTAAAGATGTTGATTTTCTTAAGTGTGAATTTTGAAGATACTTAGTATTGAAAGCCTAATATGCATAAGAAAACTTATTATGTAACTATAATTTGTAATTGTTTTCTATTAGGAGCAGCCTCTCCATTTATGGGGGTAAGGTCATCAGACATCCGCCTCTCCCAGACCCTGCATTTAAGTAGGAGCCTTATGGACTGGGTACGACATTTTTTTTTCTATTAGGAGAACATTTTGTTGGCTTTTTGTATAGATATTTTTTTAATGCTTTAATTGAATACATAATTTAAATGTTTAAAATTTTAGAAAATTAAAAATTTTAACTCATTTATGCCTATTTAGTGCTACTTACATTAAGTGCCACTTGCTTTTGTATCAATGCTCTTGTCAATTCTCAAGCCACTATCTCACCTAAAACCAATTGTTGTTAAGGAGGAAAAACTTTTAATCTTTTACAGTTCCCCGACGGCGTTGTCCTGGGGCAAGGTTTGTTGTACACTCTCATTCCAACACAATTCCCCGAACAAATGATACGGACAATAGTCAAACCTATGACCACTGGCTCTAGTACCACTTGTCGGATCTCAAGTCGTCAACTCACCTAAAACCAATTGGTGTTAAGGAAATCAAACCCTTAATTTTTTACGGGCTCACTCAACATCGTTGTCCTAAGGCAAGGAATTTATTGTACTCTCATTCCAGCAAATGCAAAAATTCAAAATGTATTTTTTGTTCTTCAAAATTTATAATATGTTCAATATTCACATTACCCATGAACGCACATATACATACATGCATACATACATATATATATATATGGAAGGAGGGTGTTTAATTGTTCCAAAAAATCAAGGGCCGAGATTGATTCATTAATTGAGATCCAATGATCTGATATTATGCCACGTCATAACTTCTTCCATGTCATAACTAAACACTAACACCCTTATTTCTCTCACTCCTATTCACTTTAATTTGAAATATTGGGATTCCCCCAAAGTAGAAAGATAATGCGGGACTCCATACAATGATCCTCACTTTAATTTGGAAATGAACTTTCTTTGTCTTTTCATAGTCCATCCTCACCTTTTTTTCTTGGTGCATTTGCTTCATTTTCTAACTAATCTCTTTTTTTTTGCAGAGCTACCATGAGATTTACTCTATGATACTTTGAATTTGTTTAAAATAGAGCATACTTTACGAAGGTACTCTCTCTTTTCCATTTTAAAACCACCGATTTGAATAAGGTTTTGGGAGTTATATCTTTTATTTCAAAACCTTCAAACAATGAGATAGCCTGTTTCATTTTTTCACCCTTATTCTTTTGCAGTTATGAGTGCGTATCTTTGCTCTTCATTTGGCAGATCTGGCTGTGAAAAGCCTTATTCTCTAGATGGATAGCTACCACGATGGTGTTTATTCTTCTTTCGAAAGATCTGACTGTATATATTCTAAGGTATAATGTTCTGATGTTGTCTTCCTTTCCTATCCTTAAAAGTTAAACCACTATTCTTCACTATTTTTTTTGTCATCTTCGCTTCCATTTTTGTTTTCCAACACCAAGAGAACCACCCCCACTACCCCTCTAGCACCAATGCCTCCACTGACCCAAATCCATCAGCATCAACACTACCTCACAACCAAATCACCAACGTTACCCCGTAACAGAACCACCACACTACCCCGAAACAGAACCACCAACGCCGCCTCAACCTACCCAAAGCCATCAGCGACTTTTCGATTGGAACCCCACTACCCCGCCATCGCAACTTCTCCATCGAAACCCGTGTTCTCTTTGCTGATTGAAACCGTACCAAGAAGCATAAAAACAAACCAAGAAACAATCAGATCTGATGAGGCGAGGTGAGCTATGGAGGAAGAAACCATTTTCTTCTAGTATTCAGCTCACCCGATCCACCTGACCCAAGAAAGCAAGCCGCTTGGGCTACAAGGCCAAACAGGGTTTTGTGGTGTATCGAGTCCGTGTTAGGAAAGGTGGACGAAAGAGGCAGTTTCTAAGGGTATTGTGTATGGCAGCCCCTAAACCAAGGTGTTATTAAAGGTACAAAGTTTCTTCTGTGTTTCTGATAACTTCATCTAGATCATTTTGGATACTGCAGGTGTGTGTAGAATGTTATAAAGTGTTTTTAATTACTTTGCTCACGATTTTTAAACTACTTATGAGCCTAACTCTAAATTCATATTTTGAAAAATTATAAATCTCTATTTTTGGCATTATAAATTTTGAGAAGCTTATTGTAATCTTTGAATACTAGATACCAATATAGTGATACTGGTGATGTTTCGTGGGGTAAGACCGAGTTGAATAAATGTGTGGATAAATTTTGTCGTTATCATTGTGTATAAGTTTCAGCGCAACTTTATCTGGATGTTTTTTGAAGAACATGATTTTTAAGTTCCCATGAGTTTGATACATATTATTTTTCAATGGTTTAGAGAACAAATTTAAGCATAAACATTTGTCCTGAGAATGTAAATAATTTAAAATTGGTTTGACTGATTATCTAATGCGTGTTGGTTAATTTAATGCGTGTTGTATTGAATAGTTTGTGTTGTTGAATAATTTAACGGGTGTTGGTAAATTTGTGGTGTTGCTTAATTAAAAAATAATTATTTATTAAAAATAAATGCTTATTTGGTTCAAATATGTTAAAAACAAAAGTATTTTTGTTTGGGTATTTTTTTAGGGGTACCTGAAATGCTTAATTGGTTAAAATCTGTTACGTTTTTTTTTCTAAAAAAAATATGTTTTCTTTAATTTTTTTTTTTGGATTCTAAACTTTTCAGGGTACCCCTAATTTTTTTTGTCGTTTCATGATTACGTACTTTGGAAATTTTTATCGTTCTGCGATTACATAATTTCAAAATTTTCGCCATGCCTTCAGGCACGAGCATTTCGCTAATATATACATATACACGGAGGGTTTCACTTACACCCTATGGAGCATGGACTCGACACGTGATACGACATATAATGAATTGTAAACTGAATTGTTATTTGATCTATTGGTTGGATCGATGAATTGTAAACTGAAAAGGAAGTAAAAATTGGTGGGCGTAATAGTTCTTACAGATGGACCGGTGTATGTTGAACCCAGGCATCAGTTACATCCATATTTAGATCATTTGCCATATATTTAGACCAAATTCACAATTAACTATGTATAAGTCACCTAGTGGCTAGGGCTCTCACTCTCATGTAGGAAGTTGAGGTTCGATTCCCCCTCACCCCTAAAAACAATATATATATATATATATATATATATATATATATATATATATATATATATATATGTACAAGACGAATCTGAATATACCAATGAACCATTTGCCTTCTGGGAAAAAAAATATTACAAACAAATATTGGTAAAAGGAGCATCCTTATGTGCCTGAAATAACTTACAGGTCTCAAGGGAAGCCCAAGTGGACCCAAGGAACTAATTTCTGATTGAGCAATCTTTTCTTGTGGGTGATGGTACTTACAATCTGATCCGTACTTGCAGCTTCCAGCGTTCAAGAAATACCGACATTTTGGTCTATCAGGTAGATGAGAAACTGCTGTCGACAATGAATTTACCTGACCATTAAACCCTGATTCTCCATAAACACTGGGGGAAGATATGGGACTCAAGCTGCCCTGTTTGACAGGAAAACAAATGAGAATTGGAACAGTGGACACTAAATCAACTTAGGTTGCGTTTGACTGCAAAGCTGGGGGAAAAGTGAAAACTGTATCATTTTATGATGAATCGAAAAAATAGTAAAAAAGGAGATGTGTGGCTTATCTGACTCTTTTGGGAGTGGGGAAGGAACGTTTCCGTTGAAAATGAGCAAAATATGGAGTAAATATTTGCAGTCAAACACCACAAAAGTTAAATATAAAAAATAAAAAAATAAAAAGAGTAAAATGAAGTATTCTTCCAGGAAAAAATGTCTGAGTCAATCAATAACACCCTTGGTGAAACCCGTCCCTAAATTCCTGCATGACATTTTCTGGAAACTTTTTTAACCAAAAAAGACAATTACTGCATTAAGTAACACAGTATTACTAATTTCCTAAAGGAAACTCCCCCCTCCACACGACTCGTCATTCATGACATGCACCTAAAGAAAAGGAACAATTCGTCTGACACATATAACCTAAAGAATATGATAAATTACACAGTTGGCCATTCAATACACTCCACTCGTCAGGGTGGATTTGGGCCCGGGCTAAGCAGGGCTACAGCCCAGTGCAAAAAAAATTCTAAAAACTATTTAAAGTCCAGATCTAATTCTAATAACTATTTAAAGTCCAGATCAAATTATCTCAAGTAGCCCAGCCCCAACTTTTATGGTTAGCTCACCCATTGTGAATAAGACACAAAAGAATCCAATTGTAAGTCAAATACTCAAACTCCGTCTCTGTCATCAAACCCAAAAAAGTAGGCTTTCTTCTAACCCATAAACCTATTTTAATGCTAACCAACCAAATCAAACTAATCTAAAAAAACCTCCAAGTTGTGTTGTGTACCTGCGGCAAAGCAACCTCCTTCTTTTCCCTTCCTTACCTCAGTTACCTGGCCGACGCCACCTCACTCAGGTATGTTTTTTTTTTCTCTTTTTTTCCTGCTTTGTTTCGTTTCCTTATTTTCCCCTTTCTTCCTTAATTTTTTTCTTTTATGATGAGATTAACGCCTTTTTTTTATTAAGTATTAAGTTTATGCATTTAGTTAATAAATTTAGGCATTTATTTTAATAAAAAACGGGTTAGTACAGTTTAAAAAAATATTATTTAAAACTTTTTTAATTAAAATAGTTTTTAACTAAAACAGTTTTTTTAATGTAAAAAAATGGAATAAACAAAACATTTTTAAACACGTTTTTTACTGTTTTAAATAAAAAAAGATTTAAAAATAGTTAATTGAAGAAAACAGTTATTTAAAAAACAACTATTGAAAAAAATAATTTATTTTTATAAATTTTTATTTATAAAATAGAGTTTTTGTCCTATTTTTCAAATACATATTAATATTGATAACTTGACTTTTGCGTGTAAGTATGTCGTTGTTGATGAAAGCCAAGTTAATCAAAAATCCTCATGTACCTACAAAATATAACAATCTAAAGTGTAGATGTAAGTAAGGATGGCAATCCACTTTCTAGGGAGTAAAGCAAATGGAACAAATTCAATTGTAATTCACTTTTTATTTTCTTTTTGTACTTTTTCACTTTTCTAAATTTTTTTTTAGCTTTTTCAATATTAAAACAATAAGGTTGAACTAAACTAAACTAAAATGAAAAAAACTAACTAGAAAGTTACTAAAATGAAAAATAAAGTCTAACACTAAAATAAAAGATAAAGTGAGGTAAATAATTGTGAGAACAATCAAGGAGTGGGTTTACACCACAAATTTAAGTTATTCTAATTAATTAATTTAATTATTTGAATTCTCCCAAATTGATATCAAAATTAAAAACCAACTCTCGTTGCAAGTGTAATTATAATAGTAATCTTTTAGAAAGTTAATTTTAATACCCCACAACTCTAGAAAAATAGATTCACACTCCTTTTAATTAATCACCCGCTAGGATCGATCCATTAGAATTTATGTCAATCTTATAAAATAAATTTAGAGTTAAAATTCAAGTGATAATACCCCACTTAAGAAACCCCTATCTCTAGTTCGAATCTAAAATGGGTATTATCACTAGAATTTTGATTTTCTCTCGAAAATCATTTACCCTCTCTCGATGCGTAAATCTAAGGGTGAGGGATCAAAATTAACATTCAAAGGGACTTTTCAAGTAATTAAACTAATAAAAATAAAATAACATCAAATAAGGGTTTTACCCCACCCCTTGAAAGGGGATTTAGCCTAACATGATATTAAACATGACAAATTAATAATCAAGGCTACTAAAATAAAAGAGAAGAGAATAGAACAAGCAAACCAAATCTCTTTGAGAAAGTTGAACTCTACTATTCCAAATTGAAGCATACACCACTTAATTGAGCATCCAAATGATTTGAAATTGAAATATTCACTCAATTAACTCTCTTACAATATTTAATCTCACAAATATCTAAAAATAAAAAAAGGAAAAACTATTTACAAAGGATAATTTTTTCTACAATTCTCTCTCTAAAATTCATATCTAAAAGCTCTTCTCTCCTTTTTAAATGGAGTCTTCCTCTTCAATTTATAGTAGGCATGAAACATGGGGGTATTTTTGGAAATTGGCTTAGGTGTGCATGTGGGAATGGTGAGAGCACATGTGCATGGAGGTGTGAGGTGAGAATAAATTCAGATTTGGTTTGAGGGGTAATTTGGGTGTTTGATTAGAAGAGGTTAGTTGGGGATTTTTAAGGGTATAATGGGTAAATGGGAATTAAATGGATATAAGTGGGAAATAAGACATGTGGGGTAATTAAGTTGGTTTAGGTTTTTTGACTTGCCTTGGAATTGCAGGAGATAAGTCGTGGCATTTGTAGAAATGGGTAGAAGTTGAAATATATGAAATGGGTATGGGTTTGGTTAGGGGAATGGGTTGGATGGAGGTGAGAGAGGCCAGAAGGGTTCCGCCGGTAGTAGGGTCGGAGATGACGCCGGATCGCGGAGGTGCACCGGAGCTGGGCGAGGGAGTGGTCGGACCAGGGGGCGCCGGCGACTGTGAAGGGGGATTTCGCCGGATGGAGATGGGTGCACCGGTCGGTGAGGTGGATTTCCGAGCAGCGGATGGCGCCGCCGGACATGGAGAGAGAGAGGGGGAGGCGAAGAGAGCGGGGAGTCCGCGGGTTGGCAGTGCCGCCGACGTGGCTGTCGGAGTTGGCTCCGGCAGTGGGTAAGGTTTTCGCTGTAAGGGTGAACGGCCGCCGGAGTATGGCAGGGGGATAGAAGAAGGGGTCACCGGGTAGGAAGTTTTAATGGAGGTAGTGGTAGAGTTTGTTAATGGTGGGATGAGAGAGAAATGGTTTTTGGGGTGAGGTTGAAGAAAGGTAGGGGTAGGTTAAGGTGTTGCGAGGGTGTAAGGAAATAGGATGAGGGTGAGAGGGTTTTAGTATACGGTTGGGTACAGGTTAGTTTGTGTGTGAATGAGTGTGTACGATGAGTGTTGTGTGTTTAATTTGGACCCCTAATAAAAATAACACTAAAACTAATAACACTAAAAAAAAACTAAAAATCATAAAATTAAATTCATATTCTAAAAATAAAATAAAGACTAAATAAAAATAAAACTAAAAAGAAAAAAAATAAAAATAAAATTTAATAAAACTTAAATAAAAATTCTAAAAAGAAAATGTAAAAACTAATAAATAAATTAAAATCCTAAAAATTCTAATCCTAGTAAAATAAAACTAAACAAAAACTAAAAACTAATAAAATCAAAATCAAAATAAAATAAAATAAAATATAAAAATAGAAAATAAACCTAAAAATTCTAAAATAATCCTAAAATAAATTCTAGAAATTCTAAATAAATCTAAAATAAATCCTAAAAATAGAATAACTCAAACTAAAAATCTAAAAAATAATAAAAAAAAAGGGCAAATTAGACACACACGGGGTTCGGGGTTGGTTTAGGCTAGGTTTGGGTAGGATGAGGTTACGGGGCAAGGGTATTTAGCTCCATAAAATGCACAATTGTCTTGAAATACGCATTTGAACACCGCAACGTGCATTCGGCCTACAAAATAAACATTTAAGCACATAAGACCCATATTACCGAGAATTAGCAACTAATGTACGCTATTTGGGGTATAAATTGTACAGTTTTGGGTGCTTATCAAATATACATATATATGTAATGTATAGATATGTATATAGTGTGTGCCAAACTCAAAATAACCCTTGAATTATTTATGAAATGTATTAATTTTTTTATAATTGTGTAATAAATCATATTACTTTATTCCTTTGTTAGGTCTTAAATTATTATGGGAGATAATCAACCACCAACCAAGAAAGGGAAAACTATTTTTTCGTTCTTTAAAAAGAGAGAGAATGATGAGATATCAGGAGGGTGTACACCTTCCCCGTCAAATAAGGATAATGATAGTCCTGATTTAACCTTCCTTCCATATCTCAAGTAGTGGAACCAATACCATTTTCTTCTTTTACTATTGAACGAGATCCGGGATTACGTAGTTCGATATGTGATATAGAATCTCTTGCTCGACGAGATGAGATTAGAAGAGCATACATTAATTTCGGGCCTTATCAACCTAAACTTTCTGAGTATCGAAGGACTTTATTTGGTAAACAATATCGGCGATTTCAATATGCGTGGTTTAAACAGTTTCCTTGGCTAGAGTATTCCCCTTCAAATCATAAAGCATATTGTGTTCCATGTTTCTTTTTGAAGATGAAAATAACCCAGCGAGTCGTTCTTCACTTACTACTGATGGGTTTGATAGCTGGAAGAGAGTAAATGATGGGGCCAAATGTGCATTCTTACTTCATATTGGAGGGTTATCTTCACCACATAGCAAATCTGTGGAATCTCTTAACAATTTAAAAAATTCAGTACAACATATTGACAAATTGATTAATGCGCAATCGACTGAGGAAGTTATGAAGAATAGAATGCGTCTTATGGAAAGCATTCGAGCTGTTCGATTTCTTGCACTTCAAGCAGTGGGTTTTAGAGGCCCTGATGAAGGCCCAAAGTCTTTGAATCGTGGGAACTTTGTTAAATTATTGAAGTTCAAATCTGAAGGGAATGATGAGCTTTCAAGTATATTTTTAAATAATGCTCCAGGCAATGCTATATATACTTCTCACTTAATTCAGAAGGAGATTTTAAATATCTTAGCTAATAGAGTGAGAAAGATGATATGTGATGAAATAGGGGGAGGAAAGTTTTGTATTCTTGTGGACGAATCTCAAGATGAGTCCAAAAGGAAACAAATGGCCCTTGTGTTGAGATATGTTAAGAAAGAAGGTTTGATAGATGAACGATTTATTGATATCGCGGGGGTTGAAAACACATCAGCGCTAAATCTTAAAAAAGAGATATCTGCCATGCTTGTTCGTTATAATCTCCCGATTGAAAACTTACGAGGTCAAGGGTACGACGATGCTAGCAATATGAGTGGCCAATGGAATAGATTACAGCCATTGTTTCTTAAGGATTGCCCATATGCATATTATGTTCATTGCTTTGCTCATCAGCTTCAATTAGCTTTAGTTGCAGCAGGAAAAGAAGAGCCTAGTGTTTGGCAATTCTTATCCCACTTAACTTGTATTGTGAATCTTGTTGCTTCATCTCCAAAACGTTTGTCAGAGTTAAAATTTTCACAGAAGAATGACATCGAACGTATGTTGGCCAGTGGTGAACGACAATCTGGTAAAGGGGCTAATCAAATTGGTAATTTGCATAGACCTGGAGCTACTCATTGGAGCTCCCATTATGATTCGGTAAGGGACTTGATGGATATGTATGATGCTAGTTGCATAGTTATTGAGGATCTTAAAAAGAGTGGAGCAAGTCCACAAATACGCGGGTAAGCTCGCGATGTGTTCAAAGCTATGAGGGAGTTTGAATTTATATTTATTATGTTTTTAATGTACGAAATCATGGGGATCACTAACGTGCTCTGCCAAGCCATACAACGAAAAACTCAAGACATTTTAAATGCTATGAAGTTAGTCTCTACAATAAAAGATCTTCTTCGAAAATTGAGATAAGATGGTTGGGGAACTTTTCTTGAGACTGTGACATCATTTTGTACTCAAAATTTCATTCCTATACCGGATATAAGTTCTCGTTTTGGCGAGGGTACAGGTCGTCAATGTCAACAGCAAGATCACATCTCAGTTGAACACTATTATCACTATGATGTTTTTAATGCCACAATAGATTTTCAGTTGATAGAGTTAGAACATCGATTTTTCGGGGGGATAGTAGAACTTCTTACTCTTAGCTCAGATTTGGATCCTAGTGACTCTTTTTCATCATTTAATGTTGAGGGTATTTGCAAGCTTGCAGAAAAATTTTATCCCGAGGATTTTGACGAACAAGATATCCATCGCTTGCGATGTCAGTTGATGCATTATCATCTTGATGTAGTTAGTGATCCCGAGTTTCAAAAAGCTTCAACATTAGGTGAGTTATGCCGACAACTGTATGTAAGCAGAAAGATTGATGACTATTATTTGATTGATAGATTGATTCGTCTCCTCCTCACTCTTCATGTTTCCACTGCGACTGCTGAAAGGGCTTTTCCCGGTATGAAACATGTTAAAACATCAGTTCGCAACTCAATGGGGGATGAATTTCTTGCCGATTGCTTGTCTATCTTCCTTGAACGGGACCTCGCTTTGAGCATTAATTTAGACTCCGTGATCGATGAATTTGAATCATTAAAGACTCGTCGGTCAAAATTTCGATAGATTTTTTGTAATTAATGAATGTGAATATTTAGAAATAGGGGAACAATTTCGGTAACATTTCTTTAGTTTATCGTGAATAAATTTTATTATTGAACTAAATTTTTTCGTGAATTTTTTTCTTATTTTATTATATTATATTTTTTACGGACTTTGACTTGTTAGCCCACCCCTTCGTGTAAACCTGGTTCCGCCCTTGCCACTCGTGTCATAGAAATCAAGCAACTGCAGCACAACGCACATTGTTGTGTGTTTTAAAAGTTAAATGCAACTTAATAATATAGACACTATAGTCCTTAGTTAAAATTCTCTGTAAAATCAACAAAGGAAAAACAAAAAGATGGCGAGGGCACAATTAACAAAAGAAAATGTTGCGCAAATATTGATAAGAAAAACAAAGTGTGCAGCAAAGGTTGGCTATAACATTGTTTATGTTTAAGCACGTACAAAAGATAATGCAGGCTCCGTGATATATGCATAGCATAGCGTTAACATCAATATTAACTAAGGCCCGTTTGGTTGTGCAAATTGTTTAATTATGTAAATTGGTTCATTATGAATTAGTGAATTGTAAATGAGTGGATTTGATATAAATTTATATCCAATTTTACACGATGTTTGGTAATCTTAAAATTGATGTTAAGGTTCAATCAGGAAAAAAAGTTAAGAGAGAGAGAGAGAGATGATCGACCGCGATGAACTTTCTAGGATATGATTCTATTTCAAATGGATACATTTCACTTTTTTGTGAAATACTACAATCATATTTTACACGGGAGTTAAAATGGGTCAATTAATGAATCCTTTATTAATCAAACCAATCAATTAATGGGTCAATATACAATTTCTGGATAACCAAACAGGATCTAAATCAGGGCACTTATTAGTCTGTGTTTGACGTGTCTGAACCATCCAAAATGATTTTTCCTCAATTTATTTCTCTTCCATTTATCTTCTATACGAACTACTTCTATTGTTCTACTATTTAACTAATATGTTCATTTATAATTTTATCATTTCAAATTTTACCATGCATCCATCTTTAACATCCACATCTCTGCCACCAAATACTAATAATTACAAAATATTCTTTTGTGTTCCGAATCCAAATTTTTAAAAGGGGATTTATTAAACCACCATACACATGGGAGTCACCAACACATTCCATTACATATTCTGAATACTAAATCATGTGCTTCAACGAATACCAATTCCAAATATCAATAATAATGTCATATAGTTTGTATGAGTATGCTTAGGCGGGTTAGGTGTTAATTTGACAATATCATCACTTGATGCGAGTGTAGAATATGAAAATGTTACAATGGGGAATCACTTTATCTCGGAAGTTCTAAATATCAACTTTTAGTAGTTTAATGACCTAGAATAAGGCTTGTATTTCTTTATCTTCTCTTTATAATATTTTATTGTTTTATTTTTCCCCTATCTTGAAGTATTTGTGCCTCTTAAATTACCAAACTAATCCCCCACGGTACATTTAGACCCTCCAATCTTCCCAGGAAGATTTGAACTCTTGACCTCCAGTTGTGAAGTAAGAGCCCCAAAAAATATTTACTCATTCCTCGTACCAAAAAATTTCCATTTCCCTTTCAAACAGAAAATGTTCCACGAGTTAGTACTGTAGAAGACAAGAAAATATTTACCCATTCCTCGTATCAAAAAATTGTTCAGTTGGATGTGACAAGATAATGTAAGTAATGGCGCGGAAGCGTAAAATAATTATTATCTACACAACAACAACAAAGGAAAATGAATAAGGGTTTCTTATTTCTCTCTCTAGTCTCTCAATATCAAATAAGTAAAAGTGATACAAATGAGGCCTTCCGGCTATTTATACTAAAGCTACAAAAAGGAGATAAATAATAAAAATTGCTAAAATGACGATTATATCCCAATTCTCCTATATCATTCTCCCCCGTGAGAGGAATCCATATGTGCCAAATATTGTCGAAAGAAATCAGGATCAACATCCTTCAATGTGGCCTCGGTAATTTAAGAATCTTCCGCCTCGGAGCGTCCAACCCAATGGACCAAGTAACGGGTGTAGTCTCCTGAAGAGAAAGAGACAAACGTTTAATCAAGGATGCCCACGATACGATCCACATGTGAACGGACCGGGTGGATAGAGGATAAGGGAAGTGGAATGGTTGGTGGGTGGGTACCTAGAAATGGAGAAAGATCCACCACGTTGAACCTGCGGTGCATGCGAACTCAGGCGGAAGGTTAACCTCATAGGCATTCAACCCACAAGATAGAATAATAGGAAAAGGTCCAAAGTGGCGCATAAGAAGCTTATTGCCTTTACCTGACCATCTCGCCTTGAAGGCGGGCACGGCGTCAGCTTGAATGGAAGTCAAGTGTGTCGCAAACTCCTTCGCGAAGGTACATGTAGGTATTGTCGGTAGAAGATTGGTGAGATCAATGGGCATAGTGAGAGACTGACCCAACACAATCTGAAAGGTTGAGAGACTTGTGGAACGGTTGACGGCATTGATAAAGGCAAACTCGACATATGTAATCACTATATCCCACCTACAGAGATGCTCCGATGTCAGACACCATAAAAGGTTACTGATGCGAGGGGAACCGAGTGTTCGTGTAGGGACACTATCGTTGATTTCGGCTCCCTCTCTACATACAAAAATCTAAGCTACAACTACACTTCACAAGCAAGCACAGCGGTAAGTCGGGTATCGTAAGAAATCCACAGGGTGTGATTAAATTTTAGATTTTAATTGCTTTAAAACTTCAATAATAAAAGTTTAAAAGGTGATAGTCGGGAATGGTGACAAAAGAAAAGAATAAGTTACGCTACACAAAAGTAAAGCGAGGATCAGGATCGCATCCAACCACACGGATCGAAACAACTACTAATCAAGATTTTGGCTCGAAAATAATTTAATCGAGCATTTTCAATTAAGCATAAACATCACACAATAAGGAATTCAATCCAAAGTTGTGGGATTAAACATTTAACGGAAAATGGTCACACGCGGATTAAATTCGGATTATCGCTATAAACACTAAAGTTGCGTGACAAATAAAGTTAAACGCATAACAATCCAACTTTAATAAACGCGGTTTCAATTAAACGCAATTTTACCCAAAACCCTAACTTTCGTGGTCCAAACCCGTAAATGGCGGAACGAAATCCCGACCCTATTTATCTAAGGGCACATAATGATTAAACTAGATTACAACTAATTAAACTAGGAAATCAAGAAATAAAGCAATTAAACTAATTAACAAAGCATGAAACTAATCTACAAAGCAAGAATAAAGGAAATACACACTATATTAATGGAGAGGGAAGATGAAAGTACCAATTACAAACCCAAATGGGTTTCAAACCAAGAGAGGAGGAAGAAGATCTCTCAAATCCCCCCAAACCCTAAGCTAAACTAACCTAAAATGAAAGATATCAACTCAAAATGAGATGGATTGGTTTTATACATAAACCCTAATGGCAAACTTGTAAATAAAGGGAAGAAAAATAAAAATCTGCAGGGCCGAATCGATTCGAAAATGGGCCGAATCGATTGGGAAACAGGGGAAATTTTCTGGTGCATTCGGAATCGATTCGGATTTTGGCCGAATCGATTGGGACCCTACAGGTCTGCAATTCTGCAGTATTGTCCTGTTTTACGGAAAATGCCGCCATTTCTTCGTTATAGCTCGAAATTAGGCACGCTCGGAGTCTACGCGAAGATAACTCAGAGGGATACAACATCGAAGAAGACATTAGGCTAAAAAACCAAAATATGTAATGAATAAAATGCCCTTGAATGTGCCCTTGAGTGTGAATTTGAAGTAAAAATCATCCTAAAAATGCCATAACTCCTTCGACACAACTCGGATTCATGCACCGTCAATGGCCACGCGAAGAGAAATCAAAGGGATTCAACTTTCGTGAAGAGATCGGGATTCAAACCCGAATGCTGAAATTACTAAAATGCCCCCGAAGCTGTAATAGTCGATGAAACTTTTCCGAAAAGCGTCTGAACTTCATACTAGGCATCCAAATACCTACCAAAGCTAAATTAACCCCTGCAAAACATGTTAACATAGAAATCTGAGGTTGTCTGGTTAACGAGCATAAGTATAGGGATTAAGATACCCAAGGGGCCTAATAAGGCATAGGTTAACGAGTGAAATACGTAATATTTGCGTCGTATCACACCCCTTAACTTACACATTGCTAGTCCCTAGCAATGAAATAGGAAACAACAAGAACTATAAGAAAATCACAAACAGGATACAAGTAAAATATGGGATGAAAAAGTAATAAAAAGATAAGGCCACTTTCGCAGGCGAACGATTGCATTTAGCATATGCAATAAGCCGTTAAATCCCTAGGTTACCCTAGTGGACAAGTGTCGTCTCGTGAGGGTTTTCAGGGATGAAACCCATAAACATCATATAGTTCCCTCAAAATATGCCCAAACCAACATGCGACAAGCCCAACAATGGAGAAAAATATTTCAAACGCGTTATTAGCATATTGAATAAATTCAAGCTAAAGTCCGTTGTTATTAACAGGTTGAATGCACCTCATAGAATTGAAACTTTAAAAGTGGGAGGGGGGAGAGCATATGCAAAATATGATTTGGCAAAAACTTAAATAAATCGGATAAACATAAAAGCATGCATATATTCAATCCTCACGGGAATTACACTCATCAAGCGAATTCACTCGAAACAGAGAGGTAACATACGGAACATGCAGGCATAAGGAGTAAATGTAAATGGAAACTAGGTCGCGCACATGTCACAAATGAAGAACGATATATATAAACTGAAAAATTGTAATCTCAATGAAAGATACCACTCATTAAAAGAGGCAAAATGCATTTTCACAGATTATCAAAACTATTATGACTTTTAAATTAAATTCACCCTAAGATCACATAAGACTTGATAGGGTTATAATATAGGGTAGGCTAGGGTACAAAATGAAATGAATGTATGTACGGATTCAAAGTGTTCGAAATGAAAACTCGGGATAATGGGAAAATGCGGGCAATAGAAAAATTGGAAAACAAGTTCCAAAAGGGCATTAGATATATCATCGGGGAGAGTAATCAAAGCTTATTGAACTATATACACAACATATACAACTTTCTCTTTTCTTTTTCTTTTCTTTTCTTCTTTTTCTCATGTTTTCTTTTCTTTTCTTTTGCTTTTTGCTTTTTCTTTTCTTTTTCACTACACTTTCTTCTCTTTTCTTTACTTCACAAACTCTCATATGCCTAAATTGCAACTGACATCATAACAACATCATCCAATCCCAAGTAACATTCCAAACAAAGGTATGGAAGGTGTATGTATGGTTTAAAACTCCAATTTGGAGTTGGTTATGGGAATGAGGTTATGAAACGAAGGGCTATATTTAGGCTCAAAGGGGTTAACGAGGGTAAACATTTAAGGATGAGGTCAAGGCTAATATGTGTGATATAACAAAGATGGCCTATGATCATTTCACAAAGTTTACGCAATTCTCGAGTCAAAAAAATATATGGAGATCGTGATCAAGTAACACATTTCAAGTATGAACTCAATTAATGGACGGTCAAATGAAAGATTAGTGAGATTACCAACGAAATCAACATTTTCAAAGAGGAAAGAATAATGTATAACACTCACTAACGACGAAAGGTACAAAGCTTACTCGGTGTAAGTATATACAATGCAACAAAAGATTATCGAGTTATAAAAATCTGAAACTACATCAATATAACAAGGAAAGTGCATATGCTCATGGGATAAAGTTTAATTCATGAAGTTATTCACAATATCAATGATTTAAGGACTAAAGTCTAATAACTTCTAAAATCGAGAACATGCATCATTGAGTTGTCTATTGGATCGGGCAATTATTAAAATTTATCATTGGAAACAAGGCAAAATGCCCAACAAAGGAGAAAAAAGAAAGAAAATATTTTTGAAATTTTTCAAATTTTTCACAAAAAGGCATACTTAGTAACTAAATGTGAGCAAATCCATAGGCAAAACATAGAAATGGATAAAATACCCTACACCCCTAACTTAAATGTTTCATTGTCCTCAATGCGCATTAAGAACACAACACAAAGAGAGGAAAAGAACGATATTACCCAAAATTGGAGCGATCTCCATAAGCACGAGTCCAAAGGAATCTACAAAACAAGTTAGTACCGAGCATAGCAAAAACAAGTAACAAAAAGTTAACTAATTACACTAGACTAAATTAAAAGAAAAGAAATAAAATTAAAAAGCTAACTATTTACAACCTACTATTTAGGCTTCACACTAACTATACACTACAAGTCTAAATAGTTGAGGGTCCACCCAAATAGGGATTTGACTTTGAAGGCATATGTAAGGCGAAAGAAATGAACCATCGTCAATTAAAAGTTTTGGAGGGACGATGGGGGATTTGGATACTACGAGGGACAAGACTACATTAGTCTCAGAAAAATCAAAATCACATCCCTAAGATTCTTCAATTGGAAGGGGAGGTGGGGCAAGTGCAAGTGAAAATCCCATGAGATGAAGCATCTCAAAATAACATACTCGTTTAAGAATCGGGTCAAAGTCCTCAAGACTTTCAACCGATTCTTGTGATAAATTTAATTGTTCGGGAATAGTAGGGAGTAAAGGAAAAGAAGGACCATCAACCTCAATACAATCGGAAGAATTAATAAGAGGTTGAAAATCAAAAGTGCTAAAGCTTGGCTCACTCTCAATGATTTCTTCAACAAAAAGGAGTGGAGGTGAAACGCAAGTTTCAACCTCGACCCAGTTTTGTAAAGAAATAATCTCATCGAGCTTGGCATCATTTTCTAGAAACCAAGCTTGAGAACTTTCGGATTGGTCATTCATTTCCTTAATCATTAACTCATAATCAAATGAGCAAGAAGACATTTCATCTTCTTGTGCGGGTTGCTCATAGCTAACGGATTCCCCGCATTCCAAATTACCCTCACAAGGCGATGAGGGATCACTTACATACTCTTGAATTTCACGCTCAATGCAGTCATCTTCAAGAATTTGTAGGCATTCTCTCATTGTTTTGGGATTATAACTTGGAAAACAATTCTCATAACAATTAAGGTTATCTAAAGCGTAATTGATATACCCATATATACCCTCGGCTAGGCCGAGGGCGCCCTACAACTGGACGAGGCCCAGACGACCCTTCAAGGGGACGACCCCTCATCACGGTCCAGACGACCCTTCAAGGGGCCGACCTCTCATCATGGTCCAGACAACGCTTCAATGGGCCGACCCCTCATCATGGTCTGGACGACCCTTCAAGGGGCCGACCCCTCATCATGGTCCAGACGACCCTTCAAGGGGTCGACCCCTCATCATGGTCCGGACGACCCTCCGAGGGTACGACAGTACAAGGCCCAAATTGGGCCAGACTCGCTACCAGAAAGAACTTTTCCCTCGGCCTCATATCACAGGCCAAGGGTGACGTCATCACAGCGTGTGGTTTGGGAGACGCGTGAGGCTCATATGGCATGTGGAAGACCGTTATAACAATATCACCCTCAAATGAGGGAATATTATGTCATCATTTATCATCTACAGGTGTCAGCATGGGATTGGCTAGATCACTATTCGCATGCACCATGCATACTTAGGGGGTACACTACACCCCCAAGACTTATATATACTGGTCATCTACAACCCTACAGGAGGAGGGATCAATAGTTGTAACCCTAGCAAAAACTCTGCTTATACACACAGTAAAGAGAGAAAGGGAGTTCATGTGCATTGTATCCAAGGCCATTACAGCCCATACTTAGTGGATCACACACTCACAGTGGATGTAGGCCAAATTGGTTGAACCACTATACATCATTGTCTTACTCCTCTTATACTCATCTCCTTCTATATACTTATACATATACATCTCTATGGTTGCCATTGTTGCTACTGTTTGAGCTCATCATCACTTATCTGGTGGTACTGAATCCAAGCATCATCAGTTTGGTGTCGTCTGTGGGAACGAGAAGACATCTCTTCCTTTATACAGCTAGAACTCACTGGGCACTCTGGTGGTGAACCAGTTCTCCCCCTGAGAGGAGATGTTTCACCATTGAAAGAGACCCACTAAGGTTCTCAAGCTCACTAGTCTTTTTTCTAGTTCATCTTTTCATAGCTCAAACACATGGCACCAGAGATGCCACCACCACCACTCCCTCCACCGGATAGTGGAGTAGGACCCAGTTCCAGTCAGCCACCACCTCAGTCTGAGATGATTGATGTGGCGACAGCCTTAAAGTCTCTGGAAGCAAGCCAACGAATCATGCAGGAGCAGTTCACAGCTCTAAGCCAGAACATACTAAGACCACCAGGGGTCTCACCTGAGATGATTACTCCGGCAGCGGCTCCAGGGCAGCATGAGGCCAGGGGACCACCCCAGGCACCACGCAAAGACCTACCACCCCCTCAGTGGCGTAGGGATGTTTCTGACCCCCGGAGTCTACGCCTGGGGAGGCAGGGAAACCCTTGCCCTGAGGACAGGTATAACGATCTGGAGGGAGAGGAGGCCCCCATAGAATGCTGGGAACCATATGAAGTCTCCAACAACACTGTACGACCTCTCCAGGAGAGTAGAGGGAAGTGAGGGAGACCAAATCCTGATGATCGCCCAAGAGGCTCTAATTTTGATCGCTTGAGCAGGGGGTCAGCCTTTGAGAGGCTGGGCCCAGTAAATGACTTGCGGGAAAAATTGTCCAGATCAAGGAGCGCCGCGAGGTCCATAAGGGAGGCAGCATATGGCCTACCCCACGGGGGCCGACCCCTAGTACGGGACGACGGTCAGGGGGAAGTAAATAGCCGACACAGGCCAGTCGCGGCAGAACCCTCCGTCCATCTCAAAGAGGCGGCAGGGGATAACATCGGCCAAGTCGACCCTACGAGGCCCTAGAATGACTCGATCCAGCGACTGGAGGATAAGATTGGCGATATACTGAAAAGCCGAGACCCTCTTCAGAGGGGATACACCATAGGCTCACCCTTTGTGGCGAAGATAGTCAACTTCCCTACGCCATGAAAGTTCAAGCCACATGTGGTCACCCCAAGATATGACGGGAGCACCGACCCTGTCCACCATATTGAGATGTATCAATCAGCAGCAGACATATACTCTATCTCAGATAAGATGAGGTGTCATGCCTTTTCTGGTACCCTGACTGGGGCTGCACATGTCTGGTACACGTCTCTCCCAAAAAACTCCATTGAAAACTTTAAGTAGTTGGCAGACCGGTTCATCCATAACTTTTGCTTTGGGATGAGGCCACAGAAGAAGACCACCCACCTACTCTATGTTAAGCAAGGGAAAAATGAGAGTCTAAGGGACTACATAGCCAGATTCAACAAAGAAAAGTTGGAACTGGAAGACTATGAGGAGAGCATAGCTATGACAGCCCTGATTGGAGGACTCCAAAAGGGGAAGCTGTTATGGAAGCTTGCTGAAGACCCTCCGAGGACGATGGCTGAATTGCTGTCAATAGCGGGAAAGGTAATGAACGTCGAAGAGGCGATGGTTGTAAAATACTGGTGGGGGTAAGTACCCTAAGAAGAACAAAGAGGGGAAAAAGAGGTCTACGGACGACAAGTTCGCTAGTTACACCCCTCTGACGGTCAGCTGTGAACATATTCTCAACGAGATAAAGAGTGACCGATCCCTGAAGTGGCCGGAGAAGTTGAGGGCAGCCCTCAACAAGAGGAATAAAAATATGTGGTGTGAATTTCACCAAGACCATGGCCACGTGACAGACAAATGTTTTGCTCTAAAAGATGAGATTGAGAAGATGCTGAAAGAAGGGAAGCTCAGGAAGTATGTTGACAAAGGTGCCTTCAAGAGGGGCCGAAGGGACGATCCCAGAAAGAAGTGAGGTGATGCATGTAGAGAAGGTCCTCAAAAAAGAGGGGACGACCCTTCTGACGATGAGGACGACCCTGACCTCCCGCCGAGAGACGACCACGGCCCTGTCAAGAGGCTTAATATGATCTCGCTCGGAGTAGGAATAATCTTCGAGGGCCTAGCAGGAGGAGGGTCGGAGGTCGCCGACAGGAAGGCCCATGTGGCTGAGGCCAAGGCAATGACGAAGACAGTACACTCAACCTCCCTGGAGGCAAAGTCATAAAAAGATAAAGAAGGTCGATATGGATACTCTGATAGTGGGATTCTCAAGAATGGACTTCAAAGGCCTCTTAGCCCCACATGATGACCCTCTCGTCATCACTACTAGGGTACACGGGTGTGAGGTGTCGAGGATACTGGTCGATGGGGGTAGTTCTGCAGACGTGATGTTTTGGCCATGCTTCAAAGCCTTAGGTCTCGGCCGTGCAAGACTTGTCCCGTACCATCACCCATTAATTGGGTTCAGTGGGGAAAAGGTTCATCCCCTCGGAGTATATGAGGCCGATGTCAGGATGGGGGACGAGTGGCTGAGATGGATTACTAAGAAGGTCAGCTTCTTTGTGATGGACGAACATGGCTTTTCGGCCTACAATATTATACTGGGGCGGGTAGCCCTCAAGGGGTTTGAAGTTGTGCCGTATACGGTCCATCAGATGGTTAAATTTCCAACCCCTTACGGGGTGGGAGAAGTTCAGGGAGACCAGACGACAGCACGGTAATGTTATTACAACTCTGCGGAAGAAAGAGAGGCACACAAGAGGGCATCAACCACTTACAATATTGATACCCTAGACCCCAGGGATGAGACAAAGCTAAAGAAAGGAGAGGCTGCGGAAGAGGTAGAATCCATCATCCTCAATGAGGATAACTCGGAAAAAATTGTCCAAGTCGGCAAGTCTCTGAAGCCAAATATCAAGGAAGATCTCATTAAATTGTTGAGGAGAAGACAGAGCGTCTTTGCGTGATGTCACGCAGATATGCCGGGAATCGACCCCAAGATCGTGTGCCACAAGCTCAAAATGGTAGAAGGTGCAAAGCCAGTGAAGCAGAAGAGGATAATTTACTCTAGAGAGAAGTATGAGGTCATAAGGGATGAGGTCAAAAAATTAGAAGATGCGGAGTTTATCAGAGAGGTTATCTACCCTGAATGACTATCCAACGCAGTCATTGTCCCAAAGGCCAACGGGAAGTGGAGAATATGTGTGGACTTCACCGACCTCAACAAGCACTGTCCCAAAGACAGTTTCCCTCTCCCCCGCATTGACCAGATGGTAGATGCTACCGCAGGCCATGAGCTCATGAGCTTCATGGATGCCTATTCAGGATACAACCAGATCTTCATGGACCCTGAAGACTCGGAGAAAATAGCCTTCATTACCGATAAGGGGACATACTGTTATAGGGTTATGCCCTTTGGTCTGAAGAATACAGGGGCAACGTATCAGCGCCTTGTAAATAAAATGTTTGAAGACCAAGCTAGGAAATCTATGGAGGTCTATGTAGATGACATGCTGACCAAGAGCCTAAAGGCAGAGGATCATGTAGCTGACCTGGAGTGGACCTTTAATACGATGGACAAATACCAGATAAAGCTCAACCCGGCCAAGTGTGTCTTCGGGGTCGGAGCAGGAAAATTCTTGGGGTTTATTGTCAACCAAAGAGGCATCGAGGCCAAACCGGAGAAAATAAAGGCCCTCCTGGAAATGAAGACCCCCAGGACCATTAAAGACATTCAGAGGCTCACGGGGCGGGTGGCTGCATTGAATAGGTTCATATCCAGAGCCACAGACAAGTGTTTACCATTCTTCAAGATCCTTAGGAAGGCCTTCGAATGGAGTGAAGAGTGTGATGAGGCTTTCAGGGAGCTAAAGTCATACTTAGGGTCTCCCTTGATGTTATCACGACCAGTGCAGGGTGAACGACTTTACATGTATCTAGCTGTCTCTGAGTCAGCCATTAGCGCAGCAATCGTCAAAGACGAAGACGGGGTACAGAGGCCAGTGTATTTCAACAGTAAGGCACTTCAGGGGGCGGAGTAAAGATACCCGAGGATGGAGAAGTTAGCCTACGCCTTGATGCATGCATCAAGGAAGATGAAGTTATACTTCCAGTCCCATACAATGGTCATCCTCACTGACTCTCCTCTTAGGCAGGTCCTACACAAGCCAGAAAAATCAGGCAGGTTAATGGCCTGGGTTATAGAGCTGGGGGAGTTTGACATTGTGTATCAGCCTAAGACGACCATTAAGGGGCAAGCACTGGCGGATTTCGTGGCCGAGTTTACTTGGGAAGATGATAAAACCGAGGGTGAGAGCCTCAGGAAGACAGATACCCAACAAGACAGGCTCATCGATACACCTGCGGATAAGGCTGAGACAAGAACCGCTAGAAGGAAAGTGGCTGAAAAAGAAGAGGGAATATACCTCTTTAGACAGGGATCCCTCACCGAGGGAAATTTCTCAGAGGAAAAGACCGTGTGGAGCCTCTTCATCGACGGGTCCTCTTGCAAAAGCAAAAGTGAGGCTGGATTAATAGTGTCAGCACCCGATGGCACAGACATTGAGTACGCCCTGAGGTTCAACTTCAAGGCCTCCAACAACGAGGCCGAATATGAGGCCTTGATAGCAGGCCTCTACTTGGCCAAGTCTCTTGGTGTCGGGCAGATTTTAGTTCATAGTGATTCGAGGCTAGTTGTGAATCAGATACTAGGAGCCTACGAGGCTAAGGACGAGAGGATGAATAGGTACCTTGAGAAGGTGGGGTCATTACTGAAGAGCTTCAGAGAAGTAAAATTAAAGAGGATACCTAGGCTCGATAATGGCCGAGCCGATGCACTTGCCAGGTTGGCCTCAGCAACTAGGACAGACATCAGGAGGACAGTTCCAGTGGAAATTTTGCTTCGACCAACTATTAAAGATGCTAAGGGTACACTTGGCACTTGCCTGAGTATCACTAAGGAAGCCTCATGGATGGACCCTCTAATCAGATACATTAAGGAGGGGGAGATGCCAGAAGCAAGGCAAGAAAGGAAGAAGTTGAGATACAAAGCTGCAAAATTCACTATCATTGGGGACACCTTGTACAAAAAGGGGTTTTTGCTCCCCTTACTTAGGTGTGCACACCCATCTGAAGTCCCTTCCATTTTGCAAGACGTGCATGAGGGGTCATGTTCAAGCCACATTGGGGGCAGGTCCTTAGCGAAGAGGGTGATCACCCAAGGGTACTGGTGGCCGACCTTGGGGAAAGATGTCATGGCATATGTGAAAAAGTGTGACAAATGCCAAAGATTTGCCACCATCCCTCACCAACCCCATCAGCCTCTTACTTCCATTACATCCCCGTGGCCATTTGCAGTGTGGGGGATTGACCTAGTAGGACCTTTGCCTAGGGCCATCAATAACTATTGGTTCCTCATCGTGGCCATTGACTATTTTTCAAAATGGGTGGAGGCAGAGCTGATGGTAACGATCAGAGAGCAGAAGACCTTCCAATTTATATGGAGAAACATTATATGCATATATGGTCTCCCAAACACCCTCATCTCGGATAACGGGACTCAATTCAAGAATACATCTCTACAGAAGTACTGTGAAAGGGTGAGTATCAAACAACTCTTCTCTACCCCAGGCCGACCTCAGGCCAACGGGAAAACAGAAGTTACAAACAGGACGATCCTAGACGGGATCAAAAAGAGACTTGAGGAGGCAAAAGGAAGATAGGTTGAAGAGTTATATGCTGTACTGTGGGCCTACAGGAGGACGGCAAAGACCTCTACCAGAGAGACCCCATTCATGCTAGCTTATGGCTCAGAGGCCGTCATCCCCACTGAGATTGGGTTTCCTACTCATAGGGTCCAAATGTATGACCCCTAGAGAAATACGGAAGAGATGAGACTCGACTTAGACCTGATTGAGGAAAGGAGGGAAGACGCCAAGATAAGGCAAGCCGCCTACCAGCAGAGGACTGTAAGGTTTTACAATCAGAGGGTGAAACAGAGACCAATTGCAGTGGGGGACTTGGTCCTCAAAAAGACTTGGCAGAAGCCCAACAAGCTCCATCCTAATTGGCACGGCCCATATAGGGTCATCGATGAAGTTGTCCCAGGGACCTATAGACTAGAAAACCTAGAGGGGGAACCCTTTTCCAACACCTGGAATGCAGATCATTTGAAAAAATACTATCAGTAGTGTTGTAATGTCCTGGCGAACCATAATTGTAATGGGTGTTGCTCCAGTAGTACACTTTGGAAAATTAATGAGAAAAATCAGTGTTTCCTCTCATCTTGTGTTTGTCAGCTCTAATATGATTGGGATCATATTTGGAGAACGACCCTCGACCTATAATGAGGGTCAATGGAGGGGAAGACCCCATCATTGTCCTCAAGAAGGGCGAGGGAAGACTTTTAAAAACCATCAAATTGATAATTATAACCCTCAGCCTATAATGAGGGTCAATGGAGGGGACGACCCCACCATTGTCCTCAATAAAGACGAGGTAAGACTTTTAAAAACCATCAAATTGGTAATTATAACCCTCGGCCTATAATGAGGGTCAATGGAGGGGACGACCCCACCATTGTCCTCAAGAAGGACTAGGGAAGACTTTTAAAAACCATCAAATTGGTAATTATAACCCTCGGCCTATAATGAGGGTCAATGGAGGGGACGACCCCACCATTGTCCTCAAGAAGGACGAGGGAAGACTTTTAAAAACCATCAAATTGGTAATTATAACCCTCGGCCTATAATGAGGGTCAATGGAGGGGACGACCCCACCATTGTCCTCAAGAAAGACGAGGGAAGAATTTTAAAAACCATCAAACTGGTAATTATAACCCTCGGCCTATAATGAGGGTCAATGGAGGGGACGACCCCACCATTGTCCTCAAGAAAGACGAGGGAAGACTTTTAAAAACCATCAAATTGGTAATTATAACCCTCGGCCTATAATGAGGGTCAATGGAGGGGACGACCCCACCATTGTCCTCACGAAAGACGAGGGACGACTTTTAAAAACCATTAAATTGGTAATTATAACCCTCGGCCTATAATGAGGGTCAATGGAGGGGACGACCCCACCATTGTCCTCACGAAAGAAGAGGGAAGACTTTTAAAAACCATTAAATTGGTAATTATAACCCTCGGCCTATAATGAGGGTCAATGGAGGGGACGACCCCATCATTGTCCTCAAGAAGGACGAGGGAGGACTTCATGAGTTCATGTAAAGAATTCACAATACAAATCGCACGGAAGACAAATATGGAAGACAGCAAGAGAGACGATATTATTGAGGAAATATTACAAAAAGATGTTTATCCAACAAAAATAGAGTACAAAAATATTAGTTACATGAAGAGGGTATGGGCTACAGGCAGCCACCCTATTGAGCACCATCGGAGGGCAGTGATTTAACATTGATGATGGGGACTTCCTCGATGACCAAAACTGGTTGATCTTCAGATGTGCCAGTACCCTCAACATGCACCTGAGATTCCACCTGGGCCAAGGCCTCAGCAATCAGAGGGTCGTCCAATTGGACTACCTCTATGGAGGAGCGGACAGAAGATACTACGTCGGCAAACTTAAGGACAACCCATCGACAGGCCGTCCTAATTCCCCTCTTCAGGTATTCGAGGCCGAAGCCTTGAAACTCATTCGAGATTTTTTAGGCCTCCACGGCATCGACCTCAGATTTTTTGACAGCTGCCTCGAGATCGGCCTTGTGTTGAACCCCCATGTTAGTCAAGGCCTCGTCCTTCTACTTTATGAGCACATCCTTGGCCTGTAAATCTGCATCGTGCTGTCTCGTCAGCTCGTCCAGGACCTTGGCATGTTCGGTCCTGGCACTCTCCAGTGTAGCCCTTGCAGTATCCAACTCTGCCTGCAGATCAGCCTCACGTTGAATGGCCCTCTCGGCCTCATGAAATTTTTGCTGATTCTTCGCCATCCACTTGGTGGCGGAGGTAAATGCGCATACAGACTGCACAGAAATAATAAAGAGTTGCCAAGAGGCCGAGAAATAGTTTGTGAAAGAATGAAACTAAGGGAATGAAGTAAGATAAGTACCTGAGCCAGGGTATGCAGACCATAGTCATACACTTTTGCTGGAGGCATCTTGGATAAAAATTCATAATCGGCAGCCGAGGGGGTAGAAAATATGGATGCCTTGGCTACCCTCAAGTTCGCGATAAGAGAAGATGGCTCGGCCTTCAGAAGCGTCAAGTTCTGTGACCAGAAGGCCCCCATGCTGATGAAGAGGGGGTCCCCTCAGACGCCTCGACCCTTTCCCTCGTCCGTGAATATGGCCGAGGGTCGACGGGAACCTCAGGCTCCTTCCTCTTTTATCTGTTGAGGGTCGGCTCGACAGGTGTCGGCCCCGTGGTCTGCGTCTTTCTCAGAGCCTGCTGAGGCTCCTTGCCCTTTTTTCTTGCCCAAACCTGATAAAAAACTGGGAGCAGTCATTTCCCAAAGTTGATCTGATATACCAGAAGGACGACCTGAAAGGAGGATAACATGTCAGGAAAATGCAGAGGCAAATATGAAACACTTGAAAAAGTATAGAATGGGCAAAAAATAAGGTAACTCACATAGCTCTGTTAGGGGGCCGAACCTCAGACCAACTTCTTTGAGGAACTTGGGGGTCATCAGATCTTCAAATTTGGCAATTTTACCACCTTTCCCTCGTTTCCTCAGGTATTCGATTATGTCTTTCTCATCCAGACTAAGTCCGGGATCAGACCTGGCCTTCATCGAGGGGTTTTACCATCTTCTAGGAACCCTCGAACTATCATCCAAATGTTGAGACTCGGCAGAAAATTCCCACTCACCAGAAACGAAGAAAAATCTCTTCTTCCAGTCGTGGTTGGAGGTTTCCGCCACGTGGAGAAGTTTTTTGTCAGACCTCCTCGCCCCCAGGTGATAGTACCCAGGCTGTTTGGACGAGGAGGTGATATTGTAACAGGCCAAAAATACGGCGGCCATCAGTGAAAGCATTCTTCCACAGGGAGATGTAGCTAAGGATCGTCCTCCAGGAGTTGGGAGGAAGCTGAGAGGGGGCAACGCCAAGGGCTGACAGGATATTTACGATGGCAGGATGCAGAGGGAATCTGACACCCACCTTGAACATTTGTTCGTATACTTCAACCTCTCCCTCTTCACCCTCGAAGACCCTCTCAGACTCAGAGGGAACCCTAATAGTTATGTTGGAAGACACACCATATGCATGCCTCCACAGCAAGAGGTCGCGATCCCTGACTGAGGAGGTATAGGACGAGGCATGGGAGGTGTCAACTGGGTCAACATCTGATCCCTCACCATCGTTCTCTGTCCCCTCTCCCTCGGCCTCATCACCTGACAGAGGCCCCAGAGGAAAAGCCACCTGGAAAGCATGGGGGGATAGAGTTGTCATAGGGACAGCCTAGGAAGCAACCATACCCTCGGTCTGTCGGCCTGGGCCTGGATCGGACGTCTCTCTCCTCCCCGAAGGCCCAACGCCAGTTGGCGACGATGCTCTCTCATCCATCTCTTCTGAATGCCTCTCGGTTGGACGGCTGGACGACCCACAAGACTCAGACGGCTCAAATGTCTTTATTGTGGCAAGAGGAATGGGAAAAATGGGTCGTACCCAATTAGGGTCGGCCCCTCGTCTCCTCTCCTCCTCTTCCTCTATTCGTCTGATCTCTCTGAAGAGCTTCTCTCTCAAGGATGGGAATTCCTCGGCTAAATTATAAAGCCTCCTAAGCATTAAGGGGGGAACCCTACACTTGGAAGAATTTGGGTAACCTAATTACAAATAAGTTTGCAGTTAAATATAATGGACTTTTGGATTGAAACAAAAGAAATCGAGGGTTTTAAATCAAGAACACTCAAGAACACTCAAGAACGCTCAAGAACCAGTCGCCGGAGAAGACGCCGGAAAAATTATGAAACTGCCTAAGGAAAATCCGGCCCTACAAGCCTAAAACAAGAAAGCAAAAAAGAAATGAAAGTAAATAGGACACTGGGGCAGAGAGCTTACCTGAGGAGGAAGAGAGAGACTGCTAAACTCGGAATGTTGAAATTTGCAGAAATGGTGGTTTGTCTGTTGGAAATCTAGAGAGAGAAAGCTTGGGCGCGAAGAAGAAGAAGAAGAGAAGGAAAGGTTTCAAAAATTGCTTAAATACCTTAGTAATGAGTGGGCCCATTAACCAAGGAAGAGCACAGCCCACGAGGAGGGCATCATTAGGGCACAAAGTCCCAGGTCATGTGCAACCGCCACACTTAGAAACTGAAGCAACAATGGGCATCTGCCTAGATGTCACGACAGCTTGACAGGTGTCACTCATCAAACGAACCCTACACTTATCAAAAGCAACACTACCCCTCAGCCATCTCAACATCATCTATGGATAAGGGTTGGGGGGTGATTGATATACCCATATATACCCTCGACTAGGCCGAGGGCGCCCTGCAACTGGATGAGGCCCAGACGACCCTTCAAGGGGCCGACCCCTCATCACGGTCCAGACGACCCTTCAAGGGGCCGACCTCTCATCATGGTCTAGATGACCCTTCAATGGGCCGACCCCTCATCATGGTCCATACGACCCTTCAAGGGGCCAACCCCTCATCATGGTCCAGACGACCCTTCAATGTGCCGACCCCTCATCATGGTCCAGACGACCCTTCAATGGGCCGACCCCTCATCATGGTCCAGACGACCCTTCACGGGGCCGACCCCTCATCATGGTCCGGAAGGGTCCGACCCCTCATCATGGTCCGGATGACCCTCCGAGGGTACGATAGTACGAGGCCCAAATTGGTCCAGACTCGCTACCGGAAGGAATTTTGCCCTCGGCCTCATATCACAGGCCGAGGGTGACATCATCACAGCGCGTGGTTTGGGAGACGCGTGGAACAGTGCGCGTGAGGCTCATATGGCACGTGGAAGACCGTTATAACAATATCACCCCCTCACGTGAGGGAATATTATGTCATTATTTGGCATTTATAGGTGTCAGCAGGGGATTGGCTAGATCACCATTCACATGCACCATGCATGCTTGGGGGGTACACTACACCCCCCAAGACCTATATATATTGGTCACCTACAACCCTACAGGAGGAGGGATCAATAGTTGTAACCCTAGCAAAAACTCTGCTTATACACACAGTAAAGAGAGAAGGGGAGTTCATGTGCATTGTATCCAAGGCCATTAGAGCCCATACTTAATGGATCACACACTCACAGTGGATGTAGGCCAAATTGGCTGAACCACTATACATCATTGTCTTACTCCTCTTATACTCATCTCCTTCTATATACTTATACATATACATCTCTATGGCCGCCATTGTTGCTACTGTTTGAGCTCATCATCACTTATCTGGTGGTGCTGAATCCAAGCATCATCAGTAATAGCGAGACATTTCAAAATAAGCTATTCAACAAAAGCAACAAGTGCCAAAATTTCAACTTCTCAAAACAATCTAGCACAAGTCAAAAAGAATGGGGAAAATAAAGAATACAAATATGAATGAAAGAAATACTATGAAATAATAAAACAATTACAATCTAAAAACACACTCCCCGGCAACGACGCCATTTTTTATGCGAGGGGAACCGAGTGTTTGTGTAGGAACATTATCGTTGATTTCGGCTCCCGCTCTACATGCAAAAACCTAAACTACAACTACACTTGACAAGCAAGCACAGCGGTAAGTCGGGTATCGTAAGAAATCCACAGGGAGTGATTAAATTTTAGATTTTAGTTGCTTTAAAACTTCAAGAATAAAAGTGTAAAAGGTGATAGTCGGGAATGGTGACAAAAGAAAAGAATAAGTTACGCTACACAAAAGTAAAGCGAGGATCAGGATCGCATCCAACCACACGGATCGAAACAACTAATAATCAAGATTTTGGCTCGAAAATAATTTAATCGAGCATTTTCAATTAAGCATAAACATCACACAATAAGGAATTCAATCCAAAGTTGTGGGATTAAACATTTAACGAAAAATGGTCACACGCGGATTAAATTCGAATTATCGCTATAAACACTAAAGTTACGTGACAAATAAAGTTAAACGCATAACAATCCAACTTTAATACACACGATTTCAATTAAACGCAATTTTACACAAAACCCTAAGTTTTGTGGTCCAAACCCGTAAATGGCGGAACGAAATCCCGACCCTATTTATCTAAGGGCACATAATGATTAAACTAGATTACAAACTAATTAAACTAGAAAATCAAGAAATAAAGCAATTAAACTAATTAACAAAGCGTGAAACTAATCTACAAAGCAAGAATAAAGAAAATACACACTATATTAACGGAGAGGGAAGATGAAAGTACCAATTACAAACCCAAATGGGTGTCAAACCAAGAGAGGAGGAAGAAGAGCTCTCAAATCCCCCCAAACCCTAAGCTAAACTAACCTAAAATGAAAGATATCATCTCAAAATGAGATGGATTGGTTTTATACATAAACCCTAATGCTAAAATTGTAAATAAAGGGAAGAAAAACAAAAATCTGCAAGGCCAAATCGATTCAGAAATGGGATTAATAGATTCGGAAACAGGGGAAATTTTTTGGTGCATTCCGAATCGATTCGGATTTTGGCCGAATCGATTCGGACCCTATAGGTCTGCAATTCTGCAGCTTCGTCCTGTTTTACAAAAAATACCGTCATTTCTTCGTTATAGCTCGGAATTAGGCACGGTCAGAGTCTACACGAAGATAACTCAGAGGGATACAACATCCAAGAAGACATTAGGCTAAAAAATCAAAATATGAAATGACTAAAATGCCCTTGAATGTGCCCTTGAGTGTGAATTTAAAGTAAAAAAACATCCTAAAAATGCCATAACTCCTTCGATACAACTCAGATTCATGCACCGTCAGTGGCCACGCAAAGAGAAATCAAAGGGCTTCAACTTCCGTGAAGAGCTCAGGATTCAAAGCCAAATGCGGAAATTACTAAAATTCCCCCGAAGCTGCAATAGTTGATGAAACTTTTCCGAAAAGCATCTGAACTTCATACTAGGCATCCAAATACCTACAAAAGATCAATTAGCCCCTCCAAAACATGTTAACATAGAAATCCGAGATTTTCTGGTTAAAGAGCATAAGTATAGGGATTTAGATACCCAAGGGGGCTAATAAGGCGTAGGTTAATGGGTGAAATACATAATATTTGCGTCGTATCAGTTACCCATACTCCTATTGACCACCTCGGTCTGTCCGTCTGTCTAGGGGTGAAAAGCAGTCAAAAATTGAAACTCAGTTCGTAATAGACGGCATAGTGTCCGCTAAAAATGACCCGTAAATCGCATAACCTTGTTTGACGTAATGTTGTGGGGCATTCCATACAAACGTACAACCTCACATAAGTAAAAGGACGCGACATGAGAAACATCTGTCGTACGAGTACAAAGGATGAAGTGAGACATCTTGAGAACCGATACATAACGACAAAGATGGATTTGTGTCCGCTGGAAGTACGTGTGAGGCCAATAATAAAATCCATCGAGACATCCTGCCACGGGCACTTAGGTACTGGTAGTGGAGTGTATAAGCTAGCATTGGTATGCTGCCCCCTAATCGTCTGACAAGTGTAGCATCGCCTAATGAAGGTGTTAGTGTCGCGCCTCATAGTCGGCCAATAAAAAGTCTTGTAACATTGCGTGTGTACATGCCTGTCTCAGATGCCCTAATAGACTGCCACCGTGAACCTCGTATATGATCTTCTCCCATAAAAAGGAAGAACACAGAGCAGTCCCCCGATGTAAAAACCCATCATGTAATAGGTACTCACCCGACGCACCATTGCCCTACTAGTATGCGGTGAAAATAGGACCCAACTCCACATCAGTCGAGTAAAGGTTTCAAATCTCATCAAACCCAAAAGCCTGACTCCGCAAAGTCACCAAAGCATGAGCTCGCCGACTAAGTGCATCCGCTACCAAATTCTCCTTACCGAGCTTGTACTGGAGGTGGAAAGTGTAATGCTGAAGATAGGCGGTCTATTTGGCATGTATGTCACTAAGACGAAGCTAACTATGGAGAAATCGCAAGGCCTCATGATCAGACTTGATCACAAACTCCTTATGGATGAGATAAGATGACCAAAATTTCACTACCGTCACAACCGCATAGAAATCTAAATCATACGTAGAATAGTGCATTACCGCTCCTGTCATCTCCCGACTGAAAATGCAATGGGCTTCCCTTTCAGACTCAATACGGCCCCCACCCTTATTTTGCAAGCATCGCAAGATAAATTAAATGACTGATCAAAATCGCGTAAGTAGAGGATAGGAGAAGTCGTCATCAACTCCTTGATATGCGTGAAGGCTCGCTCGGCCTCCACAATCCACCTAAACTCGGCGCTCGAAGAAGTGTTAATCAAATCCGTAATAGGGGCGATAATGGTGTTGAATCCTGCTATAAATCGTCGATAAAACTCGGCGCGCCCGTGAAAGCTGCGGACCTGTGATACGGAAGTGGGTGTAAGTCAATCCACTATCGCCTGAATCTTGGCGTCATCCACCCTCACGCCGTCTTCCGATACCACGTACCCCAGAAAAATCACCAATGGAACCATGAAGGCGCCCTTCTTCAGTGTGAGGAAAAAGCGCTCAGCTCACAATACCTCTAAAACTTGGGTCACATGCCCAAGATGCTCCTCCTCGGACCGGCTATAAATCAAAATGTCGTCAAAGTAGACCAAGACGAGCTTGCCCAAGAAAGGATGCAAAATCTGAGTCATCCCCCTCATAAATGTATAAGGAGCATTGGAAAGACCGAAAGGCATCGCCGTCCACTCGTAAAGTCCGTCCTTGATCTTAAACGTCGTCATCCACTCATCCCCTGACCTCATGCATATCTGATGATAGCCACTCTTCAAATCAAGTTTGGAGAAGATCATCACTCCATGCAGTTGGTCCAACATATCCTCGAGCCTGGGGATAAGGAACTTATACTTAGGGGTGGCAATTTTAGAAACACGAAAACACGACACGAAATTGACCAAAATTTGACATGATATTTCATGTTCGTGTCGTATTTTTTTTTCACAACATCGTGTCGTGTTCGTGTCAAAATTATGAGTCGTGTTATCGTGTCTTGTCGTGTTAATCGTGTTTTTATTCAGGTTATCATGTCTATTTATGTTTAATTTAGCGTAAAATTTTGAAATATTGTGTAATTCGTGTCGTGTTATGTCGTTTTTATTTGGGTCGTGTTCGTGTCAAATAAAAAAATACGAATTCGTGTTGTGTCGTGTTCGTGTCTAAAAAACCCTTGTCGTGTCGTGTCGGCCCAAAACACGACCCAATTACACAAATTGTCACCCTTACTTATACTGCATCGTGATTTTGTTTATAGCAGAACTCCCATCTTTCTTGGGTGCTAGTAAAGTCGGAACCACATAAGGAGACATGCTCTCTCTGATATTATCCTTGTCACACAACTAGGTGACCTGCCTCTGTAGCTCAGCGTGCGCCGTAGGTGACATGCGATAATTGGGTAAATTGGGGAGCTGCGCCCCGGGTACAAGATCTAGCATGTTGTATGTCACAAATGGGTGGGAGATCATCAAGAGGCGTGCATACATCCACGTACGAGTCTAATAGAGTCTGGACATATGAGGGAATACGTGCCTCCGGTATAAACATACGGCTGATAAGAGCGTAACATAGACTTATCTCCGCGGTCTCCGTGGCTAACTCGTCATGTGAAAATAACAATGGAGAAGGACGTGCCATATGAATGGGTCTTATAGGGCGGAGGAGGAAACCCCTCTCCTTCTGTTTGAATGAGTAGGTATTAGCTCGTCCATCATGCACACTACGATGATCATACTGCCAAGGCCTCCCCAAAAGTAAGTGGCACACCCTTATATCCACCACGGTACGTACTACCACGTCATGGTAGTCTCCAATGGAGAATGCTACTCGACATTGTTGATTTAAAGTAATAGCGGCACCATTGCTCAACCACCCAATTCGGCACGGGGAGGCTAGTGACTCTGTAGGAAGCTTCAGCTTGTCTACCATTTCTTGCGCCACCAAGTTGTCGCTAGATCCGCCGTCAATGATCACCGTACAAAGCCTCCCTATAGCGGTACAACGAGTAAAGAGGATACTCATGAGAAGTCATCACAAGGAGGAGGTGTCTGAGAATCCACCGAAGTTATAATCATAAACGTGTGTGTAGGCGGTAGAAATATCGACAAGCCTTGCTAGAGCATGGCAAAAAAAATCATGTTACCGACAAATGGATTGAGCGATAGGTAAGGGTACATCGGTAAGAATGGGGAAAATGCCCAAAGAAGCACACCCTTTGAATAAAGGATTAGGGTTTTTTTATTGGTTGGATATTACGGTTTCTGGAGTTTAGGGCAAATAGGGTTTGGAGTCAATTTTTTTCGTTGTTGTTGAATTTAGTTAGGGTTTGTATTAGGATAGATCTTGTATTGTTTGGAAGGAGTAGACAATGAATCTTGACTATTGTTAACACTTTCTGGAAATTCCGGTGGGTCTTGAGCCGTTTGGAAGTGCTTCTTGGTTTGATTTTTAGCGTTGGGTCTGCAATCTGTGATATAATTGAAATTGGGTCATTTGTAGGCTGACCCTCATGGGTTGATGGTTTGGAAGTACCGGCGGTAGAACCATGCAGGTCTTGGTGATAAATCGAGAGAGTTTGATGTCGAAGGGCATCTGTTATGCCGAAAAACTCCTCGATAGGTCCGACAGAGACTTTGAGCCTAGGCTCCGATGAATTTAGGGCTGAATTAAGAATTGGAGGTGGGCTGGATCCCGACGACAACAGTCATTCTCGTCTAAGAGCGGTGGCTACACTATTTTTGGTGTAAACTTCCTGTCGGCAGTGCGTAAAAGGGGTTGGTAGTCCACCGCATAAGTGGTTCGGTGGGGCAGCCTTGGTGGTAGAATCGTATTGCTAGGGCTTGCCCGGGAGTCATCCGGATAAATCCAATTTGAATCCCAATCTTTTATAAACATAGTTGATCAAAGAACAAACCACGCTCTGATGCCAATTTGATGTAACTAATGGTGCGGAAGAGTAAAAGAATTATTATCTACACAACAACAACAATAACAATAAAGGAAAATGAATATGGGTTTGTTATTTCTCTCTCTAGTCTCTCAATATCAAATAAGCAAAAGTGAAACAAATGAAAGCATTCCGGCGATTTATACTAAAGGTACAAAAGGGGAAAAGTAATAAAAACTGCTAAAATGACAACTATATCCCTAAGCTCCTGCATCATAAGGTAAGTCTGTCAGTCGGTTAGAGGACACACACCACCCCCTAAAACTAATAATTCAATACAATTTAATAATTAATATTGATAACTTCATAATCTCAATGAAGAATGTCCCCGTTTAAGTTTGACATGACTCGTCTCTACAAGCATCATGTTGAACATCACATTAATTTTTTCAAAATTATAGACAAAGAGAGAGAGAGAGTACTGAATAAGAATACTAATTAACAACTTTGGGGAGGGAGAGAGAGAGAGTACTTAATAAGACTACTAATTAACAACTTTTGGGTCAGTATCATTTTCTAAATATTATAGAATTGACTTAATATTATAGAATTGACTTAATATTTCAAAACCATATGTGAGAAGCCCTGGACTGGCTATAAATGTTTTCAGACTTCCATATCAATGCATAAACCATCGGTATTTATGTAGAATATTTCCTACTCTGTCTATTCTTATGATTCCAAAACAAATAAAGTGACAGTCCACCAAATACCGTAACACTACAAATGATTCTTCATTTGTCAATAACACTTTTAAGCGATGCATTTAATTCAGTGGAAAGCTCCACAAAATCTCAATCTCAACTACAAGGGGAGTTCATGTAACTGTAATACTTAATTTCTTCATCTACCTATATTGTTAATCTCTCCACAAAGGATTGCAAGTAGCCATTTCAGTGTCTAATAAAACTTCACCACTTTTTTTGATAGAAAGTAAAAAGAAAAAAACTTCACCACTTGCCAATCAATAATAGAAACAACATATAACATGATCTCCATGAGCAACGATATTTTTTGAAGAAGTCAATTATCTTCTGCGAAATACGTCCATGAGCGAAAACAGTTAGGGCCCGTTTGGTTGTGGAGAACAGGGCAGTTTTCCAAGAAAATTTTCCACATATATGAAAAATTGGAAAATGTGTTGAAATTTAATATATTTACATATAGAAAACTAGAAAACAATCTTTCTGGTTTTTCAATTTTCCAGGGAAAAAAAAACTACTTTAACTTGTTTTCAACCAATTTTAAAAACATCAGTTATATTTGAAAATTATATTAAGACCCCTGAATTTTTGTACATTAAATTTTGACCTCTAAAATTTTAAAAAATCACATTTTTTACGACTAAATTTAAGAAAAATGATATGTTCAACACTTTATGTAATTATATTTTGGCCCTGAATTTCTGTAATTTACACAGCCCATAAACTTTCTGTAAATTAAATTTTGACCACTGCTCTTTCTTTACATTACATTTTTGCCTTTGAACTTTCTGTAAATTAAATTTTGAGTTTCAAAATTTCTATAAATCACATTTTGAAAATAATGGTTTATTTCTAACAAATGAACGTTTCCCTAGTTTTCTAAATTTTCAATTGAGAATGAAAATTATAGATAGAAAACGGAAAATAGTTTTCTATAACCTATGACGCACGGATTCTTTAAATGGTAAACGAATCTGAATCGGGTCCGATTCGCACCTACCTCGTATCCAACTATTTTAATTAAATTTAATTACGGATTTTTCATGGATTCTTTAAGAATCCTGATTTTTTCGTGAATTAGTGGTATTTTTTTATCAATGTCCTCTGTGAAGCTACGAGGATATATATTCTAGAATGGATTAAACTTTGAGAATGTGAGAGGTGAGAGTTATCCAAAGATAAAGAGAGATTCGAGAATTAGAAACACTATACATTGAAAATCATTGATGTGGATGTTATTAATGTATATCTTCAAGCCCAAGATTGTCATGTTATTGCAACTCAACTTACAAGTTACAACATCTTTCGGCCTTGAGGGGAGACAATTTAAAATAGTTTCATAATGTCGTACCTTGGTGCGATGGCAAGTGCCCTCGCCCAAGCTACGGTTGGTCTAGCCTCTCCATATATAGGGGCAAAGTCAACCGACATCTGCCTAGCGGGAGCCTTGCGCACTGGGTACGACCTTTTTTATGATTTACACTAGTGGCAGTGTTCGAAAAGATTAATAAATGTACGTATTAATTTGTATAAAACTAATGTACTATCAACAAAAATTTAAGGAATAACATAATATATTATATATTTTTATTTTATTTCCCAACGCATCTGATTCCTACTTTTTTAAGATTTTTTAAACTGCACCAGTACCTTGTTGCTCCCGCATCTCGTACCCGCATTTATGCTTCATAATCTACTACAACTATAAGGATCCTTAATTTTCCATTTACACAAAAAACTAGTAAGAGAAATGGAGCAAAAACAATTAGTTAGAGATATAAGAAGGACCTATGAAGCACGGATGTGGATGTGGGTGTGGGTGCGGGTGCGGATGCGGTGATTCGAATTTTTTTGAAAAAATAGGGTGCGGGTGAGGCAAGAAAAAAAATTCATATAATATATAAATTATTATTCTTTATTATATATATATATATATATATACATATATATCAATTTCTAGAGTTAGAAAACATGAACCATAATAAAATCAACAACTAAATATGAACAATAATTAAATTATAATTGAAAAGTAAACTAGCAGGAGCATCAAATAAGTACCAGAAGAAAAACATCATATGATTCATGTACCAATTGCTTAGTAAAAGGATTTACAAATCAAAACACCATATATGCATCGTCAACTTCTTAGGTGAATCATACCAAAGAGATACTTTTATAAGAATAAAAAATACCCCTCACCCTTTAACATCATTTCAATGGCCATATAACTCAACTTAAGTTTTTTATTTTGTTTTGAAAACAGGACCAAAACTTTTACACAACTTACTTTTTATTAAAAAAATGAATCCAGAAACGAATCCTTGCCGAATCCAAAACGAATCGAAAAAAAAAAAAAAAATTCCCCACCGATTCTTCTTGGGTGCGAATCGGGGCCACACCCGCACCTCAGAAGAATCGAATTCGGACTCGAGGCTATTTTTGAAGAATCGGTGCTTCATAGAGAAGGACAAAGGCAAAAGCCTTCGTAATTTTGGTTGCTTATCAAAATAATACAAGTAGACTGCATATAGACTGCATATGGGGGGTGCCTACATAAAGTTAAAGAACTAATTAAATATAGCATCCGTCAACTTAAGCTTTGAGTAAACTTTGCTCGTTAACATTGTAGAATAGATTCATTGTAACACAATTCGTTTAATGGCAACCAAGTGACTAGTGATAAAAGCTGAAACACTTGTGCAGTTTGGAGTCAAGGGAAAAAACACTTAGAATAAAAAAAATACGGGTTACGATCCTTTTCTAACAAACATAAATTGCGAGCAAAAAGCAACTTCTAGCACCCTTTATGGTATCATCCACACTTAATTTAGCAAGAAGAATTGTTGTTTTTGCTAGATTACACCAAATTAAGTCTCTTCTTGATAGAATAGAAAATAGTGGACAAAAAAATTTCCATCCATCCCTAAATCCACAAAGGCTTAACAGTGAATGATGAAACAAAAGGACTTCAATAGCACATATTTACGATACAATGTATACCATTTAAATTAGCATAATGTAAGGAAATATTTACTGACCACATATGTGTTCCATCCCTGTGTCGGTACAATGCCTTGAGAAGGAGAAAGGACATCTGGCATGTAGGTCTGTGGTCCTTGTGGGGGAGGCCCAGAGATATATGTTGCTTTTGGTAAGGACTATGCAGGAAATCCACTGGCATAGGGTAAACTAGATAAATTCACAGATGATAAACCAGTAGAACCATATTGTGGAGGTCCTGGAACAGATAAAACAGTTTCCGCTGGTGAAGGCTGAGGATGATCGAACTTGCACGCAATTCCAAATTTACATAATCCTATTCGCATGTAATAAGGACATGACTTTTCTTCCTGAAAGAGTAACATAAACAGTTAAAAATCTTTTCATATGCATCAAAGGGAAAACAAGCCATCAACTTGGCGATAGATATCATGCTAGCACAATGGGACTGAGAAAGAAGAAAGGCACAAAGGGAAAAGGGAATAAGCACCTGACGCATTGGTAGCCCCAACATATTAACCAAGACTGGTCCAGCACCACGCCTATCTCGTGGATGATGATATTTGCACATTGATCCATATTTGCAAGTCCCTGTCTTCAGAAAATACTGCACGAGACAACCATCAATTACAAAATTTACCACAAAGCATTCCTCTCCCCAAGAGAACTTTTTAAGTAATGTTACAAGCAGAGTAGATTCCAAATTTGTTTTGAACTTAGTTCTCCTAATTCAAGCAATTAAATGTTTATCCACACAATCTTCAAGTTTAATTTTTCTTACTCTTTCTTTATCTATAACTTAGGATATCGTGATCTTTGACCTGGGGCCACAAGTAGACCCTCCAATCAAAATGGCCAAGACACAACTAAACATGGTTGTACGCATCCATAAGGATCAATTCTTTATAAGTGCTTGGTTTAAAAAACAACTTATACTTTCAATAATGTGGTGATTGACATAAAGCATTATAGGTTCTTGTAATACCCCGTAATTTTAAGGACTTTTAAAATGTGTTATATTTTAAATTAATGGATTAATTGGATTTTATTGTAAATTAATATATTTGGGTTTAAATTCGAATTTTTGGATATTAAAATGAATGTGATAAATATTGATATTGCTGTGAGTAATTAATTCAGTAATTTGAATTTTTAGTCGGACGCGGTATGGGACGTGTCGGGACTAATTTGTTAGATTAAATAAGAAACTTATTTTTACATCAACCTTATAGTCATTTTGAGTGCGTCGTTGCATCCGGAAGGGTTGAAATAGTCAGAAAAGTCTATTTGGATGTTGGTTTTAGGTCTCGGGTCATTTGGAAATGAAATGATAACCAAAAAGGGCATTTTGGTCAATTTTACAGGGGGATGAATAGTGATTTCGGATTTTGTCTTATTATAAATATTTCGAGATTAGTTGTACATGGGTTCATTCATCTCTTCTACACAAAATTGAGAGGTCATTTTTTTAGGGAGAGTGAAAGGGTGCTTGGGAAAAGAGAAGACTTCTTGGAAAGGAGGAGAACCAAAGACCAAAGGTCACCACCACCAACCACCACCGGAAGTGACCGGAGAAGGGGAGAACCACCTATGATATACAACCCCAAAGGATCAGACCTTCATTAGAGGCAAGTTATTTGATGATTGTAATCTAGTTAGTATATTGTCCATGTTAGGATAGTTATTGAAAAGATGAGATTTTACATGTTCGAAAGATAAAGATAGAGTTGTTGATGGATTTCTGAAAAATGGAAAAATATAGGAATCAAACTCATGTTGTAGGTAGATAGTAATCCACGAAATAATCATCCATTTGTTGAAGAAATTCTGAGAATCATTGGTATGTTCTTGAATATATCATGTAGATAATTTTCTGAAAAATAAGATAAATATATGATTTTAATTCAAACTCTTGATGATTCTAGCATGTTTAGATCGTTAGAAATCATTTACATATGTTGCTATATCATATACTAAGGATTATAAGGAATTTGGGTTGTTAATATGAAGGTTTGAATGATCAAAAGTTATGAAACCCGTAGTAAAAGAATTGCAGAAACTGGGTTGTTATCTGGGCGATCGATCGATCGACCCCCTGCCTTCGATCGATCGACCTCCCTAGAATTCATGATGTTGTTTATTTTTAATGCTTGTTCTTATCCCAAATATTTTGTAAATCTTCTGTGATTATTAATTGGATATAATGGGACTTAGGGAAGATCAGTAAGCCCTAGATAAGAATCGAATTAATGTGATTGGGATTTAATTGGTTAGAATTATGATAATTAAATTGAAAGAAATTTCGGTTGCTAGATTAATGTGTTGGATTCTAATTTATATGCATGAGGATTAAGGATAGGTCCAGTAAGGGAAATTTAATAAATCACCTGGGCAGCCTTAGGTTTATAAGAGGGTTTAATCCTAAGTGATAGAAGATGTGTTTATAAGAGATTAGAAAGTATCGGTTATAACCCTAATAAAAAGAGAGTTTAATTCGTAGTAATTCGGGAGATAAGATGAGATGGACCAGTAGGATATTAGTGAGTTCTTAATGAATAAATATGTTGAGTAAAACCTATTTAAATCTTGAGTAATGAGTGAGACTCTGGAATAATTAAATTAAAGAAGTAAAGTCATGATATTTTAATACGTAGGATTTAAGAGATATTATGCTACGTATGGGAACTAACTTAGGGCAGTGTGAGAACCTTGTTGATATTATATTATAGGTAGATATTAATGCCTATTTTATTGATTGATGATTTATGTGTATGACATACCTAGCTTACTTGCTATCGATGAGAGGTTTGTTCATGAGGGCAGTCATATCCTGATGAATCCATGGGATCTTTGATTTGTCGCTCAAGAATATAGGTCTATGAAAGACTTATCGGGGATTTGATAAGTCCGCTGACTATGGGAACGTAGGTGTGTGTGTGACCCGTGGGTATGAGAACTATGTTCGCCTCCAATTTTTGTGTTGATATTTGTGGTTCGAGAAATCCTTACCGAACCTTTAGTCCCCGATTCGACGACCAGCGATACTGGGACGTGATAGCAGAGTAATGCATGCACCGCAGCTGTGTCTCGGGGTGCCGTATTATATATGTATATATATGATGAATTAAATGAATGTATATATATTGGTTAGATCAATCTACTGTGTGATCATTGTAGATGACGGTGAATAGAGAAAAAGAATAGAATTAAGTTAATGAATATTTATTCTTATAGATTTGAAAAGCTTAATTCATATTAATGAGAAACGTATATGAATGAGTATATTACGTATGGTATGGCACATACGGGGTTATGATATGGGATAGAATCATATTATGGGAACTAGTTAGGAGGAACCATTAACTAGGAGGTTAATAGAACACGTTAAATGTGCACTCTAGATGAGAGGTGAGAATATTAAGTGAGAGTTTGGATACTAACATGTACATAATAAATGCTTTATTGCACTTGTTAAATACTTGCTGTTTTCAAAATCATTTTCACATCGGGCTCTGACCCGTTTCCTTGCATATTCTCTTTTCTATTGTACCTTCTATATCAGGTGTCCAGCAGCAGGAACGCCAACCTTAGAGGATTATGAGGAGCTATGGAGCTATGGAGTATTGCTTAAACGCCTATCTTCGTTTGATTCACAGTCTTCTTTTATGTAGGGCATGTCGCCTAAAGGAATTCATTTGCCTTCTCTCTATCTGAGTCAATTAGTCTTGTTCTCGTGTCATTTTAATACATTTGTTATTGTTGGGATTACTGTATTGGATAATTATTTGGGAATGTTTATTCCAATTGCATTTTGATTCTTTTGTGTTAGCTGTCCGGTTATTAGTGTTGTGGAATAATATGTGTAGTTTTATTCTTAAACTAAAAATGAATTTTGTTGAAAGTGAAATTTGGAAAGTTTTTAACACCAGCTTAATTGGGTATTAGGTGATGTGTAAATGTTTTCGACAGTGATGCTAAGAATGAGCCAACTGTATATTCTATTTTAATTTGGTATGGGACTAGCCACTCGGTATTTAATTAGGCAGGGTGTTACAGCTCTTTACACGAGCGAGTACAGAAACATTTTAAGGTGGGCAAGCATAATATATATTTTACATTAATTTCTTTCCATTGATAGCGATAAACCTTCAACAATAAGTACTAGAGGAAATATTAGATAGGAAAATTGTTTTGATATTCATTAAATAACATCACGGTGTTTTGAACAAATTCTTTTTCAATTTTTTTGTAATTTCTAATAATTATCTTGGTTTTTCAGAGTGGGAGATAATGTTGATTTTGTAGTGCCTAAGCATAAACTAAATTAAAATTGCTAATTTTTATATTACCAAGTCATTTAACCTTTAATTTGAACAAAACAAATCTATGTATTAATCAAACATTCAAAGCCTAACAATTTAGGAATCAAACTATGTATAAATCAGACATTCAAACATCAAAACCTAACTATCAACAAAACTCACATGGAACATTCAAATTCAGACCTTGCATTAATCAAATATGACAAGTCCCATACTTATGAAACATTGAAATTCAAACCCTAAACTCAAATTATATTATTATAACCTATAAAAGATAAAATTATTTCTTTATCCCCCAAACATTTTACCTTTAATCTTTTTTCTCAAAAATAAGGTGGGCAGCTGCCCACCCTAAGGCTCAAGTGAATCTGCCACTATCTCTACAAAACTAACTGGCAAAAGTTTCAACACAAACATAAACGATTCATTGAAGATAATCCTAACTTAACTTTTAGTAAAATGACAAGCCATACCAAAAGAGGAATAAAAAAAGACAAAACCTATCTAAATGAATATAGACAGATTAATAAACACAAGCAATCAAGCACAAGCACTTGTAAATTATACCAAGTCCAAATAAAACAGGTCCACTTATTAAATGGAACATACATGACAAGACCAAATGAATGACAAATACAATTCAATTCACAAACTAACTTTTTATTTTTCACAGAATTTATATAGAAACAGAATTCCCACTATTGTCCCCCATACTTGAGATGAGATAGCAACAAAATAAACTAACAATCATACATTATAACTACCATTACTTCATGGACACAAATCTAGGCAATTCATGCAACTGAGCTTCGTTAACCACGTTTCTCTTCACAGCACACTCCAAATTTGTAAACAAAGTTTATTCATTTAAATACAGAGTTAATTCTTTAAACTAATACAATCTTTTGTATTTATAAGATTACATATATGAGCGCATTTCACATGCAAAATCTAATATTTACCGCACAATCTGGTTGTCCAATTCTTTCAGGAAGTTCACCTCCATCCTGACCAACCTGTACATTAATGCAATTAAACAAACCCAATATTTCACTCAACCTTAATCCAACCTATTTTAACCAAAACTCAAAACAATAAAAATATAGTTACCTGCCTAACATAGGGATGATTGAATCTACAATTGATCCCATAACCACACATACCAGTCCTCAAATAATATATGCAATCAGCCTCACCAGGACGCTCTGGATAAGAGCTACATTTATCTACAATGCCAAGACTCCAAAAAATCAAAACAACTAAATTAAATAAACATACTCTAAAATAATAAGATGATCAATATTACCTTCAACATCATTCTGGTTAACCTGCCTATTATCCGGCATCGGTGTCTGATATAATATAATGTCCAACTCACAAATAATTTGGTACAAATCGATACTAACGTGAAAAAGCTTATGATTTTATTTTACCAAACCAAAACAGGGTTTAGAGCTGTGAGAGTGGGAAGAGACATAATACTTGAAATAAATAAAAATGAATCACAGATAACTGAACCGTGTACGAATAATAAATAGGTTATGCCTCCAAAAGACAAAATTGTACCCGATGTAGTTTAGTATTTTCAGTATATTACGGGATACGAGAATGGGGAATGTTTTTAATGTGTGCGCTGTAACAAAGTGTAAAAATTGTCCCCGTTAAAAGACCAAAATTTGGTTTGGCGTATGGAAGAAGTAAGTGAAATCTAAACCGTGGAGAATTGAGGAGTTTGATGAGGGAATGTGAGAAAGTGATCTTAACCGTTCTTTGATAATAAAGAAAGAAAGTGATCGTTTGAGTTGACCTTTGATGATCCAACCACTTTAGATATTCCCATCACTTTAAATTAAATTTGTTATTAAAATAAATGATTTGATCAACTATTCATCTTTCTCATGAAATATTCAAAAATAAAATTTTTATTTTAAAACATTTTTAGTTTAAAGTTTTTTTTAAATATTATACGTCAATTTTATTAAAATATCTTAAAAAATACACAACATGTGACTTAAAAATGGATTGTTCAGAACTGTTCCGTCTATAATCGATTATTATAACAAAATATTTATCCCCTACACGTGTATTATAATTTCAAAAGGCAATTTTTTTTCCATTGTTGTACCTAAAAAATTCTCCGTAATATCATTTTAATATGAATTTGCGAGTGTAACTCCCCGTGCATTCTGGCGTTGGCGGCCGTCAAACTACGTCTGGCGTTACTAAATAAAATGATATTCTTAGCATGTGATAGAAATATGAGACATTAAAATTTTTCACGAGATATAATCAAATCTATATTTATATTATACCTTTAATACTATCATATTAGATGTATAAATGCACAATTTCGTAATTAATGCAAAAGTCACATTTTTCTTTTTGTTTAATCAGGCTCTTTTTTTCTCCCCAAATATTTATCTCACTTCCTTATCGTCCCGTCCTTTCTGTCCCCAAGGTCATCGTTTCACTCTCCCATCTCTTTCTCTTCTTTTATTTATTTTATCTTTTTTCTCAAAATCTTTTGATATCCCTCACCCTCTCAGTCTCCAAAATCTTATATATTCTTTTGACAGCTGGTGTTGCCGTGGTAAATAGGCACACAGATCGGGGTCTTAAATTTAAGTCAGGCTTTAGATCTCTCAACCAGGGCAAGAAGAGGTTATCTTCCTCTTCATTCTGTTGTATTTTGAGTTATATTAAGGACTATTTGGAGCTTCGTTGCTTTTCATATTTGTTGGATTAAAAAGGGGGTTTATGCTCTACTCTGCGATTCATGGTATTCATCTTATGAATTGATTCATAATTTTTATTTTATTTTATTTTTTGATAATACAGTCTTTGAAAACAACTGAACAAACTTGGAAACATATTGTATACTCATAAAAGAGGGCGAAAGAAAGAACGGTAAGTTTCAAGTTTTTCCCTAATATTGATTTAATATTACCGACATAATGTATTATTTTCTTTTAACTGAAATGCACTTTTTAATTGTTTACTTTGTTCATTCACTATTGGACAGTGGACACCAAATGGGCAGGTTCATTTTCAAGCCCTAAACATCATAGTTTGATAATATCGTTTGCATTATGAAGGCTTGAGGGTTATCATGTTTTTTTTGTTCAAAACTGTTTTCTTTCTTACTTAATATTCACTTGGACTTGATAAGCTTATAAATTTGTGTATAATCATATAAATTTATGTTAATAGTTTTGTAAACCCTAACTATATATTTAGCATTAATTTTTGGCTTAAAATGTAAAATTTTGAATCAACCAATAAAGCTTTCACCTCACCCTCATTACTTTTATCCTAAAACTACAATTGGTTACAAAAGTGAGGTGGGATGCAATATTTAGTGTGTTCATTTGAAAATTCAATAAAAATAATTAGTGTATATATTGACAAAGACTATTGTATTTTGTAAAACATCTCGGCTTTGTATATTTAGTTGGTCTATTAAATTATGTATCGTGACATCTCAATATTTACGTTTAGGTTGTTATTTATATTTATAGGGTTCTGTTTTTTAAATTTATCGATCATTGGAGTTCAAAAACCAGTTCAAGTATGCTACTATGAAGTGTAAAAATCAATTACGTGATGGAAGCTAAGCAACACATTTGTTCAGTAACGTTATATCACTATATTTCCTCTTATTGATATTTTTTCTAGTCACATGGATACATGAAAGGAATGGGATTCAAACACACCGATATGCCACGAAAATCAAAATCTTTTTGAGTATTTAAAATATTTTTCAAAATGATACCAGATTAAAAAGATTAAAAGACAAATAATTTTTTTTCCACTTAAGATCCAAAAAATGGAAAATCAAAATACAAAAGGTAAACACGTCATAACACTACCAATCAAATGTATCATGAGCACAAAACTAGTGATTGGGTATAAATATTGTATATTTATCCCCTTAATTTCGGTACCTTTGTGAACCCGAGTAGTGCAATTGATATGGATTTAACTCGTAATTATGCTACTAACCTTCGTTGGCAAGTATTTCGTGTTTTGTGTTTCTCTTATGTGTTTTACAGGTAAAGTATGCAACCGGTGCGAAAGAGAAATCGAAACAATGAAAGAAAGGCTAGGAAGGCAAGGTCAAGGGAATTTTCGTAATTCTACGGCCTGATACCGAAGGAGAAACCAAATGGAAAATTGAATATCTCGAAACAACTAAAACACTGGAAAAAACGGCACCCAAATCCGAGCTACGGTGAAAGAGTTATGATCCCTTGAAGTTGAAGAAAAATCCTAGAAAGAAAATAAGAAAGCTGGAAAATATTCTCAGTGTTGGAAATGAAGAAAAGAGGCCCAAAACCAGCAAGTTTTCCCGAACCATAGGGTGAATCGGTTTGGGGTACCTGCGAACCGGTTTGAGGTGTCTGATGCACGGAATTCCACTTGAAAGTTGATTGGTCCAAAGAGTCCTATAATGTTACAACCTCTTCTAAAACGTACCAGTATCATTGTATTGACTTAGAAAAAATAGTTTTGAATAGTTTTTCATAGAGAGGAAGGTAGGAGAGTAGCTTAGAGCCATATAAAACAATTCTCCATCAAGTAGGTACTTTTATTTTTTGAATTACAAGTTTTCTTTAAATAAAGTTTGTTCACTTCTTTCTTAATCTTGTAGTTAATTTATTTACAAGCTTTCTTTATTTTCTAGGTTTCCAATTCATTTATACATGCTTAGAGATAGTTTTCCTATTGATTCAATTACATGCAACGTAGGATAGTTTTCCTATTGATTCAATTACATGCAACGTAGGATTCATATTTTTAATTAATTGCACCATGTTAGGCTAGATTTCTAAGGATTGGTGTGCATGAACCCAACCCGATGTAATTTAGCCATGTAGAAACTAGGGTTTGAATTGAAATTTGAATGAATCGTGTTGCCTAGTTGTCACAACCATCATAGACCTTTTTACCTTAGTTGACCCTAGGTGACCGTGGTGTTTAAGGATGTGATGCGCGTGTAGCTATTGCGACACTGCTTTACTCATTCTTTGATTATGTATGATGCGGGCTTGAACCTCATATATGTAATGCTTGGGAGTACTAAAGATCGGGTTCAATTAAATTTCTAATTCAAAATTCTAACATTCTATACGGTGAATGTACTAGGGTTTAGGGGATTGTATTACCAACCTGTTTTCCATTCATTCTTATTAAGTCATTCTTAATTAGTTAATTTTGCTCACATAGTTAGTGCAGTGGTTTAATTTAGTGTGCATTTAGTTAATTAGTTATTTCCCATCTCAATCATCTTTTTATTTCTTTTTAGTGTCAAGTTAGGGTTAATAGTCTTACCTTTGTCGTCACGTGCACTCGTCCTAGTTCCCTGAGGATTCGATACCCAGACTAGCCACTATACTCCGTAAGAGTGTAATTAAAGTTTAGGTTTTTATATTACGGTTGGAAGCCGATAACAACGATTAGCGTATTACACGGATGCTCGGTTTCCACCTCGATCAAAATGGCGCCGTTGATGGGGAATTAGGTAAACGTAGGTTAGCTTTTGTTAATCTAAAACTTCGACCAAAAAAAAAAAAATAAAATAAAATAATAATAATAATAATAATAATAATAATAATAATAATAATAATAATAATAATAATAATAATAATAATAATAATAATAATAATAATAATAATAATAATAATAATAATAATAATAATAATAATAATAATAATAATTCAAAAGGCACAAAAAGATACATCATCTCTCATAAGCCTGTTAATGCAAAATCCTGAACTCACTCTTACTCCCCAAAATACTCCAACCAGCATTCATGGAAACCCGATAGTTGAGTACGACCCGACAACCCTCACACTCCAAACGTTCCACAATTCTGGGTTCCACCGCCCACACCTCCACACTCAATTGCAAGTAACACTCTGACATCCCTCTTAGGACACACCACAGAGCACGCTCCGAGCATACCAAGTGAGGATACAGAGTCATCAAGTGAGATAGATATGTCACAACATGGAAGTGTAGCCGCAGGTGAGGAAGAGGTCCCATACCGCACTTTGAGAGAAATTTTATATCCTGAGCGAACTGCCACTCCGAGATGCATTTTACTCCCGTATGATGCAGGGCAATCTCGCTTTAGGAATGGGATGATCAAGATACCTCCCAACTACCATGGAATGGAGTCAGAAAAGCCATATCTCCACATCTGGGAATTTGAGGAGGCGTGCGAGACCCACAGTGACCAAACTTGCACAAAAGATGTGATCCACCTCGAACTCTTCCCATTCTTGCTAAAGGACAAGGCTAAGACCTGGCTATGGTCTTTACCTCCAAACTCGATTGCATCATGGAACGACTTGCAATCTAAATTCCTTAATAAATTCTTTCCTCTACATCGAACGAACTCCATCAAGGCTCAAATTCAAACCTTTAGATAATCAGAAAATGAGTCAATTAATCGATGTTACAAGCATTTTAACTAGTTAATCACTTTGTGCCCTCATCATGGATTTGATAAATTGCAAATCATCTCTTTCTTCCATAATGGGCTGAATATAAATTCCAAACAACTCGTTGAAACCATATGTGATGGTCCCTTTGTCATCCTAGACGCCAACAGTGTTGAGCTTCACCTTAGGCATGTCGCCGAGACTACCCAAGCATGGGATACATCTGAACCTAGTGCTCATAATCGAACGCACCACACGACCACCACTCCATCAGTGGTCGGCTTATTTCACGTAGAAAAGGATACCATGAAATCCAGTCGACTCGATCTACTTGATAAAGGAATGCGAGAAGTACTTGAGATATGTACAAGAGGACCAACTGGCTCCATCCCAAATCCCATTGAGAAGGTGTGTGCTATTTTTGAGGCGGGACATTTAAAATAGGAATGTCCGATGATACCCTCCTATAAAGTAATGCTTCAAGATCAAGTGAGTGGAGTAGGAGGATTTAAGGGTAATTTTGGTACACCGCACGGGAATTCTTATAACCCTTCATGGAAAAACCATCCTGGGTTTAGCTATGGGCAAAAAAATGCTGTGATGAATCCTAATTCACATGTTGCCCCTCCCCCACCATCACACTTTCAACAAGCACCACCACCTCCAGTGCCATATATTACTCCACCGCGGAGAAATCTCGAGGATACGATAAACCAATTCATCACTACCCAGAATGCAACCACTGCTAGACATGAGCACATGATCAATGGAAAAAATGTGACCATTTCAAATATGAAATCATCATTGAGTATCCAGGAGAATGGAAAGTTTCATGCCCAGTGCCAAAGACCTCTCCAAGGTCAAACTAGTGTTAGTTCCACACCCCATAACCACCCTGAGCAATGTAGCGCAATTACCACTCTACGTAGCAGGAGAGTAGTTGACTTGTCACCTCCCCCATAATACGTACCTAAAAATAAGGAGGTTTTTCCCGGCACGAAAGAGGCCGAATATGCCCCTTTAATTGAGAGTGATAAAGAAGATAACACTGGCGGACCCAAGGTTATAGCGAAACCCCCCACCGCTGACCCATACCCTCAACGGTTGGTCCCACACTCCAAAGAGACTTCTAAGGATGATGTTTTGGACGTCCTCAAGCAAGTAAAGATTAATTTACCTTTTCTCGAGACTATACAGAAAATTCCCGCATACGCTAAGTTCATTAAGGACTTACTCACGGTGAAACGCCAGCTAAAGGTAAATAAGAACGTATTTTTTGCCCAGAATGTCAGTTCGATTTTATCGAGTGACATTCCATTAAAGTATAAAGATCCGGGTGCACCCACCATCTCGTGCATCATGGGGAAGAACCGAATCGAAAGGGCGCTAATAGATTTAGGGGCTAATGTTAACGTTCTACCATATTCCATCTATAAGAAACTAGATTTGGGAGTCCTTAAGCCCATAAATATGACTCTCCAGCTCGCGGATCGTTCTGTAAAGAAATCTCGGGGAATCGTTGAGGATTTGATTGTCTAAATAGACATTTTTTACTTCTCGGTGGATTTTGTCATTTGGGACGAGGATCCCTTCATTCTCCCGAGCAATCATGTTCCCGTTATCCTTGGTTGCCCATTCTTAGCTACGGTTAATGCACTCATCAATACTCGGAGTGGGCGAATGCAATTAAAATTTGGGAACATGACCCTTGAGATAAATATTTTTAATAATATCAAGAATGAGGGTGTCGAAGGAGAATCGCAAGAGACGGATCATTTAGAGGCAGCATACGAGCATGGGAGGACCCACACGCGAGAGTCGATAGGGGTATGCCTTGTTACATCAAGTGAGAGCGACGATTGCAACATGGAGCGGATGGTAGGGGAGGAATGCGTAGTAACTGAAATGAAGAGTGTGAGTGAGTCCTTGAGTGTGAGAGAGAGCGATAATTTGGAGGGCATCGGGAGAGGTTTGTATGAGTTCTTGGAGGAAAGCGAATGGCGAGACATGATAAATACTTTTCTCCTCGATGGCTACCCACCCACACCACCTAATAATTTTGAGATGGAGCGAGTAAGAAAGGATGTGGAAACAAATCAAGAAAGAGAGCTAGAGGAGTTGAGCCTAGCGGAATTTGAGAGAGAATTCGAGCGGGTGGATGAGAGTCTTAATGACGAAGTCCAATCTCTATTGGACTCATGGAGTCATTTAGGAGAGAGCGAGTGGAAAGATAAAATTGATGAGTTTCTTTGCAATGACCATCCACCCATGCAAATTGAGTCCTCGGAGGTAATTGAAGATAAGACTCAAGTCTCGTCTGACTTAGAGCCCGACCAACGTAGTACGCATCATGAGGATCCTTTTTCGATTAATTACGATGAGTCTCCCATTCTTTCCTTTATTTATGGGCAAGGGCCCAACTTAAACCAGTTATTGGTGTATGGCAAGAAGAGGGGAGAGACTAGGAGAGCAACGGATCTCGTGCAAGGGGTTGGGTGATTTGTGGAGAGAAATGAGAGGTCGTCGCACTCTCGACATATATGGGGTGATTTTTGTTGTATTTTTGAGTCATGTATGAGTGTCATATAGTGTCTTGGTGCATTTTGATAATTTACTTGTTTTATTTGTCGCACTTATTCTTTTTCTTCTTTAGATTATAGTCATTTTGATTGAGGACAATGCAAAAGTCTAAGTTAGGGGGGGGTCACAAGTGCGTCTTTATAAAACTTCATAAATTGTCAAAAATGCCCAAAACTTTCCAAATAAAAATATTAAAATTTTGAAAAATCCAAAAATATTTTTGCTTCAAAACAAATAAAAATTGGAATTTAAAATTTTCAAAAATATAACCTTTATTCTATCTAAAGTCTCAAATTGTTAAATCTCTATTTCACTAAGTCGAAATTGTCCAAAGATGAAAATTGTGCAAAAATTATCGAATTAACGAATAAGTGTGGAGATTAACAAAACTCGGTGAGATTTCGAGCCTATCGATCTTTTTGAGTTTTTAAATCAATCCGAGTTAATGGTTAACTCATAGTTCTAATTCAGCGTTTTAAATATGTCGTTGATGATCTCGGTTCTTTATTTTGATCGGTTATGGGAAATGGGATGTTGTCTTGAAAAAAACGCGCTACAAAAAAATCTCTAAATTAAATTAATCTCGAGACGCATATGGTAAATTAATAAGTAATTCGGACAATGAAGTAGGCCATCATTTGTTACCCAAAAACATTAGCTATGAAAATATGTGAAAAATTAACCTTTTTGCAACCCAATTTGAGCCGAATAAGTTTTCCCTTTCGTTTGGTAACCCAAAAAAATCAAGTAGCCCGGAACTGGGAAAATTGGTAATGTCATCAAATAAAGTCCAAATAGTGAAATAAAAAAGGGCAAGAAAAAAAAAATAGTAGAAAAATGCTCAACAGAAATAGCAAGTAGAGAAAAAGAAGAGAAAATGAGTAATTACCCGAAAAGCACTAAGGGACATCGTAAGAAAAAGTTTCCAATTCCGAAGTTCCCAACCATTCCCATGTTACCCAATACACTTTTAACTTGAAAAGCCCTAACGAGTTCGAATTGCGAAATTGATTACCACGTGGAGAGCTAAGATACAAAAAGATAATATGAGAGATTAAATGGTGTGAATTTGAGGCGATGTTTCCTGGTTTCCAATTACCGTAATCCGATGAAGAGATCATTTCACTAAATCATTTTGTCTTTCATAATTGTGTGCATGAACTTGCGTTCCATTAAATTTAATCTTATAAATCACGCATACAGAGAGAATAGCCTCACATTCCGAGTGATTCACTTGTGAGTGTATCGGTGAGATTTTGAAATCAAAGCGAATTTTCGAAAAGTAACATAATGATCAATCGGTGGAAATTAGCGGTTCGATTTTTGGCTTCGCACACACACACGCCAACTTGAGACTCTTTTGAATATAAATTTATGGTGACTATTTTTTGAAAGGTTTAAATTGTACAATTTTTAAATATTTTGATTTTTCATTGAGTCTAAGTCGAATTTTGTGGGTATATTCACTTCAAACCCTCACGAGACAACACTCGTCCTATTAGGGTAACCTAGGGGTTTAAAGGCTTGTTGCATACGTTAAATGCAATCGCTTGCCCGCAAAAAAGGTATTTTATCCCAATAAAGTGTTGAGAAGAGTTGTGACGTTATTCCTTTTCTTTTACATTGCTCGGGACGGGCAAAGTTCTAAGTTAGGGGGTTTGATCGGGAATAAATATTATATATTTATCCCCTTAATTTCGGTACCTTCGTGAACCCGAGTAGTGCAATTGATATGGATTTAACTCGTAATTATGCTACTAACCTTCGTTGGCATGTATTTCGTGTTCTATTTTTCTCATATGTGTTTTACAGGTAAAGTATGCAAGCGGTTCGAAAGAGAAACCGAAACAATGAAAGAAAGGCTAGGAAGACAATTTTAAGGTCATTTTGGTAATTCTATAGCCTAATACCGGAGGAGTAACCAACTATAAAGTTGAAGAGCTCATAACAATGACAACACTGAAAAAAATGGCACCCAAATCCGAGCTACGGTGAAAGAGTTATGATCCCTTGAAGTTGAAGAAAAATCCTAGAAAGAAAAGAAGAAAGCTGGAAAATGTTCTCAGTGTTGGAAATGAAGAAAAGAGGCCCAAAACCAGCAAGTTTTACCGAACCGGTTCGGGGTATGAACCGGTTCGGGGTACCTACGAATCGATTCGAGGTGTCTGATGCGCAAAATTCCACTTTAAAGCTGATTGGTCCAAAGAGTTCTATAATGTTACAACCTCTTCTAAAACGTACATGTATCATTGTCTTGACTTATAAAAGATAATTTTGAATAGTTTTTCATAGAGAGGAAGGTAGGATAGTAGCTTAGAACCATAGAAAACAATTCTCCATCAAGTAGGTAGTTTTATTGTTTAAATTACAAGTTTTCTTTAAATAAAGTTTGTTCATTTCTTTCTTAATCTTGTAGTTAATTTATTTATAGGCTTTCTTTATTTTCTCGGTTTCCAATTCATTTATACATGCTTAGAGATAGTTTTGTTATTAATTCAATTACATGCAACGTAGGATTCATGTTTTTAATTAATTGCACCACGTTAGGCTAGATTTCTAAGGGATGCTGTGCATGAACCCAACCCGATGTAATTTAGCCATGTAGAAACTAGGGTTTGAATTGAAATTTAAATGAATCATGTTGTGTAGTTATCACAACCATCATAGACCTTTTTACCTCGATTGACCCTAGGTAACCGTGGTGTTTAATGATGTGATGCGCGTGTAGCTATTGCGGCACTGCTTTACTCATCCTTTGATTATGTATGATGTGGGATTGAACCTCATATATGTAATACTTGTGAGTACTAAAGACCGGGTTCAATTAAATTTCTAATTCAAAATTCTAGCATTCTATACGGTGAATGTACTAGGGTTTTGGGTATTGTATTCCCAACCTATTCTCCCTTCATTCTTATTAAGTCATTCTTAATTAGTTAATTTTGCTCACATAGTTAGTGCAATAGTTTAATTTAGTGTGAATTTAGTTAATTAGTTATTTTCCATCTCAATCATCTTTTATTTCTTTTTAGAGTCAAGTTAGGGTTAATAGTCTTACCTTTGTCGTCAAGTTCATTCGTCCTAGTTCCCTGAATATTCGATACCCAGACTAGCCACTATACTCCGCAAGAGTGTAGTTAAAGTTTAGATTTTTGTATTGTGGTTGGAAGCCAATAACAATGATTAGCGTATTACACGGACGCTCGGTTTCCACCTCGAGCAACTAGTGTATGATGAACAAGCAATGCAGGCCTCTTTGATCTTTTGAATGTGTTTAAGGATAACAAAAATAACTTTATTTTTTAAAAACCTTTTTCTAAATTTTAAACCGCCCCAAGTGTGTCAACTAGTTTTAACTTAGCCCAATTTTATCTTGATTAATCATAAACATGCATCTAGTGATTAAATCAAGTAAAATAAATAGGTTCACAAAAGGCGATGCCGAATGTACGAGAAAACCACTAAGGGAAAAAACCTCGGATGACCCAATCTAGACACTCACTATGATGTGGTATTATAAAGTACAAAGACACACTTACTCAATGACTCGATCTCCACGAGTCTCGGAGATTGTCTGATCTTTAACCACTCCTCCATAGTTCCCACACGAATATCCTTCTGTGATACCTGTCCACAGCAGATGCGTCCACGAATGCCTCAGTGTCTACCAATATAACTTGGAAACGTCTATGGATGCCAAACACGAACTTATTTGCTTCTTTACCGCAAAACCCAATGATGTTCAAAGTGATGAACAACTCCAAATGGTGCAAACAAAGATCACTTTTGCATATGTGAATGAAAGCTCAGATCTTTCAAACTCTAAGGATGTTTTTAGACTTTGAAAACCTTAGAAAACTTGTGCAGGAAACGTACTGTATGGAAACTATTTTTCTGGACTGCATACTTAGGAAATTCTGAGAGAAGCACGCCTTAAATAAAAAACTTGAGGCGGCGCGTCATTCGAATGAAAACAGCATGTCCCTCAAACGAGATGGACATGTCGCTTGAACGACATGCTTATCTTTCTTGATCAACATTCAAAGTCATTTGAACCATTGAAAAAAGAGTTTGTGATTTACACAAGTCTAAACCATCTTTATCTCAGAATAAACAAAGTTAAATATTTTAAAACACTTTTTAATAAAAATAACATCCTAAAAATATTTTTTGAGTCCCACAAACATTACACATTCATACCTGAGCGATCTCGAAATGCAATGAAGACGTGAAACGTGCACTAAATTAATCTCGACATGATTTATCTTTGAAGCCTGGTCGCAATGTCTTCAATAAATTTTATATCATAGACAGTGTGGGATCGTCACGATAAAAATATATCTATGACTAAAAAATATGTTTTGTTATGGGAATAAGTCAAATACATACAATGGACTCAATTGGAAATTTTATCCTTACAAATCTCCCCTTTTGACTATTCCGGGACAAAACCCAAACAGTGAAATGCCGAAATCGAGCCGTCAAGCCATATGACTCCTAAAACCCATCCCATAAACCCAAAATAAAAATTACAGGATAAGACTAGTAAATGATTATTCGGCAAGCATGAGTTGTCTGACTGTGATGTAAACTTGAAATCTCGAATCTCTTAAGCATACCTACACAAATGAAACAGACAAATACCCAGTCAATTATGGTGGTACAAATGATATAAAATAGTATGATACCAATATGAAATATCAAGACCTATATGTAAAATCAAAATCAAATCATTTGTTAGACATGTGAGATAACATGACACCAATTTGTGTAAACTGATCATAAAGGCATGTGATCGTAAGAATGATACCAATGTGTAATGCAAAAAACATATATTCTCATCAAACAAGATCTCCCACTACATCACCTACATCTTTCCCCATTTTTGTCTCGAATAGACAATAAGTGAAAATATAAACAATTCATCAATATATCTAGAACAAGAATAATCAATGAAGTATATCTAAATAAACATAAAACAACTAGCTAATAATGATCAAAATATACCAAATTCGTAGCTAGCAAACAGAAGTCACACGAGATGAATTTTCAAAATAAAAAATGATGTGACTATACGAGTAATGCAGTATCAGCAAATGAGCATGAATAATCACTAAGTACTGCATATGAACAACCCAGAAGTACCAAAAATAGAATGATATGATCAGTAAGTCAAATCAGGTACGAAATCAAAAGGAACCAAAAAGAATCTTTCGGGCCACTCGAACGACAGTGCCTTGTCGCTTGAACGACATAAGCATGTCACTCAAACCAGGACATCAAGCGAGCTAAACAAACCCAAAACAGTAGCCTCTCGCTTGAAGCAACTCATCTCGTGACCTTCGTGTGACCCTTCTCGCGACCATACCTGACATTTTAATTTATGTCGCGTGATCCTCGCTTAAACAGAACTTCGTGCGACATTAGGTTATCGCTCGAACGAAGTCTGATTGTCGTTTCAACGACAACAAATATTCTCAATTCTATTTCTAAAGAACGTGAAGTTTCGTCCAGTGAAAAAATTTCCTGGAAAAAATAATTGGAAAGAGCAAATAGCAGAAAAACAGACTCAAAATAGAAAAAAATAAAACAAGACAAACGATGTGAGTTTCATGCCAACATAGAATCAATGTGCTCAAACATGGATATGGGGTGAATGGTTGTGAACTACAACAAATGAATCATAACTCCAACACATTGAAAGCATCAAGTAGCTCTAAGTGATAGCTAAATGTCATCAAACCTAGTTTTAGCCATATGTGATAATTAATGTATTTAGCTAAATGAACTAAATAATCAACATACACACAAATCTAGAATTTTGACGATTCTACAAAAAATAACATCATAATATAATTTTCCAACATAAGGATTCGTGGTGCAAACCCGTTTTATATTTATTTATATATATATGTGTGTGTGTGTGTGTGTGTGTGTCTATGTATGTATGTATATATATATATATATATATATAATCTTTTGCAAGCTCTTTTTAAGGTTTCTATGTTTCTCAACTTAGAGAAATCCTATTAGCCCTATTTTGGCACATGATTCTCTTTCCTGCCTTAATATTTTCTTGGGCTTGATTAGACGGTGGCTTTCATGACGTGATTATTATTCACTCGCAGCCCTTTCCCGTGAACACTCATCATTTTTCAATTTAAACATTATTAATCCTCACGGTAAACGGTTATTACATGCACACCTCCTCCTAATTCTACTTAAGCATAGATGATAAAATTGAGATAAGAACGTCTCACCAAACGCAAATATGCATGAGATGTCAAACATTCATATAAACTCATGCATGTGTGCAAATATTGCATATATACAAAGTCGAATTCAAATGCCTATAAACTTCGAAACAATACCATTAAGACAATGGTTAAGATCATTCTACCCATTAATATTTATAACCAAATATCCTAGCCACATGGATAATGAATCGATGGGGGTCCAAGCACACCAATATGCCACATCAAACATGAAAAACTCAAGACACAAAAATAAATCGAAAATCTTTTTGTGTTTTTCTAAAAATATTTTTGACCTAATAATAAAATATTTTTGTATTTTTCCCAAAAATATTTAAAGCCAAAAATCCTTTTGTATTTTTCTCAAAAATATTTAAAACCAAAAATCTTTTGTATTTTTCAAATAAGACTTCAAATAAATGAGAATTATAATACAGAAGATAAACATGTCATAACACAAGCAAAATATAAACATGATGCAAAGACTAGCATATGACAAACATGGTAACACAATCATCTTTAAGATTTAGCATGGGAAGAATCAAGTGCAACCAAACAAGAATCATGAAGTTTAATTCGTAAAGCCACTAAGTCCGATTTCCTAACCCAAGTAGGTGTGAAATTACGCATGGGAATTTTGGGAATCAAAATGACTTTATTCTATAACTTCCTAAGAGCATTCGTAAGGTTATATCAAAAATTTTTAAGACGACCTTTCCTACCGCAATGAGTGTAAACACAGTGGGAATGATTACCAAAATATCGACCTCTCATCACATTCCAAGTTGGCTCTCTCACACGATTGGTATTGGCATTGGGAATGGGAACAAATCTATCATCATAGCCTATACCAAACCTATCTCTCTTGATTTGGACGACGCCTAACATTCTATCCAACTTCTCCGACCTAGATTCCAAATCAAATTTAACCTTACTTGGGTCTTTCAATCTCTCCTCTAACTCACTAATCATAGACTCAAGCAAACGCCTAGACTCCTCAAACTCTAGAATTTCCTTCTTTAAAGCCTCCATCAAACCAAGAAGACTATCTCACTTTTTCTCAACAAATTCTAGCTTCTCCCTAAGATTCTTCTCCCATGCCCTATGATCCTCAATCAAAGCATCATTATTTTCTACAGCATGCTCATTCAACTTAGCTTGAAATTTCAAGTTTGCCTTTTTCACCTTTACTATTTATGCATATAACTCTCTAAAGGTAACTTTCAACTCTCCAACATCAATCTCCTTATCCGCACTAGTTTCACCCTCGCTCAATTGGGATTCACACTCAACGGCCTCAGAAGTGTCATGCACATGAGAATCTTCATGTGAAGATTTATTATCTCCGCTCACATGACATGCCATAAATGCTATAAAGTTGTGCTCAATGGGGAAACTCTCTCCCTCTTCTGATTCACTATCACTTAAGGTGGCATTATATGCTATCGGTTTCTTATTCTCCTTCTTAAGTCTAGTGGGACACTCGGTAACCTTGTGACCATAACCTTCACACCCAAAACACCAGTCCGGCTCAATCCAGTTGACCTGCTCACTCTTATCTTTAGGGGCGGGATCTACCTTGTTGTTCTTGAATTTCTCAAGTCTTTTGGCATCTTTAGATTTCTTTGAGAACTTAAAGAAACTTTTTGAACTTCTTTGCTAATAAGGCTACATCCTCAAAATCGAAATCAAAATTATCATTCAAAACATTAGTTTCCTCCTTTCGGGCTTTCAAAGTAATACCCATTTCTTTCTTTGGCACTTTCTTGGAGGTAAACATATCGAGTTCATGGGTTTGCAAGTCACCTACAATCTCTTTAAGTTTCGTCGAATCAGGCATACCTAAGGAGTTAAAAATGATCACTTTTGCATCGAACCTACTCGAAAACGACCTTAAGATTTTCTTTATAACTCAATTGTTGGGTATTTTCTCTCCTAGGTTAAACGACGAGTTGACAATATTGGACAACCTAGCATAAAACTCATTAAACGACTCACTCTCTAGCATCTTAATCATCTCAAACTATGTCGTGAGGTTTTGAAATTTAGATGCCCTAACCGTGTTAGTTCCCTCGTGAGTAATTGTAATAATATCACAAGCTTCTTTCGAAGTTTTCACACGTCATTATTGTATTATAATCTTCCAGTGTAACATGTGACGAAATAACATGTAGACCTTTAGAGTTGTAAAGTGAAAGTCTATATTCGGCTTCGGTCCATGACTCAATAGGTTTTAAAGTAGTAGCCTCACCTTCTCGTGTAACCGATGGAGTCCAACCCTTGTTTACCGCTAACCACACACGCTCATCAATTGATTTTAAAGCACTTCTCATTATCATTTTCCAATAACCATAGTTAGTGCCATAAAAAATAGGAGCTCTAAAACTTTCATAGTTTTAGAAATTCATCCTTAAAAACACAAAGGATTAACACAATAAAAAATATGTTTCTAGCTCTGATACCAATTTGTAGGCCCCTTCTTTCTTTTGAATGTATTTTAAGGATAACAAAAACAACTTTCTTTTTTAAAAACCTTTTTCCAAATTTTATAAATCTACCAAGTGTGTGAAGAAATTTTAACTTAGCCCAATTTTTTCTTGATTAATCCTAAACATGCATCTAGTGATTAAAGCAAGTAAAATAAATAAGTTCAAAAAGGCGACGTCGGATGTACGAGAAAACCACTAAGGGAAAAAACCTCAGACGACCCAAGCCAGACAATCATTATGATATGGTATTACAAAATACAAAGACAGACTTACTCAACGACTTGATCCCCACAAGTCTTGAAGCTTCTCTGATCTTCAACCACTCCTCCACTGCCCACATGAATATCCTTATGTGATACCTGTCCACGGCACCCGCATCCACAAATGCCTTGGTGTCCATCGATATAACTTGGAAACGTCTACGAATTTTGAACACGAACTCCTTTGATTCTTCAATGCAAAACCTAATGATGTTCAAAGTGATGAACAACTACAGATGGTGAAAACAAATATCACTTTTGCATATGTGAATGAAGTATAGGATCTTCGAAACTCTAATGACGTTTTTAGACTTTGAAAACCTTAGAAAACTTGTGCATAAAACGTAGTGTATGGAAACTATTTTTCTGGACTGCATACTTATGAAATTTTGAGAGAAAAAAAAAACTTGAGGCTGGGCATCGTTCGAACGAAAATTACATGTCGCTCGAACGACATGCTTATCTTGCTTGAACGACATTCAAAGTCATTCGAACCACTGAAAATAAGAGTTTGTGATTTACACAACTCTAAACCATCTTTATCTTATAATAAACAAAGTTTAAATATCTTAAAACACTTTTAATAAAAATAACATCCTAACTACATTTTTTGAGTTCCATAAATATTACGCATTCATACCTGAGCGATCTCGGAATGTAATGACGACGTGAAACGTGCACCAAATTAATCTCGGCATGATTTATCTTTGAATCTTGGCCGCAACGTCTTCAATAAACTTTATGTCATAGACTGTGTGAGATCATGACAATAAAAATCTATTTATGACTTAAAAACATGTTTTGTTTCCGGAATAAGTCGAATACATTAAATGGACTTGATTGGAAATTTTGTCCTTACAAGCAATCATAATCATTTATAAGATATAGTATGAGATGAATCATGTGAAAGAAAATAAGAGTCAGTAAGCCTAACATTTAGTGCCTCCAAATTAGATCTACTAACCCACAAATGTGTAACGTGACGAACTCGAGCTTCGCAAACCTTAGTGACACTAGAATTAATCCTCCTAGTATCTTTTCTAAGATCATAATAAAAATACTTAAGGTCATGCAAGTCAAGACACGAGGAATTTGTAACACCTCGTATTTTTAAAGTATTTTAAATTCACGTGTGCGCGTAATTTTAAAATAATTGAAAAGTAAAATTGGCTTAAATAAATATTAAATAGAAAATAAAAAGGAATCATATTTATGTACGTTTATATTTATTTGTATGATAAGTAAATGATAACGTATTAAATTATGTTACGTCGTAAGTGAGTCAAGGCGACGAATTTATTGGTATTTCATTCGAGACATACGGGTAAAGTCATGCTAGTTAGGAGATGAAATTTTATGTTAAATGACTTGGATGGTAGTTTTGGGTGCACCGATGGTCCGGAATGAGTCGAAATAGTTTAAAATAGGTTGTCGGAGGTTATGGTTGGGTTTCGACGGCTTTTCAGACTAAGTGTGAATCGTAGGAGGCCATGCGGGTCATTTTACCTGAGGGGGGTGACTCTAATCCTAGTTTAGAGAGTTTAAGTATGGTTTTTAATGATGGGGGATAGAGTAAGTCTATTATCCATCCACCCAAAAAGGTTGGGGTTTGTGAGAGAGTGAGAAAAGAGGAAGAATAAAGAATCTGGGATGGAAAGCTCTCATCTTCGAGTTGAAGATCGTCACCAAAAGAAGTATTTGATAAGTAAAAACTCAGATTTCACCATCTTTAAGGGAAGTATTTACTTGCTTGATAATCTTTTATAGTTACATTTATTCATGCAAACTTTGGTGTAGAATAGCATGTGAAAAATATGGTTTTTGGGGCGAAAAACTAAGATAAATTCGAGTTTAAAAATATATAAATGATAGGAGATGAACCTCATAATATTTTTAGAATGAATTTAATGTAAATATATAAACAAAGATAACTTCTTGAATTAATTTGAGAAGAACAAACCAAATCTTCAAACTAGGGTTTATTATCGTGTTGATTTTTGATTAAATTTGTATTCGGGTGACCATAGATTGTTTTCAGGATGATTTTTACATAGAAAAATGTTGGAATATGTTTGGTTATGAATTAGGATTCATAGATGGGAGTTTAATGGAGGTTTGAACTACCATGGATGAAGGTTAGGGGTGAAAACTCATCAAAAATTCGTCTCAGCAACGCAGCAGAACCGAACCGATTCGCTTATCAGATCGATTCCGCCCTTCTAGCCAATCGGTTCGGTTTTGCTGGCCTGCCACAACCGTTTGAGTACTGTTCATTGGATTTTGGATCCAGGGATGAGTTTAGGTTTCTAGGGAATTCTGTGTGAGGGTTAGGAATTGTCATAGGCTAACCGGGGATGGATTTTGCGTAAGGGAAAGACGTGAATAAGTGATTTAATGTTCACGAGTGAAAATCGAGTTAGGATTTCTGGATGGTTAGGCTAGTGCTTGGTGTTATTATCATATTAGCCAGTAGTGTATAATCGTTGAGTTAAATTATAAGTGAGGGAATACATAAATAAAATCGGGAAGTTTAATTAGACTTTGGGATTTGGTAGGCTAGTACTACGAGAGATGTTGTGTACGCTAGCCAAATATATATATATATATATATATATATATATATATATATATAGAGAGAGAGAGAGAGAGAGAGAGAGAGAGAGAGAGTGCGATTATATATATGTTTGAAGAAACTTCACATCTATCTAGCTTCAAGGTGTAGATGTTACTCTAGCTTTGTGGAGGAAGACTATGATCACTTATTTAGCTCTAGTCAACTTGCTCTTGATGTTTGGAATCATTTTTCGGGTCTTGTGGGGTATAGATTTAATTTTTCCTCTCTAAAAAGATATCTCATCTCTTGGTGGTTAAATTATAGAGGAAAAAATATTAAATCTTTACTCTCTATCATTATTCCTTGCTACATCTGCTGGAGGGTTTGGTGCTCTCAAAATAAGATGGAATTTGAAGGTGAGGTTATGAAAGCTTCCAAGATTATTGACATGGTCCATGAAGATGTGATAATTTCTTTTAAAGCTCATCCTTACAAAGGTGTAAAGTCCAGATATTTTTTAGGTTTCATCTAAGATTTTTCTATCTCATGCTTTGTAAGCCACCGGTGAAGGGATTTTCCTCACTTATCTCAATATAAATAAATTCTCCTTTTAAAAAAATAAAAAAAATATATATATATATATATATATAGAGAGAGAGAGAGAGAGAGAGAGAGGCCCTCTCCTGTAAGGACTTCTTATGGTGCAGACCCCGGTACATACCATTTTTTTAAAATAGTAAAAAAATGAATTTTTTTATGAAACTTCATGGATATGATCTCCATAGGGGGAATATCATCTCCAAATTTTTTCATCAAAAAATTCAAGAAAAAAGCCGTTGAGATGAGGTGATACGTAAAAAAATGGTATAAATATGCATTTTTTACCGTTGAAATGTTGGCAATCATCTGACCCACTTTTTGATTGAATTTTTTTATGAAACTTTATGGATATGATCTCGAAAGTGAGAAGATCATATACATGAAGTTTCATAAAAAAATTCAATAAACAAAGTGACTGGCGCCGACCCAACATTCCAACGGTTGAAAATGCATATTTATACCATTTTTTTACATATCACCTCATCTCAACGGGTTTTTTATTGAATTTTTTGACGAAAAAAATTGGAGATGATCTTTCAACGTGGAGATCATATTCATGAAGTTTCATCAAAAAATTCATTTTTTTACTATTTTAAAAAAATGAAATGTACCGGGGTCTGTACCATAAGTAGTCCTTACAGGAGACTTTCTATATATATATATATATATATAGAGAGAGAGAGAGAGAGAGAGAGAGAGAGAATATGATGTCATTCTGGGTATGGACTAGTTAGCAGGTTATAGAGCGATGGTGGACTATTTTAGTAGGACTATTGTATTCGTCATACCAGGGCAGGAGATGTTTTTAGTGGAGATGCCTTATCCAGAGAGAGGGTCGAGCACACATATATATTATATTGAGGAGGAGACCTCGAAGAGAGTTGTCAACCCGTCAGACTTGATCCCCATAGTGAGGGAATTTGCCAATGTTTTCCAGGAGATACCTGGGTTATCGTCGAGCCCAAATATTAAGTTTGTTATTGACTTAATATTGGGACTAGGTTAATAGCACGTGCGCCTTATCATATGGCTCCAGTGGAGATGCGAGAATTAAGAGATCAAATTCAGCAGCTCTAGGGGAAGGCTCTATTCACGGGAGTAGATCGTCGCGGGGTGCTCTTGTGTGGCTTGTGAAGAAAAAAATGGGTCGCTGAGAGTGTGTATTGACTATATAGAGTTAAATAAGGTCACAATCCAGAACGAATACCCATTACCACGTGTCGATGACATGTTCGACCAACTGAGAGGATCACCCTAATTCTCAAAGATTGGCTTGAGGTCAGGGTACCATCAGCTACGTATAAGGGAGTAGGACGTTCCTAAGATTGCATTCCTGATGAGGTATAAGTCTTACGAGTTTAGGGTTATACAGTTTGGGCTAACCAACGCACCAACAGTATTAATAGATCTTATGAATAGGGTGTTCATAGATTTCTTGGATTAGCTTATCATTATCTCCATAGACGACATTTTGGTATATTCTCGAACAGAGGGAAAGCACATAAAGAACTTATGTATAGTTCTTCGGGCTATGCAGGACCATCAGTTATATGCCAAGTTTGAGAAATGCATATTTTGGTTAGGAGAGGTGCAATTCTTGGGCCACATTGTATCAGATAGGGGTATTTCAGTGGACCCGAGTATGGTAGCAGTGGTGAGGGAGTGGGGTCAACCCACAACACCAATAGAATTTTGTAGCTTTCTGGGTTTAATTAATTACTATCACCGTTTCATAAAGGGGTTCTCGAAGATCGCGGGTCTGTTGATGAACCTGACTCGCAAATGAGTGTCATTTGTTTGGAATGATCAGTGTCAGTTATGTTTTGATGAGCTAAAAGACAAAATTGAATTCAATACTAGTTCTCGAATTTCCTCGGGGAGTGGAGTAATTTATTTTTACTGATGTGTCCTTACAAGGACTTAGGGGAGTGTACAACGGGAGGATCGGTTTATAGCATATGTTTCTCGCAAGCCTAAGACCTATAAAAGGAATTACCCCACACATAATTTGGAGCTTGCAGTAGTGGTCTTTGCTTTAAGGATATGGAGGCAATATCTACTGGGTGAGAATTTTAGTCTATTCATGGATCACAAGTCACTATAATATATGTTCACGAAAAAGGATCTTAAGATGAGGCACCATATGTAGCTCGGATTCATGAAAGACTACCAGTTCGACATCCAGTATCACCTCGGGAAGGCTAACACGGTGGCAGATGTGTTGAGCCAAAGGCCTACGGGGGAGTTAGAAGAGGTTTGGAAGGAAAATTAGGGTGATCTTCGAAAGGAGGATGCAGTGGCCAAAGCTTGTATAGCAGTTCTAATTATCACACCCGAGATCATCACGAGGGTTGTGAACACGTAGGCAGAGGATCAATTTTTTCAGGGTAAGATGTGTTAGTTGTTAGCATAAGGAGAAAAGTCTTACTCGGTCCGTTCAGATGGAGGTTTAAGCTTCAACGGGAAATTGATAGTCCGGAAGGATGGGGACCTATGACATGCAGTGATGATAGAGTCTCATGGCTCGCAGTTTTTGGTACATCTCGAAGGGGATAAGATGTATTTAAAAATGAGGCGGTGGTATTTATGGGGCGGGATAAAGCAGGATATTACTGAGTTTGTCTACAGGTGCACCACTTGTTAGTTGGTGAACGTAGACCGTCAGAGACCAATCGAGATTTTGCAACCATTAGAGATTCCATAATGGAAATGGGAGAGCATCTCGATGGACTTCATCATGGGGTTACCGACATCGCAGAGGGGTCACGATTCCATCTGGGTCATTATGGATCCTCTGACCAAGGTGGCTTATTTTTTGGTATTTTGGACAGATTATACAATGAGACACTATGCGCAGCTCTTCATAGTGGAGATAGTGAGGTCACATGGGGACCCAATTAACATTGTGTTCAACTAGGACAATATCTTTGTGTCTTATTTTTTGTAGAGTTTCCAGGAGGCTCTAGAGGCCGAGTTGCGGTTGAGTACGACTTATCACACAAAAACAAATGGGAAAACTGAGCAAGTGAATCAGATGCTGGAGGAAATGCTGAGGATGTGCATACTGGATTTCGGGGGAGGTTGTGAACAGTATCTCTTACTGGTAGAGTTTGCCTATAATAACTCACACCATTTCATGCTAGGCATGGAACCTTTTAAGGCATTGTATGGTAAACTTTGTCATTCACCCGCTTATTTATTGGAGGTGGGGGACAACAAGGTTCTTTGACCGGAGATAATCCAGGACACTTCTGTAAAGATCGAGTTAATTCGAGGCCGTATACGGATAGCTCAGGACATGCCAAAGAGTTATGCAAATACAGATCGGAGACACTTGGAGTTTGATGTGGGCGATCAGGTGTTATTACGGGTGTCTCTTATGAAGGGAGTTATACGATTTAAAAAGAATGGAAAGTTAACATCGAGGTATGCGGGACCTTTCCCGATCATTGGAAAAATTGGGTCAGTTGCGTATAGGCTCGCCTTACCAAAGCATTTGTAAAGGATTCACGACGTGTTTCATGGGTCGTCATTGAAGAAGAATCGAATAATTAACTTGGCTTACTGACATATACTGTTAGAGGATACCGACTTGTAGCCACATATCTCATATGAGGAGAGACATGTTGCCATCCTAGATCGTAGTAAACATAAGCTTCGATTGAAGGTCGTACCATTAGTTCGTGTTGAGTGAGGGCATCATAATGCCGATGAGTCAACTTGGGAGCATGAGGATGATAGGCAATACAAGTCTTCGAAGCTCTTTCTACTAGGTATATCCGGATTTTGGGGACTAAATTCCATTATCAGGGGGAAATATGTAACGCCACGTATTTTTAAAGTATTTTAAATTACACGTGTGCACGTAATTTTAAAATAATAGAAAAGTAAAATTGACTTAAATGATTAATTAGTGAATTAGAGGTATTAATATTTATGTACATTTATATTTACTTATATGATGAGTGTTGATACCAAATTTAGTCTGCTGACATGGCTCAATTGAGTGAAGACACGTGGCAATCTGCGTGACAACAACAAACACTTTCGAACAATACCTTGACTCCGAGGAACCATACTGCAACGAGGAACTCTGCTTCCCCGATCAACCCAGGCGCTCCGACCAACAAGAGTTCTCCGAGGAACTTTAATACACCGAGAAACTTATGAGTACCGAGCTACTTAGGCGGTCCGAGCAGCACCTCGAACCGAGCATTAATTGCAGGATAACCAACAGATTGACTGCGCATTAAATGCTTATTATTATCATACAAATGTATACGCTTAAGGGGCATTGAATGTATTACCCTTTCACATGTACAGCCTTAGGGCTATAAATACATTGTATTATCCTCATTGAAGGGGGATCGGAATTTCTTGATAAAACTTGTAATCGAGAATTCCCAAACAGTCAGCAATAACAGAAACAGTGGACGTAGGCCATTCTTATAAGGTTGAACCACTTTAAAATTTCTTTGTCTCACTTTATTTTATCTGTGATTAAATAATTAGATATAATCTAATTTTTTTAAATCAACAATAAGTAAATGAGAGTGTATCAAATTATGTCACGTCGTAAGTGAGTTACGCCGACGGATTTATCAAAATTTTATTCGGGACGCGTGGAAATTGTGTTGGGTAAAAGATTAAATTTTATATTATGTGACTCGGATGGTAGTTTTGAGTGCACTGATGGTCGGGAATAGGTCGAAAAACTTCCAAAATAGGTACCCGGAGGTTATGATTGGGTTTCGGGAACTTTTTAGACTAAGTGTGAACCATAGGAGGCTATATGGGTCATTTTACCGGAGGGTGTAAGAATGATTTTTCTAATATTCTTCATAATATAGGCCTCGTTATGTTTTAGGCTAGCTTGGCGTATCCCATTATAAATCGTCACGCACCGTCAAGACGAACTGAACTCGACATCTCCAAGTTTGAAGACTTCCTGACATCTTGTAAAGGTATAAAGCAATATAGAGTTTAAATTAATTCACAGACTTTATTTCTGGGGTATTTATTTTTTTATCAAAAACGATCATGGCTTTTTATTTTTGTAAAAAGAAAAATATTTTTAAAACCTCGCTCAAAGAAGATGGAGATCTCGTTCAAATGAGATTGTGATTTCGTGAGAAGAGTCATTAGAAGTTTTATCAGATGTGCTTCAATCGAGGGCGTACTGTTTTGACTCTTTAGAAGGTCGTTTAAAGTTGGTTCAAATGAGATTTGTGTGTCATTCGCTTGAGATTTTATTTTGTTCAAATGACGTGCCTTTCGTTCGAACAAGACTTGAATTCATTCAAATGAACCCGCCACCTCGAAATTTATGAACATAAATACCTATTTATTACTAATGCCTCTGTAATAAATAATAATGCATAGAGGTCCATGGTAAACTTAATCAATCATTACAAAGAATTTTCATGATATCAGTTATTAGGTGAGAAAGGTTTAAGTTGATCCGAACGACCATAATTAAAACAATTCATGATATAGTAACATATGAGTATGGTAATCTCTACACATACTTATAATCAAATGGGCTATTATGAAATGACAAACAGCAGTTAAACAAGTACGTAAAAGTGTATTATTAAAAACATGAAAGACTTACTAGTACAGATATTTGAACGGCTTAAAGAAGGTCAAAAGAGGATGTTGGGAGGAGTTGGTACTTGATTATCTGTATACAAATATTTGTGTGAGTAAGTATGGTTGAAAATAATATTGGTTTAGATCAATTTGTATTAAAAGCTGTGTGTATTTAAAGTTGAAGGGGGTAAATTGTAAAAAATTTGGGACTTTAAAATATTAGGCTTAGATTTATATTTGAAACTTGGTGTAGAAGACTTTTTATCTCAAAATTAATCAAAGTATTTGTAGAAAAAAATTTGGGTTAAAATTCATAACTTAAAAAAGTCATGAGGGGTTAATTTGTGATTTAAGGAAAATATTTCTAACTTAGAACCCCATTTTTATAACTTTGGCTAGGTTTGACCAAACACAGTCTTACCTTATGCCATTTTGACCAGAAAATAAAAATAAAAAAATTGCAAAAAAATCATAATTTTTTGTTTGGCCACGCGTCCTCATGCGCTTGGTCAATAATTTTGGTTGAAAAAGTTCATTTTCAACCTCTCGCCAATTGACTTAGGTTTTGAAAAAATTGGCCTGAAATAACTCATGACTTTCTAAACCATTTGAGATGATTCTTGAACTAGCCCAACCTAATTTTTCACATGGAATCCAAAAATATAGGTTTTATGGATTGAGGTTCAGTATTCATCGAGCTACAAAACTATGTGTTTTCAAAAAAATTTACTAAACTTCTGAAGCTCTTAAGAAAATATTACTGAACTTTTAAAGCTCTTAAGAGAATTTTACTAAACTTTTCAGAGGTGTTTATGAACATAGTTGGGTTTCTGTTATCTTAAGAAAGAATTTGGTTTTGGTTTAAATAACTGAGGTGGTCTTATTGTGGAGAATTTAAGGTTCTTATTTATTGAAACAGAAAATACCTTGAAGCAAATAGAGCTCAAAACTTGTGATTTTTTTAAAATGATCATTGCATTAGAGCTCCTGAGTTCATAAGGAACCATTTCCTCATTTTGAAACTCGTTCAAAATCAAGGTATCAAATTCCACCATTCAAGCTCAAGCTTTAACGGAGTTTTTTTCTGGTTTCCTTATACAGAGGCAATTTTGGATGCAAAAGTTCTAATGTTTTGATTTATATGTGTATAATATCAACATAGAAAATGGTTGGAATTGAAAGTATTAAGTATAGTACATAAAATGACAGAATACCTGTTTAAAGGATATTTTTTAATTTCGGACATGCTTAAGAGGAGGGATTTCTAGCATCTCATCGTGGTGAATTTATAGGGTATGAAAAGGAGAATGTATAGGATCATTTAGGAGGTGAATTCTTCCCAAGTTTAAGGAGATAATTGTAACACCCCGTATTTTTATGATTTTTACATATTGGATTAATTAAATTAAATATGAAAAATTAATTGATAATTAATCTGAATTAAAATAAATATTAACTATAGAGATCGGAGTTAATATTTGTTAGTGAGAACTTTATTGAATATTATTGAGCGAATAAAGTAATATATAATTGTGGATATGATTGTGAAGTGATATAAATTATCGCGAGTGAGAAATACGGCAGTTACAGAAATTAAGTCGGGACGCGCATGTCAGTCGTGTCGGAACTAAAATAATGTAATAAAATGAAATTATTTATATGTAATCTGAATGATCATTTCAAGTGTGCCATTGAGTCTGGAAGGGTCGAGATAGACAGAAAAATCTACCCGGAGATTTAGTTTGGGTCCTGGGGCAATTTTAGGCCTAACCGGCATCCCGCGAGGGCGTTTTGGTAATTTCTATTTTTGGGTATTAATTAATTACAAAATTAGGAGAGGTATTATGTCAATTACGTAAGAGAGATTAGGGTCATCATCCTCAAAATTCAAAGGGGAGTTACAGAGGAAGAGGGATAGCCAATTCTGGGAGTCTAAAGCTAAGAACAACCACCTAACACCACTGAGACCACCACCGCGTAGATCGAAGAACGTGGAACACAACCATGAAAACTACACCAACGGATCAGACCTTCACTTTCGAGGCAAGTGTTTAAACTTGCTTAATTTAGAGTAATAATGTAACCCATGTTAGTGTAGGTTTAATTTGAATATGAATATGGTGTTTATTTGATTAAATTGGAGAGTTAGAGTAACTAATTAGAATATGGAGATAATTAGGTAGAAACCTTCTTGTATGTAGATTAGAAATCATGAATTGAGAATGCATTATGATGAACGAATCTGAAAATTTACATATTCTTTAATGTGAATTTGAAGAACTAGGGTTTAATGAACTAATTTGGGGATTTTAAAATTTACTAAGAGTTAGGCATGATTTAATGATCCTAGATTGTTATAAATCATATAAATATATCAAAACATCAATTAGAATCGTTAGATTGGTGTTTGGGACGATTCGGTAGAGGTTTTAGTATCATTAATGGTGGGAAGACGTAATTTCAAGAGGTAGAAGTCGACCGAATCGGTTCGTTTTCCTACATGATCGGATCGGTTTTTCTACAGGATCGGATCGGTTCATTTTTCTACAAATTCGGATCGATCCGTTTTTCTGCAGATTTCTGTAAAGGTCAGATTGGACCAATCACTCAGGACCAGATTTGTTCATTTTTTAGCAAATTTGTTCTACAGTTATTTCGTGACTCCTTATGATATGTTAGTAGTATAAAAGAGGGATTAGCTACTGTAAAAGATGCTTGGAATTATGAATCACTTACCTGAGGTACAATAGAGAGAACAATCGTAATTAAATAATATTGGGGGTATAGTGAGAGGTATAACGCATACGAATATGTATTTAAGCCGTGTATACCTACCAATTGGAATAGGTTATATGAATACCGACATGATTGATTTACTGTGTGTATAACATACCTACATTGCTTGCTATCGCGGTAGGTTATTTAGGAAAGGGGACAGTCTTATTCTGATGAGCCCAATTGGGGGGATTTTAGATTTGGTACCTCAGAACATGGAACCTAGGTACGGGCTATTTTTGAGAATGATAGTGATGACGGTCATATGGGTCCGTAGGTATGTGCGTAGCCCATAGACTTGGAACCATGCCCGCCTCTAATATGTGTGATTTGTATTTCGATGGTTCGTGAGTGATTTCGAATCATTAGTCCTCACTTAGTACGAGATGTACCGGAACTTGATAGCAGAGTATGCATGCACTGCAGCTGAGTCTGGGGGTGTTGTTTTTGTGTGTGTATATATATATATATATATATATATATATATAATATTGTGATAGTTATATATAGATGCTTGTAATATTATTTGTTGTCTATTATTTGTAGATAAAGAAGATGACGAATTCTTAAATAACTTAAGTTTGAGACCCTTAAGCAACTTTTATGAAACATATACTCGGGATAGTATATATAAGAACAATGCATAGTAATGGTACGGGTGGATTACGGGATATTGCTACGGATGATAGAGAGATAGTTTATATATACAAACTAGTTAGATGAGAATTATCACTAGAGTAGTTTAGCGGTACGTTAGGCGTGCACAATAGTTGAGAGGTGAAATCTTAAGTGAGTGTTTGAAAAGCTAACATGTATTTTATATTTACTTTACAGCATCTTTAAATTACTTGCTAAATTGTTTTAAAATCTTTTACACTCGAACTCTAACCCGTCTCTTGCAAAAATCTCTTTTCTTATGTGTTATCTTAGGTGCCCAGACACAGGGACACCAGGGTTAGACCATTGGATCTTTTGACGTGCTGCAGCCATTGTGGCAGTTTCAAGTCCTCACATTTAGACGTCTACACTTCTATCCTTTCAGTTCTAGCATTTAGACATCTCAATTAGGGCATGTGTTGCCCATTCTCAGTTTATTTATATCTGAGGAACATTGTTCTTATTTATTTCAGCATTTTCATTTTAGTTGGATTTATTATTGTTAGTTCGGATTTTATTTGGCTGAGACGATTATTCCAGTCTATTATATTTAGTTGGATGATGTTTTATTCTTTAGTTATTTATGCATGGAAATGGTGAATGTTTTAATAGTTTAAATTAATAGACTTAAAATAATTCAATAAAATATTTTGACACTAGCTTAATTAATTATTAGGTGGTTAAAATAAAATTTGTTTTTGGATAGAGATGCTAAGAATGAACCAACCGGATATTCAGTTTTAAATTTTATAAAGGACTAGCCACCCGGTATTTACTTGGGTGGGTGTCACAATAAGTTGATGGGAAATTAAACTTCACATGTAAGCAGGGTATTTGCATGTTTTTTTGGATTATTCTGCCTATGTGGAAGTTGATGTGGTGACGGTGGAATGTGAAAATATTAGTTGTTTAATTTTTAGTTCATGGTTGGAAGTGTATATACTTATTTGGTTCAAAATATAGTATTTTTGTAAAATTTAGGGGCATTTCTATAATTTTAGGGAAATAAAAGGGATGGAATAGTAATTTATAGTTAGTTGAAGTCTAGAGGTTTAATTTCATATAAAGTTTTGGCCTAGAGGTTAAGTATATGTCAAGTTATACTTATTTGAAAAGTTCAGGGGTCATTTTTGAAATGTTAAAATTCCAAGGGAACTTGGGGAATATAGTTGTAGATTTTGTAGAGTAGTTTAACTTTATTTAGGATACTTTTGAATTTGCATATTCTATGAGGCATAAAATAGGAATTATAGGGGATTAGCGTTTTCAATTAACTCGATTCAAAAGTACGGATGTTACAGTCTACCTACCTAAAAGAAATTTGTCCCCGAATTTACCGTTGAAGAGATCGGGATATTGGTATATCATAGCTTGTTCTAGTTCCCATGTAGCTTCTTGTTGATTTTGATGTTCCCAAAGTACTTCGGCTGAGTTTTTTTTTATTCCTAAAAAGTTTTACCTGGCAATCCAAAATTTGAATAGGGCTTTCTTCAGATTCGTGATTAGATTGAATAAAAATTTCTTGCCTTATAATGACATGGGAGGGATTAAGAATATACTAGCGTAACTGGGATATATGGAATATGTTGTGCATATTAGATAACTCCACTGGAATTCTAACTTGTAGGCTACAGAGCCAATACATTTAGAAATAGTGAAAGGTCCAATATATCTAGGGGTTAGTGAAAGGTCCATTATATCTAGGGGTTTGCAAGCCACTAGAAAGGTCCAATATAGTGAAAGTTCACAAAGTAAAATCCCTTTTCAAGGAAAAACTTTCAGAAATACTTGGTCACAAACTTGAAATTCTAATGGCTTTCGACGTTGGTCTGCATAACTTTCCTAAGGATCTTGGGCTGCCTTCAATCTCTCTCAAATTTGTTGTATTTTCTCAGTGGTTTCTCATATTATTTTGGGACCAAATTATTTACTGCTTTCATATTTCATCCAATATGCAGATGAACGACACGGTCTTCAATACAAGGCTTCAAATGGGGCAGCTTTGATACTTGACTGGTAACTTTTGTTATAAGACAACACAACAAGGGGTAAGTGTTCATTCCAATTGTCGGGCATATCTAACGGACAAGATCGTAACATATCTTCTAATGCTTGAATTGTACGTTCAGATTGTCCAACCGTTTGACGGTGGAATGCAGTATTCAAATAAATTTTGGTACCCATTTCGGTCTGAAGTGATTGTCAAAACCTTCCTACAAAACGAGAATCTCTGTCTGACACGATGAATAGAGTAATTCCATATGATCAGAAAATTTCTCGAATATAGAGTTTACTCGGTTTTTTATAAGAATCGGTGATTTTTTCTTGTAGAAAATTAGCAGATTTGGTAAGTCAGTATACTATTACCCAAATGGAATTACATCCTTGAGGAGTACGAGGTAGTGATAAAATACATTGTGATACGATCCTATATCCATTCTGGAATTGGTAAGGGTTGGAGGAGTCCACCGAGATGATGGTGTTCTATCTTTACTTGTTGAAAAGTAAGACACCTTCTTACAACACTCTCAATATCATTTCTTATATTTGGACACCGATATTATTTTTTCAATTTGTGATACATCTTAAAGCGTCCACGATGAATCATGAACTTTGAACGACGGGCTTATTATAACATTTCTTCTCGAAGAGATGAATTATCAATTACATACAATCTATTTTTAAATCATAAGCATGTTTCCTTATTATATGAGAACTTGTGGTTTTTATACTGAATATGCTGTCCAAAAGGATCTTGGGACTGTTGTGCTAAGATTTTTTTACTCAAATATGGATATGCAATTATATTGTAAAACTTTTAAGAAATGGTATATCAATTGAAGATCATATTGCTCGATGGTAGCAGCAACGTCATAAGAGATCAAAGTTTGGATTCTTCCAACCGGATTACGACTTAAAGCATCGGCTACCACATTACATTTTCTTGGGTGCTAGTCGAATTTAAACTGGTAATCTTCCAAAAATTCCATCCAACGTCATTGTCTTAGATTTAAATCTTTCTTAGTGAAGATATATTTTAAGCTCTTGTGATCGAAAAAGACTTGGAATTCTTCACCATAAAGGTAATAAAGTCGGACCTTTAAAGCAAAAATCACAGCAGCTAACTCAAAATCAAGGATAGGGTATTACACTCATGGTTTTTGAGTTGTCGTAATCCATACTCTATTACTTTCCCTTTTTACATTAGAACACATCCTAAACCTTGCAATGAGGCGTTGGTATATAAATCATAGCTTACATCACTAGAAGGGATAGTTAGGACATGAGCAGTAGTTAATTTGTTCTTCAAAATTTAGAATGCTTGATCGCATTCATCAGTCTATACAAATCGTACTTCCTTCCTAGTTAGTTTTAAGAGGGGAAGAGCAATACAAGAAAACCTTTCCAAAAAGCGGTGATAATAACCTGTTAATCCTAGAAAACTTTTTACCTCGGTGACATTGGTAGGATTTTTCTATTCTAAAATGGCTAAATTTTTGGAGGGATCGACTTAAATTCCATTTTCAAAAATCACATGTCCTAGGAATTTTACTTCTTTCATTGAGAAATCACATTTGCTCTTTTTAGAATATAACCCGTGGTTTCTTAAAGTGCCTAACAGTGTCTCAAAATGTTGGTCATGCTCTACTTGGTTTTGGGAATAAACACGAATATCATCAATTAATACAATAATAAATTGCTTAAGATAATGTCTAAAGATTTTGTACATAAGGTCCATAAAAGTTGCGGGTGCATTGGTTAATCCAAAAGACATTATGGTAAATTCTAAATGTCCATAACGAGTTCAAAAAGTAATTTTTGGAATCTTTTCTTCTCTTACTCGTAATTGATGGTAACCTGATCATAAGTTTATTTTAGAAAATAACCCCGCTCCTCAAAGTTGATAGAATAAATCTCTGATTTTGGTTATAGGATATTTATTCTTAATAGTCACTAAGTTTAGCTTACGATAATCTATGCATAACCTAAAGATTTTGTCTTGTTTATTGACAAATAATATTGGACATCCCCAAGTAGATGAACTAATGCGAATAAAACCCTTTATAAGAAGATCATCTAGTTGGGTACGGAGTTCTCGAAGTTCTAAAGGAGCCAGTCGATACAGAGGTATCAAAATAGGAAAAGTATTGAGATAGAGATTTATACTAAATTATATTTCTCGAGAAGGGGGTATTCCTGGTAATTCTTCGAAAAAACATCTTCGAATTGTTCTAAAATTATGGTAATTAAGGAAGAGGAATTTTGAATTTGGGAGGTTGATGGTTCAAAATGACCCCATCCTTAAAATATAAAGGAACAATTGCCTTTGTTTCGAAAATAAATTTTCTTTGCATGATAATCGATATAAGCACGATGCCTTGACAAAACATCCATCCCAGTAATAATATTGAAATCGTAAATATCTAAAATTATCAAATTTATAAAGAGCATACCTAAACCTAGCTGAATTTTACAATTTTCATACCCTTAGGTGGGTGTATTGATTTCACCCGTAGGTAAATCTATTTCCAATGGAATAGTTAGAGATGTAGGTAATAATTGTAAAAATCTATCTAGTTTAAGACTTATAAATGAATGTGTTGAAACAAAATCAAATAAAATATGAGCATGAAGACTATGGAAAAGCATTATACCATATGTCACGACATGGGAGTTTTATATATGCGGTATAGCACAATTCTTTCCACGATGAGAGGCTGGTACAATTTTCCTGGCAAGATTTGTCTTAGGCTGGTTTTGGATAGGACGAAAATTTTAAATTCTCTGGGAATTACCTAGCTGGCGGTGCATTGGAAAAGATTTCAACTTATGACACTACGGATGAATATGCCCTAATTTTTGGCATTCATAACAACGAATCAATGGATGGGAAAGTGATATGGCGAATTTGGGAATAAACTTTTCCATTCGAATTTAGATAAGGATGAGGTCGAGATTGAGGTAAGGTCCTAACAGCATGATTATTTTTAGAAATGGAATGAGGGGATCGTATAATACTAGAACAATTTCGTTCCACAATGGTTGCAATGCCGATAAGTTGAGAGTAATCTTGGATTTGTAAATGGGCGATATAAGTCTTGATCCTTGAATGTAGACCTCTTTCAAACTTCTTGCAGTTTTTCATCTCACTATCCATATACTTAATGGCGTAACGGGACAACTCGGTAAACTTTGCTTCATAATGTGCTACAGATAGATTTGCTTATTGTAACTTTAAGAGATCTACAGTTCCTTGATCTCATTTAGTTTCAAGAAAATACTTTTTCAAGAAGATTTCTTCAAATTTCTTCCAAGTTAACATAGCAAAAATATGATTACGCGACACATCTTGCCACCAGAAACCAACATCACCTTCGAACATATAGGCAACCTGAATTACCTGAAGATTTCTAGTTATCCCTACTCCATTAAGAATTTTCACAATTTGACGCATCCATTTTTCAGCTTCACTGGCACCTGGCAATCTAATACGTAAAGGAGGTCATTATCTAAAAAATTCTTTAAGAGCATTCATTCTACGGGTTTCATCTGAGATTTCCTCCGGAGTTGGGTAAGGAATTTATTATTGTTGGGATTGGGATATCAATTATTGAATACATCGCATGATTCCTTCAGTATGGGTCTATTCAGTTTGAGTTCCGGTATAGGGACTTCGAGTACTAACCATCCTAAAATATGATAGAACTGACACAACAATTTATAAGAACATAAAACAAACAATATATCACAAGTATAGTTATATTATACAAAATGATAGAGTTATATGTTACAAAATAGTAGTATTTTACAATATTGCGTATTCTGCACAAGTCAAATTTGGTTAACCTCCTAAAATAGTAGTTGGACATACTATATACATTACTTTATTCATTATGGTACATTAGGAGGGACATTTTTCTTTCTCGATTTTCCTAAGCGGGAACAACAACATCAGTTTCTGAAGAATCAGAATTCGAAACTACAGAAAAGTCATTAGGCTCGGATGGATCATTATCGGTAAAATCAATAGAACCTGAAGAAAGTCCAATAATAAGTTCGTCATTCGATGTAGCCTAGGGATAAAGTGGTGGATATGGTTGTGCATTGTCTACACCAAGATTGATTGCTTCGTGGAGTATATCGGATCATCCACATGATCACTTGTTTCTCTCGTTACTTGTACCTCTCATGCGACTCTATTTGTTAACACCAATCGCTTCATGTCACTCCTCGAGTCTACCCAGTCCTCGTTTACAATGCGAATAATTTATCTGACTCGTGCAAACGCTTATTCTCTAACAATAGGTTCCAAACGGTTGTTAATAATGATATCCAAACTAAATAAAAGAGAGTCCCACGTGTTCATGCTGTAAAATGGAATATACTATATGACATTAATAAAGAAGTTACGAAAGATAAAATAACTAATATACTATAGAATTTTCCCCATATAGGATTCTAACCCGGTGTAATATTAATTTTAAAACATGCCCTGATACCAACTTGTCACACCCATCTTTTTGGTATAAATGTATAAAAGAGTATACATAAAGCAATGAATTAAATTCAAGGCAAAAAATAAAACTTTATTCATTAAAAACGTCACATATAGTGTACTACCACCACAGGGGTGAATTACATATTATTATCAACACAAAATATAAAGTAGGTAATAGTAAATTGCCACTCCTTGCTCCCATCTGGTTTAGTCTCCATCCAAACAGTTACATATGTAAACACCTGATCTGTGTGTGAGAGACTATCCTCTTTTTCGTTGGCCATCTGAAGAAAAAGGGAATTAGCACAAATATGCTAAGTAGGTTCTATCAATTTTATAACAAATTATAGGTATATATGGAAGGTGGGGTGTGTATAGAATTCAGAGGTCTAACAAATAACATAATTACATAATAAGATAGTCAAGGAGTTTTAAAGTGATAATCCCATAATTACCAGATTACAAAGTGGGTATAGAAATAAATATACCATCAATAAAATCAAATAATAATTAATCCAAAACCTCTGGAGAAAAATATCCGGCTACACACAATTAAAGTGCTACTCATACGTATGTGGCTAAAAATTTGGGCTCTCAATCATCTGACACCATAGGCCAAGTAGAAAATTTCGTAGGATAACAGGATAGTCTACTCCCTAGTTATTAATAATGCTTCTATAATAAATAAAAATGCATAGAGATGCAAGGTAGATGAATCAATCATTACAAAAAAAATTCATGATATCAGTTATTAGGTGATAAAGGTTTAAGTTGATTCGAACGATCATAATTATAATAATTTGTGATATAGTAACATATGAGCATGACAATCTCTACACCAACTTAGAATCAAAGGGGCTGTCATAAAATGATATTAATAGTAGTTGAACAAGTACGTAAATATTAAAAAGGTAAAAGACCTACTTGTACGGATATTTGAACGGCTTAAAGAAGGTCAAAAGAGGATGTCGGGAGGAGCTAGTACTTGATTATCTGTATACAAATATTTGTGTGAGTAAGTATGGTTGAAAATAATGTTGTTTTTTGTCAATTTGTACTAAAAGCTATGTGTATTTAAAGTTTAAGGGTTAAATTATAAATATTTCAGGACTTTAAAATCTTAGTCTTAGAGTTATATTGAAATTTGACGTAAAAGACTTTTTGTCTCAAAATTAATCAAAGTATTTATAGAAAAAAGTTGGGGTTAAAATTTATAATTTAAAAAAGTCAGGAGTGGTTAATATACAATTTAAGGAAAATATTTATAACCTAAAACCCTAATTTTTTTACAACTTTTGCTAGGTTTAAATAAACACAGTCTTGCCTTATACCATTTTGACCTGAAATTTTTTAAAAAAATTAGAATTTTTAATTGCCCATGCACCCTCACGCGCTTGGTGGATGGTTCTGGTTGAAAAAATTCATCTTCATCCTCTCGAAAGTTGACCTAGGGTTTGAAAAACATTGACCTGGAATAACTCGTAATTTTCAAAACCATTTGAGATGATATCTGAAACAACCCAAACTAATTTTTCACAAGGAATCCAAAAATATAAGTTTTATGGATTGAGGTTTAGTATTCATTGAGTTACAAAACTGTGTGTTTTTAGAAAATTTTACTGAACTTTCAAAGCTCTACTGAATATGACAGAGGTGTTATGAACATAGTTGCGTTTTTATTATCCTAATAAAATAATTTGGTTTTAGGTTGAAGGATTAAGGTTGTCTGGTTGTGGAGAATTTAAGGTTTTCATTTTTCGGAAATAGAAAACACCTTCGAGCAATTAGAGCTCAAAACGTACGATTATTTGAAAATGCATTGCATTAGAGATCCCGAGTTCATAAAGAACCATTTCCTCACTTTGAAACCTTTTCAAAGTCAAGGAATCAAATTCCACCAATGAAGCTCAAGCTTTAATGTAGGTTTTTTCTGGGTTCTTTGTACAAAGGCCATTTTGGACGTAAAAGTTCTACCGTTTTAATTTATATGTGTATAATATCAACATATAAAACGGTTGGAATTGAAATAATGAAGTTTAATACATAAAATGACAGAATACTTATTTCGAGGAATTTTTTTAAATTTTGGGCAGGCTTAAGAGGTGGGATTTATAGCTTCTGATCATGGAAAATTTATAGGGTATGAATAAGAGAATTTGTTGGATCATTTAGGAGGTGGATTCTTCCCAAGTTTAAGAAAATAAATTGATGGAAAATTGAACTTCTCATATAAGCATGGTGTTTGCATGTGTTTTTGGATTATTGTATCTATGTGGAAGCTGATGTGGTGGGAGTTTGGATTATTCAATCCATGTGGAAGCTGATGTGGTGGGAGTGGAATGTGAAAATATTAGTTGTTTAGTTTTTAGTCCTTGGTTAGAAGTGTATATACTTATTTGGTTCAAAAGAGGGTATTTTTGCAAAGTTTAGGGGCATTTCTATAATTTTAGGTAAATATAAGGGCCAACATTATAATTTATAGTTACTTGAAATCTAGAGGTTTATTTTGATATAAAGTTTGGGTCTAGGGATTAAGTATAGGTCAAGTTAATACTTTTTTGAAACGTTCAGGAGTCATTTTAAAAATGTTAAAACCTCAAGGGGTACTCGGGAAATTTAGTAAAGTTGTAGGTTTTGTAGAGTAGTTTTATCCTTATTTTGGATACTTTTGAATTTGCATATCCTATGAGGGGTAAAATAGGAATTATAGGGGATTAGGGTTTTCAATTAACTATATTCGAAAGTACGAATTTACAATACCCCCGTGTGTAATGGTGGTATTTTATGTCATGTTTGTAGAGACGTAACAATCGAGATTTGTCGACTATATTTTTCAGTCAATTTATTGATTTTAAACATGAGGTCTTGCGATATCATTTTGGGTATGGAGTGGTTATCTCAGTATCATGCACACTCGATAATAACGAGAAGGCTATTACGTCTGTCGTTCCTGAGTAGCAGATGTTTCGTATAGCTACGCCTAGGCTAGAATGAGTGTCTATCACACACTTGTATTATATAAATGTGAGCATATAAAAGGAGGTTACAGTATACTCAGAGTCGATATTGATAGTCCATTAGTTCTCGGACGTATTTGAGAAGGTACCAGTCTTACCACCCACACACGAACTAAGATTTTATCATAGCTCTGGCACCGCATACCAGAACCATAGTAAGGGCACCGTTTAGTATGGATCCTTTGGAGATGAGAAAGTTGTAGGAACAAATACAACATCTTTTGAGCCAGGAGTTTTATTTAGAGGAGTACGTCTTCGTGGGGAGCTCCAGTCGTCTTCGTTAAAAAAATATGGTTCATTACGAGTATGTGTGAACTATTGAGACTCGAGAGCTAAATGAGGTCACGATATAGAACAACTATTCTTTATCATATATCGATGACCTATTTGATTCATTTAGGGGAGTGTCTTTCTTTTCAAAGATTAACTCATGCTCGGGTTATCACCAGTTGAATGTTCAGGAGGAGGATAACCCGAAGATAACTTTTTTTACAGGTTATGGATCATACGAGTTTTGGGTCATGCTATTCGGTTTGACCAGTGCTCCAATCATGTTCATGGATTTAATGAACAAATTATTTCGACCATACATGGACCAGCTCATTATTGTGTTTATCGGCCACATGTTGGTCTATTTATAGTACAAGGATGAGAATGCACATCATTTGAAGATAATTTTGTAGACATTTTGGGAACATAAGTTGTAAGCTAAGTTCTCCAAGTGCATATACTGGTTGTGAGAGGTGAAGTTTTGGGGGCACGTTGTTTTGGAGGCTGGGAATTTTGTGCATCCAAGTAAGGTGTCGGGCATGATGAAGTGGGGACAACCCATGACACCTATTGAGGTGTATAACTTCTTGGGTTTGAAAGGAGTGGTTCATTAAGGGGTACTCGAAGATTGATGGGAGATTGACCCACCTCACTCGAAAAGAGGTATCGTTTGTTTGGGATGAGCATTACCCGCAGGCTTTCGAGGAGTTAAAAAAGAGGCTCATGATTGCACTCGTACATGCCTTGTCATGAGACAAGGTGTAGTACAAGGTTCATATAGATGCATAATTATTGGGACTAGGATGGTAGGCCCATATCCCGTAAGCTAAAGCCTCATGAGGGCAACTACCCCACCCACGACTTGGAGTTATTGCGATAGTATTCGTGCTTCGTAGTTGAAGGCATTACTTATTGGGCAAGAGATTCACGTTATTCTTGGACCACAAGAGCCTTCAGTATTGGTTCACTCAATGGGAGTTGAATACGAGGCAGGTAGTTCGAGTTTGTGAAGGATTATTACTGATCCACTCAATATCATTATTGGAAGGTGAACGTGGTAGAAAATTCGTTGAGATGTTGTCTATCGATTTTATGGCAGAGCAGTGGGATAATTTATCGATTATAGGGGTAGAGTATGGGGGATTATTTACTAATTTTATGGGAAGAGCAGGGGGATAATTTGCACATAGTAAATGTGATAGAGGCATTCATGGTAGTAACGGTTCTTATGCTAGATATTGTTACACAGGTGATTCATACCCAAGATTTAGAATCTTATTATCAGGAGAAGGTATGAGAATTATTGTCTGTAGGATTTCCCCTTCATTTTATCAACTTTTATAGAGATTTACGCTTTCGGGGGTGATCGTCAATCTAGGGGTACCGAGTTACCAAAGGCGGTCTTAACAGAGGCATATGGTTCACGATTCACTCTATATCCCGAGGCTAACAAGATATATAATGATATGAGGAGACAATATTAGCGGGTAAGTATGAAGCGGGATATAACAGAGTTTGTGTTTAAAGTACTCCACCTACCAGTTAGTGAAGGTCGAGCACCAAAGACTGCATGAAGAGTTATAATGGTTGGAAATTATGGTGTGGAAGTGGGAGAATATATCGATGTATTTCATTATCGAGATATTAAAAGTGAAATGATATCATTTGGGTCATTTTTTACAGACTGACTAAAGTGGCTCACTTTCTTCCATTACGAACAAAATACATAGCAGAGTAGTACGCTCGACTCTTTGTTATAAAAATTGTGCATCTACATGAGGTACCGTTCAATATTGTATATGATAGGGACCACACTTTTATTTCTTAATTTTATGAGAGCTTTTAAGAGTCTATAAGTGCTCATTTGCACACGATTACAGTGTTTCACCCTCAGACGGATGATCAAACTAAGTTGGTGAACCAAATTTTAAAGGACATGTTGATATCTTGCATTTTAGACTTCAAATGAAGTTGGAATCAATACTTACCACTTTTAGAGTTTTCTTATAACAATATTCATCAGCAGACTATTGGTATGGAACCCTATGAGGTTTTTTATGATTGACATTGCCGTTCTCCGAGTTTTTGTCTAGAGACGTGGGACAATAGGTTATTTGGGTCGCGTTGTGTTTACGACACCTTAGAGAAGGTGTTGCTCATAATTTAGCATATGAAGGTGACCCAAAGCAGGCAAAAGGGCTATGCAGATAAGAGCATAAGCATATTAGAGTTTCAGGTGTGGGACTAGGTTCTTCTGAAGGTCTCCCTGATGAAGGGAGTTATGAAATTTAGGTCCAAAGGGATATTGACTCCCCGATACATAGGTCATTTCACAATATTTGATAGGGTGAGACCAGTGGCATATTGTTCGGCCTTACCCGGTCATATTCAGTGTGTGCAAAATGTATTCCACGTGCCCATACCGAGGAAGTTTATGAGGGATGAGTTGGCATATAAGCACATAAACATCGATGGAATTGAGTTGTAGTTGGATGCGAGTTATAAGGAGAAATCGCAGCGTATCCTAGATTGGAGAGAGATTATCTTGCACTTAAAGGCCATTCATTTGATTCATGTCCGTTAGAGACATCATAGCGAGGCAGAGTCTATTTAGGATCGAGAGGACAACATGCGGGAGAGATATCCTGTGATTTTAGAGTCAAGTATACAAAATTCCTAATTGAGGAGGGGGGAATGTAATCCCCCGTATTTTATTTCACTTATCTAATTATTTAACTATTTATTAGTTGCCCGATAATTACATACTTCATGTGTGTGTGTTAATTAGTAGAGTTATATATTTCTTATGTAACATTGCATCATTTAGGTGTGCATTGTTTATTTTAGAAATCAGTGAAATTAATATTTAATCTCTTAAGTTAAATTTAAGTGAGTTAGTATTATTGGCATCCATGAAATGGTCAGGGGACTAAGTGTCGAGAGTTTTCTTGTTTGGATTATTCCCTTAGCATTGGGTCCCACCGATCGTGAAATAGGTTCTTATAACATCGAGTCACAATTAATTAATGATAATTAAGATTTAAACTTAGGCTACTTGTACCGACTAATTAATAAAATTTAATACTCCATTCGTCCTAAATTAAGAGTCCATGTTCATTTTTTGCATATATTAAAGTTATACTTAATCAATGGCCAAGATAAAACCTTGTTCACTATCATGAAATTTGGTTCGTTGATTATATCCAAAAAGAGGAAGTGGACTCTTAATTTGGGACAACCCAAAATAGAATAGTGGACTCTTAATTTAGGATAGAGGGAGTAACATAATTTACACTACACCAAAAATGCTAATCTGGCACGCTGTGGTAAGGAGATTCAGGCACGGTTTTAAACCGTGCCAGAATTTGGCACGGTTTTAGCATAAACTGGCACGGTTTAAAACAGTGCCAAAATATAACACAGTTTTAAACCGTGCTAAATATGGGTATGCTTAATTAAAAAAATAAACCCCTCTTTAGGCGGGACCAAACTCATTCTCACCTAACTCTCTCTCTCCTCAACCTCAATCTAACCTAAGCGTCTCTCTCTCTCCCCCCGATCCATCATCCTCCATGCCTCCATCCATAAAACCACGGATCCTCCATCATCACCGTGGCGCAGGCAGAATGGGTCACTGAAATCAGGTTCGTTCCGACGAAGGAAGGGTCACGGTCACCACGTGGCCCAGGCTGATTTGTTGATTGAATTAAATGCCACAGCTTCGCCACCAAATCAAACCAGCACAGGGTCGTTAAAACCAGCACAGCTATGCCACAGCTACGCCACCGAAATCGGGTTCGTTCGTTCCGACGGAGGAAGGTATTTTTTTTTAATTTATTTATATATGTAGTCATCAGTTAACTTTTGCTTAGCATACATTTGATGATTTGGAATGGAATATTATTAGGTGGAAAGCTAGTGTATCAGGGCACCAAGAAGAGGGCTAGCGGACCTAAATGTCCTGTTACCGGCAAGAGAATCCAAGGGGTACGTACCTATTTTATAACAATACTATTTGCAATTAATCATTGAGGGGGACACTTGATAATAATTTTATAACTGGTCAATGCTCCTACCTCGTCACCAATTTGTTCTTGCTCCCTCACGGAGAGCAAATGGTTACCTAGTTATTTTTAGCATGGTGTTAGCAGAAGATCCCTGTTGTTACAATTATACCTCCATTATAGATGTAAGTTAACTAACTAGCTTAAAACCTTTTTCTATAAAAGAATGATTCAAAAGCAAAGTTCTAAGTCACATTGATGTGATTTGTATTTTGGGAATTCTCTATATTTTTGTTATTTTAATATTCCTTTTTATTAATTTTAATTTTTAGTTGTAGTTACTAGGTTTAACGAGCAAGTAAAAGATCCTTGGCCTATAATATTATAGTGTATCCCATTTGGTGAAATCATTCTTACAAGTTTTGAGTATCACAGTGTAATTTATGTCACACATTTTTTGCAAAAGCCAGTTGTCAAAGACAATGATTCGTTATTTAGAATGAGGACACACAGAGTTTTCGGATAGTAACGGAATATTCTGGATAATAATTAAAATTTCAATCGGTTGATAATGTACTCCTCAAGTCGTGCCATATGGGTGTAGTAACAGTTCTAGGATATTGGGTGTTGGACCCAAGTTTACTGGGCCATCTGGGCACAACTTCTGTTGTGTCTTTTAACCATGTATGAAAGGGTTTTGTTATTACTTTTTGTCATGTTTCAAAGTCGTGGTATCGGCCTATGACTGGAAGCTTCATATATAACTCGGATTGGCTATTGAGAGATCGGAGAAGGGTCGAATCCTAGCAAGTCGATGGAGGGTGGAGATTCGAAGGTGGACAGGTGAGGCCATTGCCAAAGGTCTGGTCTGAGTTTGTTTCTTGCCAAAGGTGCACGTTACCAATACCCCCATTGTCAGTCTCTCTCTCTCTCAAATGGGAATGAATTATTTATTTTTATTCTTAGTTAATTTTTGCTTTTCTCTTATTACTAAAAAAACCAGTATTTGTTTTAGCTTAGGTGTTGTGATCATCATTGAAAATTATGGTAATTTTGGTGTAGATAAAATTGGTCTTGTTGTGATTTGTGCCCATTTTAGTTAATTAAGAAATTTGTTTTTTCATATAAAAACAGTATTTGTATTGTGAATTGTAATATTTATGAAAATAAGAGTTTCTTCATGTTTAGTTTTCTCTCTTTGTATCACCCCTTGCGTTATATGAAATTCAAGGAGCTCTAACTTGGTGTGTGTGTTGGGAATTGGGGAAAGAGCCATGTGTGTGTGTGAACTAGATTTGTTTCTTTATTCTAATTGGATGAGATGTCAATTTTGTTCAATTTATGAGTATCATGATCTGTGCATTATTGAAAATAAGACTAGCAGATTGTGAGCACGTGCTCTCACGTGGACTGTTGTTTTCTTGATATACAATGAGTTTATTACATATTGAGGACATCTTACTGCACTCAGTTATAATTTTTTGTGAAGGAGGAATCATAATTAAGGTTTATTATTACAGGAACCTTCATCTGCTCAGTATATATTGTAGCAATACACAACAGCCTCGGGGGGGGGGGGGGGGCAAAATCTTCAAAACTCAATTCACAACACTTATGCGATGGGAAAGGTGAGGATGCCAGCCTTTGATATCGAGATAACAACAAAAATGATAAAGAACATAAATTCCTCAATGGAGGTATCAACATATGTCTACATTTTTTAAATCATGATAATAATTATATCAATACATATTGTTAAAAATGAGTACTAGGTATGAATACATAATGCCTTTTTGGATTTATCAGGATGACTAAATGCATAATTATATGAATACATAATGTGAATCTATTTCCTAATAGTTTTGAAGCAACATTTAGTCATCCCGGCATCCTTTATCACCTATCTTCTTTTTTCCACGTGGTTGATAAGAACGGGAACGTAAACTAGTGTTCTCTTTTATCACATGTCTATGGCTAACCAAGTTTCCCTGATAAAATTTTTCCTTTTCCATAGATGTTACTCACCTTACGCTACCTCAATTGGATATAGTGAAGACCAGCACCGAGCAAGGCAGCCCTCGCGGAGAGCGGGACATTATTCCACTCGAACTAATATCCTCTCACCCCGGGAATCCAAAATCTATCAAGGCAGGCCCCATTGATTCGTGGCACATGGATCACATGCCCAGCAGCGAGCCTAACGATGTTAAACTCAAGCCACAAATAGGCCTAGAGGTGATAGCAACATCAAAATCTATTTGTTTCGTTTAATATACACATTCATTTTTATCATAGCCATTGATTGTGTAGCCATTGATCGTTATTGATTGTGTATATTACATGTAGCTATGATAAAAATGATTTAAGAATTTCCAGAGTTTAAGCCAGGTTATTACTCGTGAGTTTAAAAATTTCATATGGAATGATTTGTGTTACAAGTAGCCTTATCAATATGAATAATTTGTTTCGCCTTACTTACAGGGGGAAGTATGTATGTTGCGACCTGCGCTACAAAGAGGAAGAATTTGAAGTCGTTGACGTGCTGTTAGAGTCTGTAGGCTTTATTGAAATCGACACACCGATTCTACAGGTTTGTAAATTTCTTAATTTTTATGTTCGGTTGATTCATTTTGTGGTTATAGTTATCTGATTAAAAGAGCTAGAAAGATTAGAGAACATACACGTTTAATAAAAAAAATCATTTCCTTTTAGACAAATGAAAATGCTAATAATTGTAATGCAAACTTGAAAATATATAGATTAGGCTCAAAAGTATCTCACACGGGATCAATGTAACTTGTAGAAACTGATCGCATAGTCATAGGTCTTCCGGTTTGAGAATAAAAATCAACATTTAAACTTAAAAACAAGTAGTTAGAGGGTGAAAACCCAAACCAGCTCCCAAACGACCCCGTAGGAGGCACGAACACCTCGTACGGGAGCAATGTAACTTGTAGGAACTGATCGCGTGGTCTCGGGTCTTCCGATTTGACAATATGTCGATAATTTGCAAAAATCATGCTTAGACTTAAAAAAAAGCCGTTAAAGGGTGAAAACCCAAACCAGCCCCCAAACGACCCCATAGGAGGCAGGAACACCTCGGACGGGACCAATGTAACTTGTAGGAACTGACCGCGTAGTCTTGGGTCTCCCGGTTTGAGAATATGATGATAATTTACAAAAATCACACCTAAACTTAAAAACAAGCCGTTTGAGGGTGAAAATCCAAACCAACCCCCAAACGATCTCGTAGGAGGTAAGAACACCTCGCACGGGACCAATGTAACTTGTGGGAACTGACCGCATAGTCCCGGGTCTCCCCGTTTGAGAATAAAAATCAACTCTTAGACGCAAAAACAAGTCGTTAAAGGGTGAAAACCCAAACCAGCCCCCAAACGACCTCGTAGGAGGCACGAACACCTCGCACGGCACCAATGTAACTTGTAGGAACTGAGCGCGTAGTCTCGGTCTCCCGATTTAAGAATATGACAATAATTTGCAAAATTCACACTTAAACTTAAAAACAAGCCGTTAGAGGGTGAAAACCCAAACATGCCCCCAAACGACCCCGTAGGAGGCACGAACACCTCGCACGGGACCAATGTAACTTGTAGGAATTGACCGCATAGTCCCGGGTCTCCCGGTTTGAGAATACGATGATAATTTACAAAAATCAACACTTAAACTTAAAAATAGGCCGTTAAATGGTGAAAACCCAAACTAGGCCCCAAACGACCCCGTAGGAGGCACGAACACCTCGTACAGGACGAATGTAACATGTAGGAACTGACCGCGTAGTCTCGGGTCTCCCGATTTGAGAATATGACGATAATTTGCAAAAATCACACTTAAAACTTAAAAATAAGCCGTTAGAGGATGAAAATCCAAACCAGCCCCCAAACGACCCCGTAGGAGGCACGAACACCTCGCACGGGACCAATGTAACATGTAAGAACTGACCGCGTAGTCTCGGGTCTCCCCGTTTCAGAATACGACGATAATTTGTAAAAATCACACTTTGACTTGAAAACAGACCGTTAAAGGGTTAAAACCCAAACCAGCCCCCAAACGATCCCGTGGTAGGCACGAACACCTCGCACGGGAGCATTGTAACTTGTAGGAACTGACCGCGTAGTCCCAGGTCTCCCGGTTTGAGAGTATGACAATAATTTGTGAAAATCACACTTAGACTTGAAAACAAGCCGTTAAAGGGTGAAAATCCAAACCAGCACCCAAACGACCCCGTAGGAGGCACAAACACCTCGCACGGGACCAATGTAACTTGTAGGAACTAACCGCGTTGTCCCGGGTCTCCCCGTTTGAGAGTATGATGATAATTTGCAAAAATCACACTTAGACTTGAAAACCGACCGTTAAAGGGTGAAAACCCAAACCAGCCCACAAACGACCCCGTAGGAGGCACGAACACCTCGCACGGGATGAATGTAACTTATAGGAACTAACCGTGTTGTCCTGGGTCTCCCCGTTTGAGAGTATGACGATAATTTGTAAAAATCACACTTAGACTTGAAAACAGGTCGTTAAAGGGTGAAAACCCAAACCCAGCCCCCAAACGACCCCGTAGGAGGCACGAACACCTCGCACGGGACCAATGTAACTTGTAGGAACTGACCGCGTAGTCCCGGGTCTCCCGGTTTGAGAGTATGACGATAATTTGCAAAAATCACATTTAGACTTGAAAACAGGCCGTTAAAGGGTGAAAACCCAAACCAGCACCCAAACGACCCCGTGGTTGGCACGAACACCTCGCACGGGAGCATTGTAACTTGTAGGAACTGACCGCATAGTCCCGGGTCTCCCGGTTTGAGAGTATGACGATAATTTCAAAATTCACACTTACACTTGAAAACAGGCCGTTAAAGGGTGAAAACCCAAACCAGCCCCCAAACGACTCCGTAGGAGGCACGAACACCTCGCACGGGACCAATGTAACTTGTAGGAACTGACCGCGTAGTCCCGGGTCTCTCGGTTTGAGAGTATGACTATAATTTGCAAAAATCACACTGACACTTGAAAACAGCCCGTTAAAGGGTGAAAACCCAAACCAGCCCTCAAACGACCCCGTAGGAGGCACGAACACTTCGCTCGGGACCATTGTAACTTGTAGGAACTGATTGCGTAGTCCCGGGTCTCCTGGTTAGAGGGTATGACGATAATTTTCAAAAATCACACTTAGACTTGAAAACATGTCGTTAATGGGTGAAAACCCAAACCAGCACCCAAACAACCCCGTAGGAGGCACGAACACCTCGCACGGGACCAATGTAACTTGTAGGAACTGACTGTGTAGTCTCGGGTCTCCCGGTTTGAGAGTATGACGATAATTTGCGAAAATCACACTTAGACTTGAAAACAAGCCGTTAAAGGGTGAAAACCCAAACTAGCACCCAAACGACCCCGTAGGAGGCACGAACACCTCGCACGGGACCAATGTAACTTGTAGGAACTGATTGCGCAGTCCCGGGTCTCCCCGTTTGAGAGTATGACGATAATTTGCGAAAATCACACTTAGACCTGAAAATAAGCCGTTAAAGGGTGAAAACCCAAACCAGCACCAAACGACCCCGTAGGAGGCACGAACACCTCGCACGGGACCAATGTAACTTGTAGGAACTAATCTCGTCGTCCTGGGTCTCCCCGTTTGAGAGTATGACGATAATTTGCAAAAATCACACTTAGACTTGAAAACAGGTCGTTAAAGGGTGAAAACCCAAACCAGCCCCTAAACGACCCCGTAGGAGGCACGAACACCTCGCACGGGACCAATGTAACTTGTAGGAAATGACCGCGTAGTCTCGGGTCTCCCGGTTTGAGAGTATGACGATAATTTGCGAAAATCACACTTAGACTTGAAAACAGACCGTTAATGGGTGAAAACCCAAACCAGCACCCAAACGACCCCGTAGGAGGCACGAACACCTCGCGCGGGATGAATGTAACTTGTAGGAACTGACCGCGTAGTCTCGGGTCTCCCGGTTTGAGAGTATGACGATCATTTGTAAAAATAACACTTAGACTTGAAAACAGGCCGTTAAAGGGTGAAAACCCAAACCAGCGCCCAAACGACCCCGTAGGAGGCACGAACACCTCGCACGGGACCAATGTAACTTGTAGGAACTGATTGCGCAGTCCCGGGTCTCCCCGTTTGAGAGTATGACGATAATTTGCGAAAATCACACTTAGACCTGAAAATAAGCCGTTAAAGGGTGAAAACCCAAACCAGCACCAAACGACCCCGTAGGAGGCACGAACACCTCGCACGGGACCAATGTAACTTGTAGGAACTAATCTCGTCGTCCTGGGTCTCCCCGTTTGAGAGTATGACGATAATTTGCAAAAATCACACTTAGACTTGAAAACAGGTCGTTAAAGGGTGAAAACCCAAACCAGCCCCTAAACGACCCCGTAGGAGGCACGAACACCTCGCACGGGACCAATGTAACTTGTAGGAAATGACCGCGTAGTCTCGGGTCTCCCGGTTTGAGAGTATGATGATAATTTGCGAAAATCACACTTAGACTTGAAAACAGACCGTTAATAGGTGAAAACCCAAACCAGCACCCAAACGACCCCGTAGGAGGCACGAACACCTCGCGCGGGATGAATGTAACTTGTAGGAACTGACCGCGTAGTCTCGGGTCTCCCGGTTTGAGAGTATGACGATCATTTGTAAAAATAACACTTAGACTTGAAAACAGGCCGTTAAAGGGTGAAAACCCAAACCAGCGCCCAAACGACCCCGTAGGAGGCACGAACACCTCGCACGGGACCAATGTAACTTGTAAGAACTGATTGCGTAGTCTCGGGTTTCCCCGTTTGAGGGTATGACGATAATTTGCAAAAATCACACTTAGACCTGAAAATAAGTCGTTAAAGGGTGAAAACCCAAACCAGCACGCAAGCGACCCCGTAGGAGGCACGAACACCTCGCACGGGACCAATGTAACTTGTAGGAACTAACCGCGTCGTCCTAGGTCTCCCCGTTTGAGAGTATGACGATAATTTGCAAAAATCACACTTAGACTTGAAAACAGGCCGTTAAAGTGTGAAAACCCAAATCAGCCCCCAAACGACCCCGTAGGAGGCACGAACACCTCGCACGGGACCAATGTAACTTGTAGGAAATGACCGCGTAGACCCGGGTCTCTCGGTTTGAGAGTATGACGATAATTTGCAAAAATCACACTTAGACTTGAAAACGGGTCGTTAAAGGGTAAAAACCAAAACCAGCCCCCAAACGACCCCGTAGGAGGCACGAACACCTCGCACGGGACCAATGTAACTTGTAGGAACTGACCGCGTAGTCCCGGGTCTCCCGGTTTGAGAGTATGACGATAATTTGCGAAAATCACACTTTCTTGAAAACAGCCCGTTAAAGGGTGAAAACTCAAACCAGCCCCCAAACGACCCCGTAGGAGGTACGAATACCTCGCACGGGATGAATGTAACTTGTAGGAACTGACCGCGTAGTCCCGAGTCTCCCGGTTTGAGAGTATGACGATAATTTGTAAAAATAACACTTAGACTTGAAAACAGGCCGTTAAAGGGTGAAAACCCAAACCAGCCCCCAAACAACCCCGTAGGAGGCACGAACACCTCGCACGGGACCAATGTAACTTATAGGAACTGACCGCGTAGTCCCGGGTCTTCCGGTTAGAGAGTATGACGATAATTTACAAAAATCACACTTAGACTTGAAAACAGGTCGTTAAAGGGTGAAAACCCAAACCAGCCCCCAAACGACCCCGTAGGAGGCACGAACACCTCGCACGGGACCAATGTAACTTGTAGGAACTCACCGCGTAGTCGTATATGCAATTTTTCTACTTGTATATGCAATTTTTTTGCTTGAATATGATTTTTTTTAAATTGACTTGATTACTAATATTGTATCTTTTTTGTGTCTTATTTTTTGTAGGATGACATTCAATCGTTAGCTTTTATCCACTTAGAACGCACGAAGAAGTCAATGGTTTACAACAGGGGGATTGTGTATTTAGTGTTGTTAATATTCAGGATTCTATTTTTTGTGTTATGGCCGAGCCGGCTTCAGTAGTTTTATGGTATATTTTTATGGTCGTGCTGGCTATAGTAGTTTTATTGTTGACTTTTATGGCCGTGCGGGCTTTATATGGGTAGATTTTATGTTAGCAGGTTTTGGAATTCTCAAAAAATAGAGGAAACACTGCCCAATTTTTGTTTGATATGGGAACTATTAACTCTTGTAATTTTTTGAAGTTATTATCGACTTTTATGGTCATGTGTTGCTTTATATTGGTATTATCTCTTGTAATTTTTTGAAGTTTGTATGCACATTAGTTTATCAACAACCTGCGATATTCATAATTTGTGAATTTTCTTGATTTTATTTTTGCAAATAATAAATATTTTTCCTACCGAATTTGGAATTTGCAGATTTTCCAGATTTGGTTCCTATTATTATTTTTTTTAATCAACTGAAAAATCTGGCACGGTTTTAAACCGTGCCAAAAGCGTGCCAGAAAATAGATAATTTGGCACGGTTTTGGCGTGTACCAAAAGCGTGCCAGATTTAACATCTGGCACGGTTTAAAAGCGTGCCAAAGGCGTGCCAGATTATAAAACCGGCACAGTTTAAAAGCGTGCCAGTTTGGAAAATCTGGCACGGTTTTAAACCGTGCCAGAAAATCTGGCACGCCTGATTCTGGCACGGTTTAAAACCGTGCCAGATTGCGTCTGGTACGGTTTAAAACCGTGCCACTTTCCTATTTTTGGTGTGGTGTTACTTGTATAATTTATTCACATCCGGGTTGGGTAGTGTGATACCCCGACTAATTAAATACCGGGTAGCTACTCCTTTATTAAATTAATACAGAATATGAGGTTGGTTTGGTGTTAGCATCACTGTCGAAAACATTTAGTTCCTTACTAGCCACTAATATTTAAAATAGAGAGATGCCAAAATTTATTAATTAAATTAACAATTAACTAAGTAATTAAATCATAATTCATCAATCGCATAAACAATCTCATATGAATAACCAACGTAACGAAATAAACTAAGTCTCGAGTAAACACTCCAATAATAATACCAGAGCAAAATAAAATCCCAATACAAGCGTCTAAATAAATAAACCCGCATATGAAATAAAGAAAGTGACACACCCCAACCCAGTTACTTATAATTAAGTTTGAAAGTCAAAGTGAGTCAAACCATAATTAATCTAACCAAACCATAATCACGAGTTTTGATTTCAGAGTCATCATTGTAAATTCATATAACTGAAAACTTTTTTACAACATCAGAGTAATCATGCCCATAAAAACTTTCTTGATGGATAAGTTAACTTAATTACATCATTTACATTTACACAAAATCATAGTTTCTCCCATTCCTGGCTAACCCAACCCGACCTCCTAGATTTGGCAGTGACATCGCGTTTCCTGAAAAATGTGAACATAGGAATCATGAGCAAAATAACCCAGTGAATGTATCACTACTATACTATTGCATGAATTTAAATGCAATAAATCATGTCCATATAATTATGTATTAACTTATCCGGCTCATTCATAATGAGTGACCAACTTTTCCGAATCATGATTCACATATCTTGTCTAAATAGACAATTCTCCCCCATTCCTGGTCGAGGAGTAACCCCTTGTCATTAATAGACAAATCTCCCCCATTCCTGGTCGAGGAGTAACCCCTCATTTCGGTAAACCGAAATGAACAATTTTATATTCATAACATTATGATCACATTTGTAACAGTATACAAATACATCATTCCAGTGAGTACACTCACCTTGGGTTGTCAACTACGTATCCAGGTTTCCTTCTGGTGGAGCTGAACTGGGTTTATTAGACCTTACACCTTCAGGGCTTTTTACGTAATTTCTACGGATTTTTCTACACTTTTTCTCCTTACTTTTCTTCCTTAACTTCTACTTTCTCTTTCCCTAAGCTTAAAACCCTTTCATGGCTGGTTTTGGCTGAAGGATAAGGATATTTCAAGGGTATAAGGTCGGCCAAGGCTGCCTCCCTAGCCAACCAATCAAATTAAACCATTTGATTTAATAAAAGACAATTTACCACTTAAGGGAATTGACATATTTACCCCTTCTCGTAATTTCGACCTAACTTCTTCCTCGAGCATCCGTTTGATGCACCGTTTGTTGTGTTACGACCCTAACTCACATGTCTACAACTATGTAGTTTTCACCTCAAGTCAATTATAATGTTACAATGGTCAAAACTAGTCTTAAACAGGAATATTTCTATCGAAAATAACCAAATCTTGTGTTCGTACATAACTCGACATTTCATGATTTATGAAAGTAGGATTAGACTAAACATAAGCACTTAATATTAGATATGCTAATAATACATTATTCATATCACATAATATAAACATGATTTAAATATAATTTATCAAAATTATATTCGGGTTGTCACAACTTCCCCCCTTAGAAAATTTCGCCCCCGAAATTTAATATAAAGGTCACTTACCAAACAAATGGGGATACTGTTTCTTCATGCTATCCTCCGTTTCCCAAGTTGCTTCTTTAACTCCATGGCTCATCAACATAACTTTAACTAAGTGAATAACTTTATTCCTCAATACCTGCTCCTTACGATCAATAATTTCCAATGGTTCCTCGATGTACGACAAGTCTTCCTTCAGTTCAATTGGTTGAGTTTTCAACTGATGAGATGGATCCGCCAAATACTTACGAAGCATCGATACATGAAACACATCATGTAAACGGGATAAATCTGGAGGTAATGCTAGTCTATAAGCCAGGGGCCCAATTATTTCCAACACTTCATATGGTCCAATGTATCTTGGACTTAGTTTCCCCTTTTTGTCAAATCTCATAACGCCTTTCCACGGTGAAATATGCAGGAATACAAAATCTCCCTTCTGAAATTCCAATGGATGCTTCCTCTTATCTGCATGAAATTTCTGCCTGCTTTGCGCTATCTTTATCCCTTCCCAAATCATTTTGATCTTTTCAGTTGTCATATCTATCAATTCCGGACCCAAAATTTTTCTTTCACCTACTTCATCCCAACACAAAGGCGTCCTACATCTCCTCCCATATAAAGCTTCATAAGGAGCCATACCAATGGTGGACTGATAACTATTATTATACGAAAATTCCATCAATGGCAAATGATCATCCCAACTACCTTTGAAGTCAAATACACAAGCCCGTAACATGTCTTCTAATATTTAAATTGTCCTTTCAGATTGCCCATCGGTTTGTGGATGAAATGCAGTGCTGAACTTCAAACTTGTGCCCATGGCATTCTGTAAACGAGGCCAAAACTTAGAAGTGAACGTTGGTTCTCTATCTGATACAATTAACACTGGTGCCCCATGTAAACGGATAATCTCATCAACATATATACGTGCATACTTGTCAACAGTGTAGGTGGTCTTAACTGGAAGAAAATGAGCTGACTTCGTCAATCGGTCTACAATCACCCAAATAGAAGCATGCCCCTTTGGTGACCGGGGTAATCCTGTAACAAAGTCCATCGTTATATGCTCCCACTTCCATTCCGGAATAGGCAAAGACTGCAATAATCCTGTCGGCTTCTGATGCTCTGCTTTCACTTGCTGGCATACTAAACATTTAGCTACTAACTCTGCAATCTCACATTTCATATTGTTCCACCAGTAATATTCTTTCAAATCTCTGTACATTTTGGTACCTCCCGGATGCATAGAGTAAATAGAACTATGTGCCTCTTCTAATATATCTTTCTTTAAGGGTGGATCATTAGGTACACAAATCCTATTTTTATAACACAACGATTCATCATTTTTAATTTCAAAGTCACTCTCTTTACCATCCAGGACATCTTGTTTCTTCTTCTCAAGCAATGGATCACTGGTCTGCAAATTTCGTATGCGCTCGGCCAATAAAGGTCTCACTGTGACATGTGCTAATAATCCTCCACTTTTTGAAAACTTCAATTCAATCCCCATCGATGCCAAGTCAAGAATATTTCCAACACGGGCACACTGTATGCAACCAAGCATCCCTGATGATTTTCGACTCAAAGCATCTACTACTACATTGGCCTTCCCAGGATGATGATGAATGGTACAGTCATACTCTTTAATCAACTCTATCCAACGCCTCTGTCTCAAATTCAGTTCTTTCTGTGTAAACAAGTATTTCAAACTTTGATGATCCGTAAATATCTCACAAGTTTCTCCATACAAATAATGTCTCCATAACTTTAAAGCAAAAACAATGGCCGCTAGCTCCAAGTCATGTGTAGGGTAATTTCGTTCATGCGTATTTAATTGTCTGGAAGCATATGCTATTACCTTCCCATTCTGCATAAGAACACATCCTAACCCCTGAAATAAAGCGTCTGTATAGATCACAAAAGACTCATTCCCACATGAAATAGTAAGTATAGGGGCTGAAACCAACCGATTCTTTAATTCTTTAAAACTCCTCTCACATTCTTCATCCCATACAAACTTCACTTCTTTACGAGTCAATTTTGTCAGTGGTAATGCTATTGCTGAAAATCCCTTAATGAATCTGCGATAGTAACCTACCAATCCTAGGAAACTCCTAATTTCTGTCACATTCTTAGGACTCTCCCATTCAACAATTGCTTCCACCTTCCTTGGATCAACATATATCCCATCTCCTGAGACAACGTGCCCTAAAAACACAATTTCATTCAACCAAAACTCACACTTGCTGAATTTAGCAAATAATTTCTTCTCTCTCAAAATCTGCAATACGAGTCTCAAATGTTTCTCATGTTCCTCCATGCTACGCGAGTAAATCAACACATCATCTATGAATACTATCACAAATGAATCAATGAAAGGGTGGAATACTCGGTTCATCAAATCCATAAAAACTACCGGAGCATTAGTCAATCCAAAAGGCATCACCAAAAACTCATAGTGCCTATATCGAGTCCGAAAAGCTGTTTTAGAAATATCACAATCCTTCACTTTCAGTTGGTGGTAACCCGATCTCAAATCAATCTTCGAAAATACAGTGGCCCCCTGTAATTGGTCAAACAAGTCATCGATACGAGGTAGAGGGTACTTATTTCTAATGGTCACATTATTCAACTGCCGATAATCGATACATAATTGCATTGTCCCATCTTTCTTTTTCACAAATAACACTGGTGCTCCCCATGGCGAAACACTAGGCCGAATGAAACCTCTGCTTATCAGATCTTGTAATTTCACTTTTAATTCTTTCAATTCTGCTGGTGCCATTCTATATGGAGCAAGAGAAATTGGACCAGTACCTGGAATTAATTCAATAGAAACTCTACTTCCCTATCGGGTGGCAATCCTGGCAATTCCTCTGTGAAGACATCAGAAAACTCTCTAACCACTGGTATATCTTCAACTTTAAGTGCTTCCTTACTAACATTAACCACATACGCTAAATACCCTATACAACCCTTACTCAATAACTTTCTGCTCTTAATTGCTGAGATGAGACAAGTAGGGACAACATTCATTTCCCCTGTAAATTGGAACTGGGTTCACCAGCCAAATGAAATGTAACTTCTTTGCGAAAACAATCAATGGAAGCATGGTATGATGATAACCAATCCATCCCCAATATAATATCAAAATCTCGAATGGCCAACGGTATCAAATCAACATAGAAATCTCGCTCACCCATTCGTAAGACACAATTTTTATAAACATGCTCAACCAGAATCACACTTTCCATTGGGGTAGAAATATATAAGGCACAATTAAGATATGAACATGGTCTACCCAAGTATGAAATAATATGTAATGCCACAAATGAATGCGTAGATCCAGGATCAATGAGTGCATATAAATCTTTGTTTGCAATAGAAAGTTTACCTGTAACCACTTCAAGTGTAGCATGGGCATCTTGTAGCGTCATCGAAAACATTCTTCCTCCTTCCTTCGATCCACTTGCTTGTCCTGTACCTCTTCCCCTAGTGTCACTTCCTGGAGAGGATCCTTTATGAGGCCCCACACTACTGACTGAAACTGCTCTTGATAGCATAGGGAAATTCTTTCTGAGATGGCCCTTCTGATGACAGTTGAAACATTATATACTCTATAACTTTGGGCAATTTCTTTTTATATGACCGAATGTACCACAAAAGAAACAAACGTTCGAATCTCCTTGCGCTGAAGCTCCTGAGCCTCTTCCACTACTAGCCTCACCCCTCTGCGAACCACCTCCCATACCTCTACCATGTTGAAGTTTCTGCCCTCCAAGTCTTGAATATTCTGTATCACTACCTTTTTGATAACTTGGATTGAATCTGCTTCTTTTTACACCTCGTTCTCGATTCCTTCTTACTTCATTCACGTCATTTTCTACCAGCAGGGCTTTATTCACCAAGGCTGAATAATTAACAGTCTCTAAAGCCGATAGCCTTGATTTAATAACTAACTCTAGTCCATCGAGAAATCGGCTACACATATCTTCCTCGTTCCGTATAAACCTCGAAGAAAAACGAGATAAGGATGTAAGCTTAGCTTCATATTCTCTAACTGTCATACTCCCCTGATTCAACATGAAATATTCCTTCTCCTTTTGTTTTTGATACATTGGGGGAAAATATTTGTCATATAAGGCTTTAACAAAAGCATCCCACGAGATCACATTCCCGCCTCCTGGAGTAATCAACAAATGTTTCGTGGCATCCCACCAGTACTTAGCTTCTCCTTTCAGCATATACGCCGCCAAGGTTACCTGTTGATTTTCAGGCATCCTCGTTACCCCAAAAATAAGTTCAATCTCTTTAACCCATACTTCTGCCTCTGCTGGATCAACCGCTCCTTCAAATGAGGGTGGATTCATTTTAATAAATTTCTCATGTGAAGTACTCCTTTCTTCCCGGTGTACCACCTCCTCAGCTCTGGCCAATGCTTGTGCCTCTAATTGCCAGGCTTGTTGTTCTTCCATATGAGCCATAAATCTAGCTTGTTGTTCTGCCATTAAAGTCATAGCACGCGCCATTTTTTGCATGTCTGTCAATTGTTCTGGGTCAGGTTCTATATTTCCATGAATAGGTTGCTCAACCTCTGCCTCTGCTGCCATATTTGAAGCCTCATCTTCTAATCTCAGATTTACATTACCTCGTTCCATTCTCTTATATCTGAAATGAATCAAAAATATAACAACATGCAGATATACATATCTTTCTTAACATAATCGTTAGTATCAAATAAAATATATTTCTAACATTCACTGCCAAATCTAGACTCTTCTCACTCCAGAACCTCTAAAACCTAGGCTCTGATACCAAAAGCTGACACACCCCAACCCAGTTACTTATAATTAAGTTTGAAAGTCAAAGTGAGTCAAACCATAATTAATCTAACCAAACCATAATCACGAGTTTTGATTTCAGAGTCATCATTGTAAATTCATATAACTGAAAACTTTTTTGCAACATCAGAGTAATCATGCCCATAAAAACTTTCTTGATGGATAAGTTAACTTAATTACATCATTTACATTTACACAAAATCATAGTTTCTCCCATTCCTGGCTAACCCAACCCGACCTCCTAGATTTGGCAGTGACATCGCGTTTCCTGAAAAATGTGAACATAGGAATCATGAGCAAAATAGCCCAGTGAATGTATCACTACTATACTATTGCATGAATTTAAATGCAATAAATCATGTCCATATAATTATGTATTAACTTATCCGGCTCATTCATAATGAGTGACCAACTTTTTCGAATCATGATTCACATATCTTGTCTAAATAGACAATTCTCCCCCATTCCTGGTCGAGGAGTAACCCCTTGTCATTAATAGACAAATCTTCCCCATTCCTAGTCGAGGAGTAACCCCTCATTTCGGTAAACCGAAATGAACAATTTTATATTCATAACATTATGATCACATTTGTAACAGTATACAAATACATCATTCCAGTGAGTACACTCACCTTGGGTTGTCAACTACGTATCCAGGTTTCCTTCTGGTGGAGCTGAACTGGGTTTATTAGACCTTACACCTTCAAGACTTTTTACGTAATTTCTACGGATTTTTCTATACTTTTTCTCCTTACTTTTCTTCCTTAACTTCTACTTTCTCTTTCCCTAAGCTTAAAACCCTTTCATGGCTGGTTTTGGCTGAAGGATAAGGATATTTCAAGGGTATAAGGTCGGCCAAGGCTGCCTCCCAAGCCAACCAATCAAATTAAACCATTTGGTTTAATGAAAGACAATTTACCACTTAAGGGGATTGACATATTTACCCCTTCTCGTAATTTCGACCTAACTTCTTCCTCGAGCATTTGTTTGATGCACCGTTTGTTGTGTTACGACCCTAACTCACATGTCTACAACTATGTAGTTTTCACCTCAAGTCAATTATAATGTTACAATGGTCAAAACTAGTCTTAAACAGGAACATTTCTATCGAAAATAACCAAATCTTGTGTTCGTACATAACTCGACATTTCATGATTTATGAAAGTAGGATTAGACTAAACATAAGCACTTAATATTAGATATACTAATAATACATTATTCATATCACATAATATAAACATGATTTAAATATAATTTATCAAAATTATATTCGGGTTGTCACGGAAAGTCTGTATCTACAATCTCGAAATAAGAATGGGCAACATGACCTAACTGACACGAATGACTCTGAAGGAACCAAGGATAAATATGGAGGCATCTAACACCGAGATCTTATAGCTGCCACGACAGCTACAACACATTTTCAAAATGGAACTCCTGTGCTTGGCGTCCTTGTGGCTGGGCACCAAAAAGGTTTTTACAAAACAAAATAGAGTGGAGGAAAACGGGTCAGAGCCCGAGGTGAAAACAGTTTAAAAACAACAAGTGTTTAATTGCATTAAACAGTAAATATTATATACATGTTAGTTGCGTACTCTCGTATGAGTTTCTCACCCTTCAACTAATGTGCACGCCTAACGTATACCCTTAACCCATCCTAGTTATGCCACTATCTAACTAGTCCGTACTAACTCCTGTTTCCACATTCTAATATAGAGTGTCTATTCGTGTTACCCAAATAGGTCATCCCACATTCATATCCATTAAAATTACTTATCTCAAGTGCTATTTAAATTCTCAAATTTTTAACCCATTTAAATATCTTAGTTATTCGTATCAACTAAGCAACGGTGAACCAGTCACAAATACATATATAAATCACTCTATGTACATATATACATATATGGCACCCCTAGGCTAAGCTGCGGTGCACACATACTCTGCTATTGAATCCCGGTACACCAAGTACATAAGGATCACGCGTTCTGAATCACTCAGGAACTATCTCAATACAAATCACACATATTGGAGGCGAACATAGTTCACATAGCCATGGGTTACGCACATACCTACGCTCCCATGGTCAGCTGACTTATCAACTCACAGATAATTTATTCACAGTCCTATGTCCTTAAGGTACCAATCTAAATCCCCCCCAAAGGCACACAAAGTTAAGATGGTCATTTCCCCGAAAATCAACCTCCGGTGATAGCAAGTATGGTAGGTATGTCATGCACACAATAATCCATTTACTAAGTAATCACACAACTTAGGCAATCATCATGTTAATATAGATATACACCAGCCCTATATCTTAAGTCTCATACATATCATAGTGTCATCCCGAAAATTCCACGTAATATGTTTAGCGCAACAACTCTCGTCGTATAAATCCGAATACTTAAACCCACCTCAAAAGGTTACTAAGTCACCCACTAGTCTTTAAGGTTGTCTCAGTGATTCCAAGTCCCTCTTCTACTATTCCTAACCTTAAGTCATCATTCATCCAAATTTTAATCCCAATTTATAAAATTTCTTACGTTACCTCACTCGGTAAACACCCGTAAGTATCTCGTTTAATCCCAAAAGGTATAACATTTTCCGGGCATAAACTACAACCCTACTGACCTTAAACACGTCCCATAATATTCTATTAAACCCCCTAAAAGTTCTTAAAAGCTTGGGATTTGTCAAACCTTAAAGGGAAATAATTTACAAAAATCAGGAGGAGTCGATCGATCGAGGGAAAGGGGTCGATCGATAGATCAAACAGGTATTGCGATTCTGTATAATTTTGCCTACAGGTTTCATCAAACTTAACCCTCAAATACTCTACTATAATGTCCCAAACTCTCAAATATTTATTCCTAGCATCATACCAACATAAATACATAAGTTCCAACGTTTTAGAATCATCAACTCACAATGAGGAGACAATTTATTTGATCAAATCATATATTTTTCATAAAAACCCTAGTTCTCCTATTTTCTTCAAGAACATATTATAACTCAATATAATTTCATAATTATCTACACTTAGATCATAATTTTGTGGCGGCTATATTCCCAGAAGTTAAACTACATGCAAGACCTACTCAGATTACGATTTTTAACTCTTCAAATCCATCAATTCATCATTTTTCAAGGTTATTATCCAATTCTAAAACTAAGATGGATGATATTTGCACTGAATTATTGCAAGTTAAATCACTTGCCTGGAAATAGAAGTTCTGATCCTTTGGAGAAGATGATATGGGAGTAATCCTCTCCTCTCGATCTATCTGATGATGGTGACGGTGGTGCAAAAAGCCTAAAGGAGGTGGTTCTCCTTTGGTAACTTCCTTCACTTCTTCTCTAATGGCCGTTTGTGAATTTGGTAATGGAAACCCTAAGGATCCGAAGTGTTGGCTGATATAATTCACTTAAAATTCGTGTGTCACTATTCCTCAAATAATAAAAATTACTAAAATGCCCTCCTGGACTGCCGGTTAGGCCTAAAATGCCCTGGGACCCAAACTAAACTCTCGGCTAGTGTTTTCTGACTATCTCGACTCTTACGGACAGGTTGGCACACTCAGAATGACCATACAGATGATATAAAAATAATTTACTTTTAAATCCATTAAATTGGTTCCTGACAGGCGCGTCCCAACTTAATTGTCGGAACTGTCGTATTTTTAACTCGCGACAGTTTTAATAAATTCAATCATCATATATTACCATATTCACTCAGTAATACTCAACACTATCATCATAATCAAATACTAACTCCCGTCTCACTAGTTATTCAAAAAACCGAATTAATTTCCAATTAATTATCCCAAATTAATTTAATTAATCCCATAATTAAAACAATTTCATTTAATTAATCTCATAATTAAAAGCCATAAAAATATGGGGTATTACCGATAGCAGGACGTTTAAAAAGTCTGAATTGTATTCAAAATTGTGTAGTAATGGTCAATTGGTTTAATATATGAGTTAGGCTAAGTTTTCGACCATTTGAGGCTTATTTGGGTCCTTTTGGGGGACTAATCCTAATTTCGGGTCTAATTATTATATTAGATTAATTAACCTAATCTAAAACAAATAAGACAGCTTGAAAACGACCTACCTACTAAGGAAGAAGATGAGGAAACCCTAACTTGGAGGTTTATAAGGAAAGTTGACATTGTAAAGAAATATAATTAGATTTATGTTGTGATAGTAATTATATGTTGGAATCTAAGAATAAATTCATATAATTAGATTTTAGTTCATTATCAAACCTCAATTGGTAAAAAGCATTAATTAAATTGGAATCCTAATTTATGTTATTCATGAATACATAATATTGGTTGATGAATGATCACATTAACATATGAATCATTAATAATTCGTGTTAGAAATTATTAGTAATGAATCATACATTTTGTAATATGTAAAATACCTAAGTTAATGAATCAATTGATTATAAAATCGTATGTTAATTGGATCCATTCTTATGAAGAGGAATATGCCAGGGTTAGTTTTATAATTTCTGAAATTGAAACCTTGATCTTATCATAGTCACTTTAAATCTTATAAAAACTTGATATAAACCTTTATGTATTGGTTAAATGGTAGGAAGTTGGGTTATTTTTGTGTTTTAAAGGCTTTAGCTTGGTTTGAGTTAGGTTAAAGTCGTCATGGATGGATGAAGGTGGGACGAAGCTTTTAAACTACCGGGGGGGGAATCGATTATGCCTTTGGATAATAGATTATTTTCTCAAATTTGTGTATAGTTTGGTTATTTTGGAGACTTTTAGCTTGGGTTGACTCTTAGATTGAGTTATGAACTAATTTCTGCTTAAGAACTTTAAGATGGATCGGTATAAGTATATAAACAATAGGTTTGAGGGTAGGCACCTAATTTGGGATCCTTGGGGTTCAAGCTAGGTTCATTAAGCCGATTAACATTTAATGATCGTGAAATCATTAAGACATAAGATTATCTTTGAAACCATTGAGTGGGGTCTATTATTAATTTATTTGAACTACGTGAAACATACCAAGTGCGTGTGTGCGCTAGGGGTGCACATTGTTCGATTTTGATACTAACTCGGAAAATTGAACCGAGATTGGTCGGTTCAAAAATTTTGGAATTGTAAATGAACTGAGAGTTGTGCAAAAACGAACCAATGGTCCCTGGGTTAGTTCGAATCAGTTTTCGATTCCATATTCATTTCAAATTAGATGAAATATTAAGATTTATGTATTTCAAAATTAATTTTTAAGGTCAAAATTTATTTTGGTTCTAATAAATAATACTGATAGTAAAAAGTAAAATCAACCTCATTTGTTGACATAATAGCATCCAAAACAACATTAATAGGTTACATAACAACCCCATATAGTCTTTAAAATCAACAACATTATATATAAAAAAAATATACAAAAGTTCTTGCAAACAATACAAAACAACTACAAAAACACCTATGACAGCACCCAAACAACTCCCAAACATCATCATTCAACTGCAAATAAAACGAACATATAAATAAGTTCACATTTAAATTAAAATATAAAAGTAAAAAATAATAATTTCACCTTAAGTGCCATGTAGGAGCCTCTTCCTTAAGATCGGAAGAAAAGTTAGTATCCGAGCCATCTACCCTTTGAAACCTAATTGTTATTTACAATATAAGGTAAGTCGAGTTCCACCTAATAATAATACAAAGGCAAAGTTTTGTATTGGATGGTAAGTTCTCTTAAATACGATAAATTTCAAATTGTGATGTTCTTTATGGTGAACTCTTAATGTACCTCACGACTCCACAAATTCGAGCACTAGATAACTCCACCTCCTTCATTCCATCTGTCGAAATTAAATTTAAAATGTGAGCACAACCCCTCGTATGAAAAACTCCCTGTTGATACCAAAATTTACCACCTTACGTGGACAAATTACAATCCAACATGTGTCATCCAATGTGGCACAAGTCCAAGTCAACATGATACAAATCCCCGACCAACATGAGTGCCCGACCAACAGAGAAGACAGACTAACATGGAAGACAGACCAACAAGGGAGACCAATCAACTGGGAAGACCGACCAACAGAAGGAAGTATAACCAGTGTGGCCTATGAAGCGCCAAAAGTCTCACGTTTAATTCTCATTATGTATTGATGTAAATGCCTAATAAATGAAGGCATTCCATCCTTTCACATGGCAACTCTCAACACTCCTCCTCGGCTATAAATACATTGTAACACCCTCATTGCAGGGGGACCGAAAAACAAATCAAGGCAGTCAATCAATACACAACAGTGAACATAGGCTTTTCCATTGAGCCGAACCACTTTAAAATCTCACTTGTCTTATTTGTTTTACTTATTTATCTGTGATCAATTAATTAGGCCTAGTCTAGTTTTTTTACATCAACAGATTGGCACCGTCCGTGGGAAAGTATTACTAAACGTTTTCACTAATTCATCATATATGGATGATATCACTGAAACAAGTACCAGAAATAAGGGAATTCCGCCTCATTCCTCTGCTCCTCCAAATAACAACGATTTAACTGGAATTTCGACTAGCCTGATCAAAGGTCAAGAGGCTACGCAGGATACGATAACATAATTGGCCCAAACTCTTCAAGTTGGAGTTACTGTACAGTCAAATCAAAGGAGTATGTCACCGTTGCCAATAAGGAGTGTTGAGCATAGCCATTCTAAAACTTTAAGGGATCCTTCGTACCGTCCTAGAGCAACTTCTTCTATCAAGATTCCTAATTCCTCTGATGGATAGTACCTCATTCTAGAAAGACTAAGTGCCTTAGAAAGGTTAAGTAGGGCATCTCCTTTCGATTGTTTGGGACCTAGGGGAAATGCCCTTCAAGTTGCGTCGAGAAATACTCGACGACCAAGGGACTTGAGGGAAGGTTCAGCCCAATCCAAATCGAACGCCCGATGAACTGCTCGGTCCAATCAAAGAGAAGGTTCGCAAGAGGAAAGCTCAACATAATCAGTTGGTCAGAATAAAGAGCTGCCACCAACAGATCTGGTGCTGGAAAATTGTGAAAAATGGCCAAGGCCAAGAATCCTTTCCAGATAAATTTTGTTAAGGGATCTCCCTTTGTGCAAACTATTATAGATTTTCCTACACCCACTAAGTTTAAAACTCCGATGGTTACTCCCAAGTATGATAGGAAGACTAATCCAGTTTTTCATATAGAATAATACCAACCAACGGTTGATATTTATGATATCCCTGACGATATGAGGTGCAGTGCATTCTGAGGAATAATCACTGGATCTGCTCAAATATGGTATAATAGTCTTTCTTAGGGGCAGATTTCTAGCTTCCAATAACTCGTCGAGCTATTAATTGGTAATTTATGCTTTGGAGGAGCCAAACCAGTGAAGCGAGTAGCTCATCTGCTTAATGTGAGACAGGAGGTGGGAGAAAGTACCAGGGATTACATCACTCGTTTCAACAATGAAAAATTAGAAGTTATTGATTACGAGGAAAAGAATGCAACCACTGCCCTTATGAGTGGTTTGTTCCCTGATAAACCGTATTATACTTTAGCTAAAGATCCCCAAAGACGATGACGGAATTGATGGCCAAAATAGCATAGATTATGAACGCCGAGGAAGCTATGGCAGCTAAAAAGAATTCAAATGCAAAGGCGAAAATGACGTCCGAAGGAAAGTTGAATAAGAAGGAGCACGAGAATCACAATGAGTGCAAGGATTCGAAAGTAAAAGAAATCATAGATTAGCTCATAAAATATACCAATTACACTTCCTTAACGGTGGATATACATTATGTTTTAGAAGAAATCAAGCACAACAATGATTTGAGTTGGCCTGAAAAGTTAAGGTCATCTGCTGATAAGAGGGATAAGTCCAAGTATTACGAATTTCACAAAAACCATGGTCATACAACCAACCGGTGAATAAGATAGAGGCGCTCATTTGAGGAGGAAAATTGGACAAATTTATTGATTGGCAGGCTAGTGGAAGAGTTGGCGGTAGAGGTCAACAGAGATCTAAATCACCTGTTAAGCCTAGAGAAGATAAGAAGAGGAACCGTGACAATGATCCAAAAGACGATCCTGATCTCCCCAAGAAGACTAGACAACCTGAATGCGAGGTATTCACACTCAGCTTTGGATCCTTTGATTGCCATATGATTATATGTGGAGATGCAGGAGGAGGAGATCACACAGCTGAAAGGAAGGATTATCTCAATGAGGCTCAAGCTTATTTCTATATCCAGCGAATCAACATTGTTGAGGAAAATCAACCAAGGAAAGTCAATAAGGATAAGCTCGTAATTGGAGTTTCTAAGAACGATCTATCCGAAGTATTATATCCTCGTGATGATCCTTTAGTGATCAAAGTCAGAATGAAAGACGTACTGGTAGCAAGAACACTAGTGGATAATGACAGTTCGATGGATATTATGTTCTATCCATATTTTGATAGTTTGGATTTAAAACTCAGCCAACTGGAGCCTTACCACAGCCCCTCATTGGATTCTCTGGTGAGAAGGTATCTCCATTGGGAACAATCAAGTTAGATGTGTTGATCGGGACATAGTCGGCCAGTAGGATAGAAAAAGTGAGATTCTTTGTAATGGATAAAAATGTTCATTCTGTATACAACATGATCAAGGGAAGAGTAGCTCTGAAGAAATTTAAAGTTATGCCTTCTAATGTTGATCAATTCCTAAAGTTCCCAACCAACTTTAGAGTTAGAGTAGTAAAAGGAGATCAGAAAATAGCTCAGGAATAATACTATTCATCTGTCGAGGAGGAAGATATGGTAGAAGTAAAGAGGAAAATTTCACTTATTAAGTAGATATGTCTGAGCCAAACAGCGAATCTGAGGTTGAAACCTTATATCCAAGAGATGAATCATAGCTCGTAAAAGGCCAAGTGATGGAGGCAACAGAAAGCATTATTCTGGACGATAATAAACCATAGCGAATGACTCAAATAGGATCGTTATTGGATCCGGTTCTTAAACAGGAGTTGGTGGCCTTCTTGAGACAAAAAGCAAGTGTTCACATAGAGATAAGAAGACATGCATAACATAGACCCAAATTTCATGTGCCACGAGCTTAATGTTAATAAGGAGGTTAAACCTGTAAATCAGGGAATAAGAGTTTTCAGCCCGGAGAAGAACCAGGCCATACAGGAAGAAGTGGAGAAGCTTCAAAAAGCTTCCTTTATTAAAGATGTGAAGTACCCAGACTGGTTGGCCAATGTAGTTATGGTCAAGAAGAAAAATAATAAGTGGAGGATTTGTGTAGATTTTACTGACTTGAATAAAACGTGCCCAAAGGATCATTTTCCTTTGTCACGAATTGATCAACTGGTGGATGCTACTTCAGAGTACGAGCTGTTGAGTTTTATGGATGCATATTCTAGTTATAACCATATTAAATTGAAGTTAGAAGAGAGAGAAAGTACTTCCTTTATTACTCCCCGAGGAACTTATTGCTATAATGTTATGTCGTTTGGTCTAAAAAAATGCAGGTGCCACTTATTAAAGACCGGTGAAAAAAGTATTTGAGGAGTAGATAGGCAAGAACATAGAGGTGTATGTCGACGATATACTGACAAAGAGCAAAAAAGTTGCTGATCATATTGCCGACCTCAGCCAGACGTTTGACCAGTTGGAGAAGCACCAGATAAAGTTAAACCCAACCAAATGTGTCTTCGGAGTTTATGAAGGAATGTTCCTCGGGTATATAGTAAATCAAAGGGGCATTGAAGATAATCCAAATAAGATCAAAGACTTTATAGAAATGCAATCCCCAACCAATAAAAGGGATGTTTAAAGGCTAACAGGGAGTGTAGCAGCATTCAACTGATTGGTGTCCCGAGCAACAGACAGATGTTTACCATTCTTTAAGATACTCAGAAAAACCTTTAAATGGAATGATGAATGTGAAAAAGCTTTCCTAGAATTGAAGAAGTACCTGGAAGCACCCCCGCTACTCTCCTAACCAGTGTTGGGAGAAAAGCTGTATTTATATTTGGTTGTTTCTGAATCAGTTGTTAGCTCTGCCTTGATCAAGGAGGATAATGGAGTTCAAAAGCTGGTTTATTACACTAGCAAAGCTTTTCGAGGAGAAAAAGTCATATATCCTAGGCTGGAGAAGTTAGCACTGGCCTTAATTGAGGCTAATAGACGGATGAAGCCATATTTTCAAGCTCATACCATAGTGGTATACACTGCCACTGAGGCAACCTTTGCATAAGCCAGAGAAATTTAGAAGATTGATGTACTACGTTGTGGAGTTGGGGGAATATAATCTTGTATATGAACCAAGGTCTTATTTAAAAAGCCAAGTTGTGGCTGATTTTATTGCAGAATTCACTTACCCAGAGGTTCCCGAGCAATAAGGGAATCCTGTCGAGCAATACTCAGGAGTCAACATACCTACTGGAGATATCCTCGACCAACTCCAAGAAAAGGAAACTGCAAAAGAAGTTACCACTGAACAACCAGAACCATCTATTGGAGTACAAGAGATAAAAAAGAAATATGAGGAGGTAGAAGATAAAATCTTCCATCATGGGATTTTGACAAACCAAGCATTTGACAGCAATATTCCCATATGGAGTTTATATGTTGATGGGTTACCTGTGCAACTGGGTGTGGAGCAGGAATTATCCCCAATACTCTAAATGAAATAGATATAGAGTACACTCTACGATTCCAATTTCAAGCCTCCAATAATGAGGCAGAGTACGAACTTATGATTGTTGGTTTAAATCTAGCCAAGCCACTGAATGCCGAGCAAGTTGTGGTATATAGTGATTCTCAGTTGGTGGTAAATCAGGTGTTGAACTTATATGTAGCTAAAGGATAATTGATGTCCAGATACTTTGATAAAATTCTGAAGGTAATATCTACTTTTGCCAGCTGTTTAGATGATCAGAATTCTAAGACTGGAAAATACCCGAGCAGATGAACTTGCTCAGCTAGCTTCAATAACCAAAAAACTGAGCTACGAAGAACTATTCCTATTGAGATACTTGCTAATAGGAGTATTAATGAACATCTGATGGTTGATTTTATTGCAGTTGACATGGGGCCATCTTGGATAGATCCCATAAGAGCTTATATTGAAAATGGAATTCTACCACTCGACCTACTTACAACTAAGAAATTGAAATACAAAGATGCGAGATATGTGCTAGACAATGGTGTGTTGTACAAAAAAGGATTGACTATTAGTCTAAAACGTTGTGTGCATCCAGTCGAAGTAAAAGATTTGATTGAGGAAGTCCATGAAAGGTCCTGTGGAGCCCATATAATCGGGAGAACTTTATTGCGAAGAATCAACACACAGGGGTATTACTGGCCAACTATGTGAGCTGATTGTGTAGCTTTTGCCAAGAAGTGTGATAAGTTCCAGAGGTTTTCCAGCATACGCAAGATTCCATAAGCTCTCTTAACACTAATCACTTCACCCTGGCCCTTTGTTGTGTGGGGAATTGACTCAGTCGAGCCTTTGTCGACCACCAGAGGAAGGTTCAAGTACCTGGTTATAGCTGTTGATTACTTCACTAAATGGGTGGAAAATGAACCCTTGATCGATATGTCTTATGTAAAATTTTATTAGTTTATTTGGAAGAATATCGTATGCAAGTATGTCTTGCCCTATGCCTTTATTACTGATCATGACACACAATTTGACAACGACGAGTTTGCTACTTATTGTGCCCAATCCAATGTCTAAAAAATCTACTCTGCTCCTGTCCATCCTCAAAGCAATGGCCAAACAGAGGTAACGAATAGAACTTTATTAAATGGGTTGAAAAAAGGCTGGAAAATGCTAAAGGTAATTGGATCAATTGACTGAATTCTGTCTTGTGGGCTTACCGAACAACCCCTATAATAGCTACTGGAGAAACACCCTACATGTTAGCATTTGGTACTGAAACTGTAATTCTTGTCGATCTAGGCTTACCTACTCACAGAGTTCTTAATTTCAACACCCCAGTCATTGATTTAATGAGAAGGTTGGACTTAGACATACTGGAAGAGGTACGTGAAGATGCAACTCTAAGGAATGCATACTATCAATAACGGACTGCACATTTCTACAACAAAAGGGTGAAGCTGGGGAACTTAAAAGAAAGTGATAATGTTTTGAAGAAGGTGATTCAGAAGAATAACAAACTTGAAGACAATTAGCGTGGGTCTTATCACATTACAGCAGTTATCCAACCAGGCATATATCGAATTGAGACTCTGGAGGGTGAAGAATTCAAGAATTCCTGGAATGCAGAACACCTGAGCAAATATTATCAGTGACGTAATCATATTGTGCTCAATTCATTTCAATATTAATGAGAATATGATTTCCTCAAAAATTTTCTTTTTCTTTTCGGAGTACTAGTGTTATGCACTATGCTGCAGATGTGTTAGAAAAACACCAATAATGTTGATCGACATCAACAAAAATACCAACAATGTTGGTCAAAATTAACAAAAACACCAGCAATGTTGGTCGGCATCAACAAAGGCACCAACAATATCGGTTGTCAACACAAACCACTAACAAAATATTGGTCGACATCAACAAAAACTAGACCTGGCAAAATGAGGCACGACACAATAACACGACACGAACCGACACGAAGTTATAAGTTAATGGGTTAACCTTTAATGGGTTCGGGTCATATCGGTGCCAACCCGATAAGACATGATAGTTAACGGGTAGGGTTAGGGTTAACCCCCTTCACCCGTTAATACCCAATAAAACCCATTATGACCCATTAATTTAAGTAAATGAGATATTTTTTTGGAACTTATAAATAATTTATGTAGCATAATGTTAATTTAATCATAATGAATTTTACTAAATGAGAGATTTAGTAATGTCAATGAATTAATGGGTCTATTTGGGTTAAAAAAATGAGATAATATGTCAATTTGTATACAATTAAAAATAATTCATTATCTTAATGGGTATTAACGAGTGAACACGACACGAAACGATAACATAACGGATCGGGTTTGGGAATGATTTTTTCACACGATAAAAAAGTCACCCGTTTAGACACGAACCCAATAAGACCCGAATACGATAAAAAATGACACGAACACGACTCGACACGACCCATTGACAGGTCTAACAAAAACACCAACAATGTTGGTCAGCATCAACAAAGGCACCAACAATATTAGTTGTCAACACATAAGAACCATGCAAGGCAAAATTGTAAGTCCCAAATGCTTGGTTAATGAAGACACGAATGAATAATTTTCATCTAAACTCGGCTAAAAGATGGAAAAATGTTCTACTCACGCCTGGGAACCAAGGTAACTAATGTAATTACCTAAAAATTTAGGTATAATAGTAGAAATATGGCATTGCATTGGTAATTGGTACGATACTTAGGATAATCCTAAGGGTATCAATAGAACCAATGAAAAACTACAGATTGACAAATCGTCGATCTAAAGTTAGAGGTTGACAAATCATCGATCCATTCATATATATAGATTGACTAAAATTTGATCCATTCACAGTCAAAGACTAAGAAAACATTCATATACAGGGATTGATTACAAGTTGATCCATTCACAGTCAAAGATTGACAAAATAAGTTGATCAGAACTTTTCATTAATTCAATTAAATGATTATATACTGTTACTTGATACTAAACATGTAAAAACAAAATACAAAGCCTTGTTCTACAAGGCATTTCCCTTTAGCCTTAAAGACAGGATCCATGCCAGCAGGAGGATCATCCCAAGTGTAAGGAGAGTTGATGAAGTTAAAATCCTAAAGCATCCTGGTATTACTGCTACTAGGATGATCAAGCAAATGAGGAGGTAAGACGATCTCTAGTTCATCATGTAGCTCGTAATCTCCCAAGTACTTTGAAATCAAGCATTGAGGAATGTGATGAACATGAATCCAGTTGACATCTAACTTGAAAGGAAGATTATCAAGCTCCAGCAAGCCTGGGTCATACCAATCCCATAATGAACTGTTCCGATCCACCTTCATCACTGTCAAAGCATTCGTCCAACCTTATTTATAAGCCCCATTTTTAACTTGTTAAAGCCTATCATCAAGATGCCACAGAGCTTCATTATACCTATCTATCCACACTTCCCTAGGTTGCTTATGTAATTGAAAGGTTAATTTATTAACCTGAGAATGCAGCTTCTTCAGCACTCCATCCTTAGCTTGTAATTAAGAAGATTGAGTGGATATCTGTTCAGACAAAGTCTACAGCTTCTGGGACATCTCAACAATAGCTCAATCTTTAGCTTTTAACTGCGCAACTTGATTGGCAAGGGCCTGTCGGGTCTTAACTTCCTCTGTGGTACCTCGAACATGCTTATTTCTTACTTGGGAAGAGGATGCAAGATTAATCTTTTTTAATGCTTCCAACTCCCCTTAACGTTGCATTTTCAGCTTCTAAAAAGGAATACCCTTCTTTGGTAGTAGCAACAACAGTTTCAGACGCAGACTTCAAAAGCTTCAATTCACCCTTAAATTATTATTATCCTCCTCCAGGAGTTTGGCAATAGTTCTAGTTCTTTAACTTTAAGCTTAAGCAAAGCTTTCTTTTTATTATTGTAATACCCCGTAACTTTAATGATTTTTATTTATTGGGTTAATTGAATTAAATGAGAATTAATTCGAAAATTAACCCGGAAATAAATACTAGCGAGATGTGAGTTGGTATTTGATTATGATGTTAAAATAAAATACTACTGAGAATATATGGTAATATATGAGTATTGAAAATGTTAAAATTGTCACGAGGCAGAAATATAACAATTTGGGAAATTTAGTTGGGACGCGTGTGTCAGTTGCGTCAGGAATGAATTTAATTTGATTAAAAAGTAAATTATATTTTTATCAACTGAATTGTCATTTTGAGTGCGCCAATGTGTCCGCAAGGGTCGAGATAGTCAGAAAATACTAGCCGGGAGTTTAGTTTGGGTCCCGGGGCATTTTTAGGCCAAACCGGCAACCCATAAGGGTATTTTGGTTATTTTAAAATTAGATGAATTAAAACCCACGAATTTTAGAGTTAAATTAGATATTATTAGGAGGCCACTAAGGCTATTACTAGCCAAAAACAAAAGAGTGGGATACGGGTTTTTTTTAGAGAAGTTAGAGAGAGGTTAAGTGAGATTCCAAACCAAACCATCTCCCATCACCATCATTTTGGAAGGAATTACAACCAGAAAGAGGCGAGAATCACCCTATAATCACCATCAACAAATCTGAAGAACAAACCTAAGGCAAGTGATTTGATGTTATTAATTGCAATGAATATTTCCTCCATGTTTAATGTAGAAAACCTTATATGCTTTGAAAGTTTTGATGAAAACCTAATGGGATTGTTGTAGAAACTCTAAATTTTGGTTAGGGATTGCATGTAAAATGATTATGGACGAAATTGGTACCCAAAACTTAACTTTGATGATTTTAAAAATGGATTAATGATGAGTATTTAGGTGCAATAAAATTATGGGTTCATGTTCATAGGGTTTGGGGCAAGATTTGGGAATTTATGGCGATTATATGTTAATAAATAAGGTTTGACCCCAAAAATATGTTAAGGAATGACTTAGGGTGACCTAGAGTAGTTTATCAACACAAAAAAACGTAGTTAATATGAACTTAGGATGGATTTGGAAAAAGGAATTTGGTGAAAAAATGAAGTTGGGAAAATTCTGGGAGTTTTCTGCCATCTCGTTAGAAGACCAACCCAGGTCGTTCGAACGACCTCGTTCGAATGAGCTTCTAACAAGATGACAGTACCCCTTATAACGAGTTGGTAGTTCGTTCGAAGCCATTCGTTCGAACGATACTTGTTCGAACGAGATTTTAGTGACTTCTAACGATTTCACATGATGGTCTTTTTAGGCCCGATTTTAGTTTCGAACTTCCCTTATACTTATTTATTTGAGTGTCATTCTCCCCTTATTGATTAGTGGGTACAGTTGTGAGATTGGAGTATGTTGAGGATTAAAATCTAGAATTATATAATAAACCGGGTGACTTCTAGGGATTAGGATATAAGTAATTGAAACTGCGACGTGAGAAGAGATGATAATCTATAATGTACATTTTTCGAAAACTTGTAAGTGTACTACATTAATGACGGTATAGGAATGTAAAATTATACCTCTAATAATATTATAAGATATCTAAGATGTGTGAATGCTTAGTGTATGTGGTTATCTGTGTATAACATACCTACCATACTTGCTATCACGGGAGGTCGGCGTTCGATCAGGGCCATATAATCTTTGTGTGCCTACGGGGGGATTTAGATTGGTACCTCGAGGACATAGGTCAGAGAATGACTTATTGGGGAGTTAATAAGTCTGCTGATCATGGGAGCGTAAGTATGTGCGTGACCCATGTGATGTGAACTATGTTCGCCTCTAGTATGTGTAACTGTTACTTATCAAAACTATTCCTGAGAGATTCGGAATACGTGGTCCTTATGTACGTGATGTACCGGGATTTGATAGCAGAGTATGTGTGCACCGCAGCTTAGTCTAAGGGTGCCATTATTGTATATTTGTGATGAGATTTATATACTAATAATTGAGATGAATGGTTTATTAAAGTGTAAGTGTGAATAATTGTAACATTTTTAGTAGAGTTAAAGATGGAGAAATTCTTATAAATTATTATAACTAATTCTGAGTAATAATGGTAAGACTTCCTATTTATATTAAGATGTTGGGAATCGAACCATGAATAGTATAGTAAAGTCAGGTTATGGATTGGTCTGGTTAGATAGTGGAATAACTAGAATGGGTACGGGTACGATAGGCATGCACAATTAGTTGAGAGGTGAGGAACTCATGCGAGAGCATGGACTATCATGTATTTTATATTAACTATTTAATGACATTAAACACTTGCTATATTTTAAACCGTTTTCACAATCGGGCTCTGACCCGTTTGCTTTCAAATCTATTTTTTTTGTAAAAACCTTTTAGGTGCCCAGCCACAAGGACACCAAGCTTGGAAGTTCCATTCCAGTGACATGCTGTAGCTACTGTGGAAGTTACAGGACCTCGATTATAGACGCCTCCACTTTCTACCTTGATTCCATTTCAGACTTATTTATCTGTAGGGTATGTTGCCCCTTTTCTCTTAGAGACAGTTTATTTATTCAGTTTATTTCAGTTTTGGATTTAATTAATTTGTGATTCAGACTTTGTATTTGGTTGTATTCAGTATTCGGATTATTTAGAGGAGTATTCCTCTAGATTCACTGTTATTCCATTGTTATTCTATTGTGATTGTGTTGTGATTATGGTATTAGCATTTCAAAATTTAAATGGATTGTATGTTAATCTTATTTAATTTAAAATTGACAACTCACTTTTTAAATATTAGGTGGCTAGTAGTTGTTAAAATGTTTTTCGACAGTGATGCTATGAACTGAACCAACTTGACATTTTGTAATAATTTGAATAAAGGAGTAGCTACCCGATATTTAATTAGTCGGGGTGTCATAATTATAAGAGGAAACAAAGCTATCAAAACCCCGACCTACACTTAAACTTCGATATTTCTGCACGTAGCTTTGGTGCAACAGGGCAGTGGATTCTTTATGTTGTGCTTGAAGTTCTTTTATCATCTTATAGTAGGTAAAATTGCTTGCTACCACCCTATCAAGTAAGTATCTTAAATATTTATAGGATTATTTAGCCTGTTCTGATGCATCATCACCAAACAATTTAATGATTTCTTATTCGGATAAGTCTATATGACCAGCTTTGAAAAAAGTATCGCACTTCCTCAGTAGCTCAGTATCATTTGAAGACAGTTGCTCCATCTTCGCTATAAACTAGCAAGAAGAAATGACCACCGATCAACAATAAGAATGAAAAATATGCATAATCAACAAAAGACAAAAAGGAGCAAAAGGTTTCTTTTATTGATAATGAAGAGTTCAGCTACAATAAAAGTAAAGAAAAAGAAACAAAAAAAAGTAAAAGGGAAAATGCCAAATAACTTTACACCTTTTCCCTATCACTCTTAACCTTCTTATTTTGCTCGGAAGAAGGGCCTACAGATTGAAGTTGCCCAGCTGGAGGAAGAGAAGACTTAGTGATTTTAGGTTGATCGGCAGAAGATTCAACCACCAGCGAAGGCTCTCCAGAACTAACTTTATCTTCAATCTCTTCCTCCATGACTGGAGGAGGGCCATGAGTATATCTCTGAAAAAGTTCAGAGCCTTCAACAGTGTTTAACTCCTAGGGAACAGCAACCCAACCATCTCTAAAATATTTTTATTTTGCATTCTCAATCTGAGCAGAGGCAGCAGAAATAGCTTTGTTCCAGCCTTTGTCCCAACCACCACTGAAGGATTACTTCACAACAGACTTTCTCTTTGACCTTTCAGAGGTCAGAAGCTCCTCGACAGTCTTAGCTCTACGCTCAGCTTCAAGGACATTTTTCTCAGACGCCTGCTTAGTAGTTTCAACAATCTTCAGTTTATCCGCCTAAGTATTTCTCTCAGTCTTTAAGGCTTGTCGAGAATCAAGCAAATACTTCTTTAATCCAGTCAAAACTTCCTCCACATCATTTGAAGAAGAATCTCGAATTACATTATCCTTCTCTAGCATATTATTAAAATGCACCACGAACTGCAAAAGAAGAAGATTGAGTTAGTATATAAAAAATATAAATACAATAGAATCAATAAGATGGAAATCCCTTACTGATGCAAGGATCTGAGTAGCCAATTCAGAAACCTTTACTCGGGGCAGCATGGCATTCGTACCCCTATAGTTTGGAAGAGTTCCAGACTTAATCAACTTCCTGGCCAAACCAGGAGTAATAGCTGTTAGAGGACCAACATCAAAAGAAGGTAATTCGACCAAGGTCTGTTGGTTGGCATCAGTCACCTGTTTGACCTGCTTATCTACAGGCCCTCTCCCAAGTCTTCTCAAAGGAAGTTCATTATCTTTGGGGGCTGGGGGATCTTTCATGCCTCGGTGTCCATCGATAAGGCTCATCAACTGTCTATGGATTTGGAACATGGACGTACCACTTCTTCACCGTAATACCACACCATGGAGTCCACCGTGTGTAAATAACAAACTAGATACGGAATCCACTACATGAAATGATTTTCAACAAGATGAGGAGAATAAACTTTTTGGTACCCACAAATAAGATCTCAAAGCATATATGATTATAAAACTTGGATCTTAAACACCTGGGTGTAAAACTAGGGTTTGAGAGACTCTCGATATGTATAAGAATTCCATTTCACCAAAAACTCACTTTAAAAACTGATGCTAAGGCCCATTTATATAGGAAAAATGTTGGAGGCAACACATTTTTTGAGGACTCGTTTGAACCAATACCAAATTCGTTTGAATGAACAACTCATTTCGTTCTAACCAACTTTTAACGAGCTTCAAACGATATTTATTCTGCTAATAGAGAAACATCATTCGATGTTAGTTTGAAGGTCGTTTGAACGAACAACACATCCTTGTTCCAACGAAGAATATAAGGTCGTTCAAACGAAAATTATTTTTCTTTGAAAAACTTTTAAAAACAACCCTCAAACTTTTTTATAAAAAAATAACACCCAAAATTAAATTCAAAGGATTAAAATATGTACACATTCAATTTAGAGAGATCCTCGAAACATGAAGCCAAAACACAATACGATGAATGCAATTTCTGAAACTTCATTGCTTTGTCTTCTAACAAACATGTCATAGATTTAAAAGGTCAACATACTCAAGTCCTAACCCCATGACTCAAAGATTTTGTCCAAACACGAAATAAGATAATATACATATAAATTGACACTATAAAAAATTTATCCTTACAACAAAGTTTCAATACTCCTGGTTACATTGCCCTTTTCCATAAGGGCAAGGTCTACATTTTATGAAGAACTCATAGAGTCCTTGAGACTAATCACCACTATCATCATCATCCTTGCCTTAATACCATCACATGAGGTCGGCCACATGGATTCTCCTTGTTATCCCATATTGATTAATTATATATTCCACTAGATTTTCGCAAGTCTGTTATCTTCCTTGATCTTTACCCACATGATAAAAAATAGTTGACTAGGTTAGCGACTCACTTGCTTCTTGCGCACGAGCGCTCCCCCCAGTCAATTTTCAAATAACAAACGATTTTAATAAATAACAAAGAATATAAACAATTTTACAATACGAGAACACTTTTGAAACAATAATGATAGACATTAAAAAATATTAAGTAAACTTAATTTGATTTAGGCAAAAATGAGAAAAATAGAATATTGGTAAAAACGGTTAACTCGAATGTGCAGTATAAATGAAGGCCAAAGATTAAAAAGTCAAAACAAAATGGAGGCCAAACTAAAAATTGAGTTTTTTACCAATTACTAAATAGGTAGTTCAATAGGTTCTATTATTTTTTATTGTTTCAATAGATCCCATAATTTTTTTTATATATTTCAATAGGTCCTATTTTGTCGAGGTCGTTTTATGTTCCCGAACAAAATCACAGGTCCCCAAAGTCAATTTAGGCCTACCTCTACCCTTGTGCTACCATCAATACTATCTAAATCACTCTTCCTTACAGGAGCATCCATTGGTCTACGCTTGACGTGTCCAAACCATCTAAGTCGATTTTCTCTAAATTTATCTTCTATAGGAGCTACTTTTACCGTTTCACGAATTTGTTCATTTTTAATTTTATCCTTTCGAGTTTTACCACAAATCCATCTTAGCATTTGCATCTCCGCCACACTCATTTTTTGCACATTTTATTTCTTGGTTGCCCAACACTCTGTCCCATATAACATGGCGGGTCTAATGGCCGTCCTATAAAATTTACCTTTTAACTTTAAAGGTATACGAATATCACACAAAACGTCGGTAGCACTTCTCCACTTAACACAACCTGCTCTAATCTTATGAGTAACATCATCACTAATATCTCCATCTTTTTGGATAATCGATCCTAAATAATGAAAATGATTGTTTCTTGGTATCTCTTGACCCTCCAATTTCACCACATCTCCATTTGTCTTCCTATTACTACTAAAATTGCACTCAACATATTCTGTTTTATTTCTGCTTATTTTAAATCCTCTAGTTTCTAAAGTTTCTCTCCACAATTCCAACCTAGCATTAATCCCTGTCTTAGTCTCATCCACTAAAACAATATCATCTGCAAATAGCATACACCATGGCACCTCATCTTGTATTTGTCCAGTCAACTCATCCATAACAAGAGCAAAGAGTTAAGGACTTAATGTTGAACCTTGGTGTAGACCTACCGTAATTGAAAATTCACTACTTTCTTCGGCTGATGTTCTTACTGTAGTCGTCGCACCATCATACATATCCTTGATCACATCAATATATCTACGAGTCACTCCTCTTTTATGTAGAACCCACCATATTATATCTTTGGGTATCCTATCATACTCCTTCTCTAAATCTATAAAAATCATATAAAGATCCTTCTTTTTCTCCCTATACCTCTCCATTAATCTCCTCAATAAATAGATTGCATCCATTGTTGACCTCCCAGCCATAAACCCAAATTGATTCTCAGATAATGTTGTCTTTAATTTCAATCTATATTCAATCAATCTCTCCCAAAGTTTCATTGTATGACTCATTAACTTAATACCACGATAATTTGAACAACTTTGTATGCCCCCTTTATTTTTATAAATAGGTACTAAAACACTTTTTCTCCATTCATCGGGCATCCTATTGGTCATTAAAATTCTATTGAATAATTTTGTAAGCCATAATACTCCATCCTCCCCTAAGCACTTCCAAACCTCAATAGGGATACTATCTGGTCCTAAAGCCTTTCCCTGTTTTCATCTTTTTTAGAGCAATCCTGACATCTGTTGTCCTAATTCTGCGAAAAAATATATTTTCAGGAGTCTCCCTAAGTTCCTCTATATCTAACCTACACCCATTATCTCCATTTGTTAACCTCTCAAAGTAATATTTCCATCTTTCTATAATTTCATCATCTTTGAGTAGGACTCTCGAATCATCATTTTTGATACACTTAACGTTATTCAAATCTTTTGTTTTCCTGTCTCTAAGTTTAGCAATCTTATAAATACTTTTTTCCCCTTCTTGTGTACCTAATTTTGTATAAAGATCATCATACACTTTTAACTTATCATCTCTTACCACTTTCTTAACTTCCTTTTTAGCCCATTTATATTTCTCAAATTTTTCTTCATTTCTATTTGTTTGCCATGTTTTAAAACACTCCCTTTTAATTTTTACTATATTTCGTACTTATTCATTCCACCACCAAGTTTCTTTAGACTGTGGCCCCTTGCCTTTTGATTCTCTAAGAATTTCTTTTGATATTCTCCTAATGCATGTGGCCATCTTATTCCACATTATGTTAGTCTCTTCTTCAGTATTCCATGTTGATTCATTTAATAATTTATCTTTAAATAGTTCTAATTTCTCTCCTTTTAAGTTCCACCACCTAGTTCGTGGGTTAATCTTCACTTTTTGCACTCGTGATTGATTTTTAATATTTATATCCAACACCATTATCCTATGTTGTGAGGTTCCAAAACCATATCCTCCCTGCACTATCTCATATCCTACACGATCTTCTTCTACATGGCCATTAAAATCTCCCCCTATATAGATTTTCTCACTTACGCGTATTTCTTGAATTAGTTCATCCATTTGTTCCCAAAATTGTACTTTAGTGTGCTCATCTAATCCTACTTGAGGTGCATAAGCACTAACAATATTAATTATGTTTTCACCTAATACCAATATTACAAGTATAAGTCTATCACCTTTCCTAATAACGGTTACGATATCGTCCTTAAAGTTCTTATCTACTATTATTCCAACTCCGTTCTTATTTCTATGTTTTCCTGTATAATAAAATTTAAATCCTGTATTTTCTATTTCTCTAGTTTTCTCACCGACCCATTTAGTTTCTTGTAAACAAGCTATGTTAACTTTTCTTCTTATCATGGTATCTACCAACTCCTTCCCTTTTCCTGTCAATAGTCCCTATGAAAGAAAACAATTGTTTTCATAAAATACAATATTAGAGCATTCTTAACATGAAATTAAGAAAAACGGATCATACAAAACAAAATCCAAACATATTTTAATGTTAAAAAACATAAATAAAGCAGAATCACCATCACATTAGATTTTTCTTTTTAATTTCACGTGCTCTTTAATGTGTCCCAACGTGTCGTTTTACGTGTCCCAACGTGTCCTGGAAGTGCCCTAAGTGTCCAACTAACCTAAAAAAAAGGACTCACGTGTCCGAGCGTGTAAAAAAAGGACTCGAGTGTCCAAGCGTGTTAGCAGCATGTCGGGGTGTGTCGGAGCATGTTGCGTGTCCGACTCGAGTTCAAGCTGACTCGTGGCTTTCGGGAGAGTGTCCATGCTTCATAGGTGTGTCCTCCCATTGCATTCCACCATTAATGGCTTCCGAGGAGAAATCAGAACATCATGTTTGAAAATCGTATGACAATCCTAGAAGAAACCATGATTCAAATGATGGCACAACAAATACAAATCTTGTCAAAATTGGAGAAATTACCTCAAACCCTAGCTCTAATCTTGAACTCTAGTTCTAAAATTCATCAAGAACTACCCCAATCAAACCCAACACTGATTCCAACCTAAAAGAACTCCAAAGAAACCTCCCCAACCCAACCCACTGCAAATACTAACCTGAAGCTTTTACCACCTTTAAAAACCCTAACCAATAAAAACCCTAGTGTATTGCTAAAGAAAAAGAAGAGAGGAGTAAAATTCCCAAAATTGCAGCCTTGATCAGACCATAGGGCTACAGCGAAGAGAAAAAAAAGAAATTGAACAAGAAATTGGTTTGATACATATACTTAATTGCCGATTTGTCTCCTAAAGATTGTTGCTCCGACAAGTAATAATAAAGGTGAATAAAGTTCGTGAGGATATTAGGAGACCTGTGTTATGGTTTTGATTTTCAAGAATGATATTCGACCCGGTGGTTGTTTTCTTCAGTTGATATCAAGATCGTCGATTTAAAGATTTTGCACGCATTTCCAACTTTCAAAGTTTGAGGACGAATTTTTTTAAAGGCTGGAAGAATGATGTAGAATAGGGCTTTAATATTTTTTTTGTTATGTTAATTGTTAGTAGTATTAAATATAGTAAAAGGGGTTCAACCCGTTTTAGTAGATATTAGAATAAGTGAAAGGGTATTTTAATGTTTTCATAGTTAGAATGGGATTATTAGTATTATAAATAGGTGATAATGCAATAAGAGATGTACTTTTTCTTTGATTAATAATACAATTTTCAGATTCGTGCATGTTTCTCTCTTTTTTGGACCCAATTGATGGTGTTAGCATCAATGCCATTAATACGGTTCCGCCTCCCTGAATTGAGTGCAAATCACCCAATCGAACTCCGCAAAATATAGAAGGAATCTATGATGAATAACCCAACCTTTTCTTCCCCATTATGGGAAACAAGTGCCCAATCTAAAAAATCTTCAAATCTCAAAATCGGATGCGGGTGATCCAACAATCCTCCTAAAAAATGGGAACGAAATCACAAGAAAAGAGCTCGAGATCCATACCATCCTTCAATGATTCATCGGCATCCTTAGAGAAGTCATCACCATGTGTGGTAGGGTGGGTGGCATCACTGTCATTCATGAAAATGACGTCGGTTGAAGAAAGTGTCACACCGGCGGCCAAATAGTTGAAAAATCGGGATAAACATCTTCGTCGAACGCGTACTCAATGATCACACGCCATTTCCCTCTCAACGAACTCCATGCGACACTGCTTCAGGAGGTGGCGGCGTTCCTCGTACTCCCCAATGGAGATACCGCTGAATTGAAAGGTTCAAAGCTCCCTATGTAGACTTCTATTTAAGCGGTCCAATCGGTCGACGTGATCTTGGAGTATAACTCAATTGCTTAAATTCAGCACAAACCTCCGTATTGTATTCATAATCAATATCACCCTCTTCGTTCCATGACATATCAAAACGAGAATAGGTAGTCAGGAATTAAGCTGGGTTTGTGTTGGGGATTTAGGAAGATGTAAGGGCTGAGTCGTGATTTTCAAAAAATTTGGGGTCTGAAATGGAAATTTTAGTAGTTGTGAGGGGCTCCCAATAAATTTCAGAAGTAGGGAGTTGTGTAATTATCTTGAAAGCTTGGGGAGGTGGCAGTGTAATATTAAAAATGGAGTTGGTAATAAAAAAAATTGCGGGCTGATTTGGAATTTCTTGAAGTTGGTTGGAAACCCTATGGGAAAGAAAGATGACTTTTAGAATTTAAATGGTTTAAAACCTGGCCAACTAAAAACTTTATTGGATCTGGTACCCATGTCGTTGGGATCGGGTTTAACAAACCCAACTTCTTCTTTACTGCCTCGTTATAAACCCTAGTTGCTCTAGCCAACCCGGACGGAACTCTAATAAGGCCCATTATCGTCTGGCAAAGGTGGTCCGAAGTAAAAAGTGATGCCGTGGCCTGTGATTGGCAACTGTAGACACGTGAAGGCTTTGTCGAAGTGGAGTGGAGGTGGATTCTCGTCTGTGATAATGACCTATCATCACACGAGCCAATCGTAGTCTTTGACTGTTAGATTTGCTCTCTAAGGTCCATCGAGTGGCCGAGAAGGCTCTGATTTGATGGAAAGGGGGGTCGTATGTTGCGGTCATGTGTTCCTAGTTCAAAACTAGGGCTTTTAACTGCCCCATAGTGTTTTGTGAATCTGAAAAGGCAGCTGATGGCTGGATACCATCTCACACCTTCAGTAAGGAGGAGGCTCGATCTTTGTCAAGTGGCAAATTCGGTGGTTTTGAATAGGTTTTAGGCTTGTGTAGGGGCCAATAGCTATTGTGTTTACAGATCTAGGGTTTTGATGTGGAGATGGGGATGGTGTCGCATGACCGCGAGCGACGGGGATCAAATATGGAGTGACTCGTTGGTTCCTTTGAGTCTTACCTATGGCTCTACAACCACCACATCGGTTTTGTAGCGTAAAACATCGATTTAATTTACACTACAAAACCATACATATGGTTCTACAACAAAAATACAGTGGAGGATATACCATTTTGATGCGTAGTTGGGAGCAAAAGCAATTTAATTTACACTACAAAACAACATGTTCAGAGGCAAAGGCTTAATTTTTCTCTGTAATTCATATCAAAAGTAATAATAATGATTACAAAAAGAGGCCAATGGCCTTATTTATAGGTTTAGTTATCTTGCTAGCAAGATAACCCTATTACTAATATGACTAAAGAAGGTGAATATCCCGGGGGAGTATTATCCTCAACTATCTAAACTAACTAAAAAGGGGAAGTTACTTAACAAGACATGATAATAAAATGAGGAAAAACACAATTAATTTCTTGGCCTACCTGTATACAAAGGCAAGGCAAATGATTCTCGTTTTTGGATTACATTTTGACAAGTGAAGGGTTTGAAAAAGGTGGAGAAATTGGATGAGAGGCTATTTGAGCTTCATGAATTCTTGGTTATGGTGAATGAAAGGCCTAGCAATCATTTTGCTGAGCCTAGGGGTACTTAGATATGGGGGCCCATGATGTGTATGGATGATTGCATGTGCGTGTAAGCGGGCCGAGAATGACGTTTAATTTTAGTATTTTAGTCATTTTTATTTTTATTAGTTGTCCTTTATTTTTATTGCCTTTTTTTTTTTATTATAAGGTTAATGGGAAGTTTTCTAGAAAGGGAATTTGAGGAAAAGGTTGTAAATGGGGTGCTCCTAGATCCACATTAACCTTATGAATATCCCCTTTCCCCAATTAGTAAAACATTCTACATTTCTCCAATTTGTGTCTCTCTCTGGTGGTGTGCTTCATTTACGTCAATTGGTATCCACCATGTTTTTTTTGTTGTTAAAACAAAATCGTAAAACACAAGCAATAAATGGTGCTGAGGAAAAACATTATAGCTGAGAGTCACTCATAATTTCCGATTGGAGGAGCAAGTAAACAACCTAATGAAAAAGGTGGACTACATCCTTAGTGATGGTTCAAAGTTGCGGTATCGGTCTACGATTCAGACGCTCAATTTTTAATTTGTTATCGGTATCGGGCGATAAGCAACAATACATTATTTAGAGAACCCTAAAAAATTGAAAAAAAATATAGAAAATTTTAGAAAAATAAGAATAATGATATAGCTCAATTGGATAAATACAAAATCATCATTTAATATGCATAAAATTATCAAATTGCTTATATTGACGTTGTGTCGCACTTGTTAGCTGCAATATCCCATAATAGTTCAATAATGGGTTGGCAAAAAAATTTTGCATAGAACTTTATATGTGATTTTTATAAGGATAAAAACTACAAATTATAATATATTATTTACATATTATATTTTTCGTAAATGTGATAATAATACTTATTATTAATTAAGTAAATAATTAAACTTAATCAATATATTTTGAATAATCTATTCTCCATAAATGCAATAATAATACTTATTATTAATTAAGTAAATAACAATAATTAATATATTTTAAGTTAATAATTATGCTTTCTTAAAATATATTTAAAATAAATAAATAAAGAGATATATCATCGATATGGGTCATACTGCCGAGATAGTAGATAACGTCGATATGGCCCGAAACTACTGATATCACTGATATGACCCGATCCGTACAAAAACTTCTAAAAGTCGACTCGTAACACATAATCAGATCGGTGGATATCGATACTAGATAACTTGACCATATCGTCTCGGTATTGGCCTTTATTTTGATCCATGTCCTTACTCGAAGATCACCACCACCAATCCATGCTTCCGCCACCTAGCCACTACCTAAACAAACATCCGACGAAGAATTAATGGACCTTAACCCAAGGGCGTAGAGGAGCGCTATGAACGCATCCAAAATTTTCAAGCATCACCATCGCATCCTCCTCTATCATATCCTTAAAACCCTGGATCTGAAAATTTACGATAATAAATTCCATACCCAAACCCTAACCCTACCCCCTCATTCCGGTTAAGTCAGCCCAAACCACCAAATCTAGTCAGGTTTTGGCTTTCACTACCTCACCCCCGTTGCTTACCTACCACCGACGAGCCTTTCTGAAGACAATCAAAAGCAGGCGGCCTGACACCCTCTATCAATACATTAATTTGTAGCCCCAAAAGTCTTGTAAAAAACTATTTTGGGTCCTCAAATTTAAGAACAATAACATATTTTGTAAATATTTGCTTTGTTGGCACATGCTCGTTCAATTTACCCCTCACGCTCGAGAACGAGCTTTTCCAAAGGAGGGGGGAATGATGTGTAAAGATGAATGGCATGTGCGTGAAGCGGGCCGAGAATAACATTTAATTTTAGTATTTTAGTCATTTTTATTTTTATTAGTTGTCTTTTATTTATACGGGTGACCTAAATATAGATTCTTCCCATTAATCCTATAAATTTCTCCTTTCCCCAATTAGTAAAGCATTCTGCATTTCTTCAATTTGAGTATTACTCCGTTTACAGCTACATTTAAGTCCGTCCCCTTCCCCTTTTTTTTGTTAATTATCGTGGTGTCGTGACGAATGCTCAGAGGGTAGTTTGATAGATAGAATTTGTGTTTAACCTTGCTGAAATCATCAGGGTTGTTTTTATGCAACTCCTACTTTGAAACCTTAGTTGACTCTCCATCAATTTCATTCCTTAAAATCTCACAAAGTTACATCGAAGATGGTGTACCCTTAAAAGGGCAAGTTCTTGCTTGGTTGACCCCTCAAAAGAGACCTTACATCAAGCTCTCTCTCCACATTAGCATACTTTATGTAAGGAGGGGTTAAGTGCTCATTACAATTTATTGAACTATTCTTACACGTTTTTTCTCGATGAACTATTCTTTCACGATTTTTCTGAAACAACGTTTTTGAAGGACCTGGTGGAACTGGGTGATTTTGTAGCGAGTTGCTTGGTTGTTGGGAAATAATAGATGAGATACAAATGCCACGGAGATATATTCACTTATTAGTGGAATGACAAGATTGGTTAAAAAGAAATTCTACGATATTTTAGAATAAGGAAATAGACAGGGGGAGTTATAGAAAAAAAATCAGATCTGTAACCTCACGTTGGGCATTTATTTTGAAGGCATTCATGAGTATTGACGTCTCCGAAATAATCTACATTTAGATGGAAATAATCACATAAGTAATTATGTGCTATACTGAAGGTCAGATGGAGCATATCCTTTTGTATGCAGGGGCATGGTTTGACAGGATCTAATATTTTGTGATGGAAGTTGGTGAATTTTTGAGGACATTTTAATAATTTTCTAGTAATTTTAGTCTTTTTATTTATTAGTTTTCGTTTATTTTTGTTATGTTTTGTTGCTTGTATTATAAGGCTAATGAGGAAGCATTGTAGAAGGGGCATTGTTGGAATAGGATGTAAAGGGGTGCATCTAGATCATGTGACATCACATGGGCCTAGGACCACTTCCCTATTTAGGGTATTGATGTCACCCTTTTAGATCCTGCCCATTCCCTTTTAAATATCTTTTTATTCCAATATGTTAAATTGTTCTACGCTTCGTAAAATTGAGTGTTATTGCTTTCGCTCGAGTGTCTTTCTCACTTGAGTGTTTTTTATATTGTCATTGACTATTTAATTTACGTTAATTGGTATCAGAACGAGGAACACTCCATCCTTTGTTGTTGTATAATCAAAATCGTAAAACAAAACAATTAATTACGCCAAGGAAACCCACCAATGCTAAAAGAAGAAATGCCTGATTAGAAGAAGCCGTAGCAATTTTAACCCCCAAAGTTAACCTACTTTATAAACACCTACCCCATGAACACAAAATTCAAATACACGGTAACGTGTCGGAGTGCGCACATAATACATGTTTCAACACGACACGCGACTCGTGGCTTCCGGGAGAGTGTCCGTGCTTCATAGGCCGAAACTCTCGGAACCAGTCGTCAGGCTTTGAAGTTTTCGTCTTCCATCCTCACCTGGACTTCTTACCTGCCCCTTCATCCAATTGAGTCCCCTGACCCTTCTCTTACTTGACTGCCCCGACCCGGCACGTCTCAAATCTCCCCGCCTTTGTCGCCCCTTCATCCAATTGAGGCCACTTGTTTGCCTGTATCCGACCCTTCTTTCACCCGAAACCCTTGGCTTCCCCACCTACAAAACCCCCAACCTAGTCAGCTCCGGGGCCTCCACCAGTAGCCATCGCTGCATCACCAACCTCAACCTCACCTAGGCCCCCCCACCTCCTGGCAGATCTGAATCACCCACCTACCTCAGACCTCTCCAACCTGACCCAGTCTCCTCACTTATCCCCGCCGAGACTGCCTTAAGCCAAAATTGCCCCCTCTGTTGGCGCATACCCAGACCCGACTCCCTTTGGGACGCTCGATCAGCCAGTTCAGTCCCAAATGACCCCCATGACACCCGTGATTGTCGTCGAAGGGTTAAATAGTGGTTGCATCAACCCCTACTCCTTAATCGACCGCGTATACGGTTTTGGGCACTACGACGGCGAGACCTCACCCCCCAAACCTACTTCTCTTTATGGGGATGGTAAAGTCCCGATGCATGAGCGTGCATCGACACTTTTCCTTTTGAATCCTTCAGTCCCAAGGTCACGCCCTTCGTGCCAATTGAGGATTGCCATAGCTTTTTATGTATGGGCATGACTACTTGATGGATGATTGTCTGTACTACCCACCTAAGGAGCCCAAGGACACGATTTATGGTGACATCTCTGATCCGGTTGAGCCATCTCCGGTTCAAAGACCTCGACTCAACGTAAGACCAGTTCGGAGAAGTTTATTAAGGATGAGAACTCGGTGGACCTGCCACCGGGTGGTTGACCACCTAGCTCTAGCATTTTGGCTTCTCTCCAAGAGCCTTCAGGGTGATATTAGAGTGGATTTGCCGATGTCAGTTGGACCTGATGCCCTCGTACACTGGATTAATGCGATGGAGACGATGTTCGACTACAAGGGCATCACGGGGTGCAAGTGTGTTCAGTTAGTGGCCACCAAATTTTAGTGATTCACCTGGGTTTAGTTGAATGATACAGTCCAGTGCCAGTCAGCCTCTGAGCTTCCTCTAATCTAAACTTATGATCAGTTAAAGTTAAAGACAGAGTTGCGTGCTTTATTCATCCTGCCGACATACGAGCGCGACCTCTACACTCGGGTTCAAGGCCTTAGGCAAGGCACCTCCTCAGTCCCCACCTACATCGAGCAATTTTGACTTCTTCGCAATCGGGCCCATCTGGGTGAGATCGAGACTCGACGGATCAACCGCTACATTCAGGGACTCCACCCGTATATTTAGCAAGAGTTGGGGTTGCGTGAGATATCGTCCTTAGTCAAGGAAATTGAGTACGCGACTAAGGTCGAGGCCTATCACCGCACTACAGCCACACCAGCTCCCTACTCCGACTGTTGTCCCACCTTAGGCCTTAGATGCGCCGCCTGCTGCTATGAGGTGTTTCAATTGTGGAGGCGTGGGTCACCGAGCTACTGAGTGCCCCAAGGCACGTAGGAGGACTCTACTTGTGACGGATGAGTCGGAGGCGCCAGACGATCATCCCTGTTATGAGCCCAATTCTGATGGTGTTCCCTTTGGAGTTCGAGGTTGAACTCTTTTCGTTGAGGGGAGAGTGATGGAAATTGGTGAAGCTTTGAGGATATTTTAGTAAGTTTATAGTAATTTTAGTCTTTTTATTTTATTTTTTATCACGTTTTGTTGCTTGTATTATATGGCTAATGAGGAAGTCTTCTAGAACGGGCATTATAGGAATATGATGTAAATGGGGTGCACCTAGGTCATGTGACATCTCATGGGTCTAGACCCACTTTCCTATTTAGGTTATTATTGTCACCCTTCAAGATCCTTCCCATTCCCTTATAAATATCCTTTTGTCCCAATATAGTAAACCATTCTTCATGCCTTTTTGTATTGCCATTGACGGTTTAATTTACGTCATTTTGTCTGTGGTTGTCCTTGTAGAAGTGCGCCAATATGTTTTTTATTGTTCTGCTGTTATCTTGATAATTTTTAGTTTTTTGTTCATTTGGCCTTTGCCCCTCACAAATTTTCCTCATTATTTTCAATTCTTGGTCTCACGGGACTATTTTTACTTTTGCGACATGTTTTATTAGGTGTTCCAATAATTGAAAACAGTAGAGGCCAATGTTCAATTGGGCCAAACCTTTGGGGGCGAAGGCCAAATGACCTTTATTTCATGGTGGTGGTTATTGTGTGGACTTCTTGTCCTCATATTTTTGTAAACATTTTCCATATTATTAATAAAGTTTGTTCCATATGAACAAAAATACCCAACTAAGCTATATAGACCTCAGTCTATTGTTATGTTCCCAAATATGAACCTTTTCGTTTAAAACATCAAAATGTGTAGAGGTCCTATCACATTGTTGTTTGATCTGGAATTCGTTTTTCCATTCTATACTATTCACTAGTATTGATCATTGATACTAAAAAAATGGTTTTCTTTCTTTCTTTTGTCGTAGCTCATGATCTTAACGAGTAACGCATACACCCTAGTACATGTTCCTCGACGCTGAGGGCATCCTCGAAGAGCGGGGGATTTTTTGACAATTCTGATTGGCTGTCTGTTAATGATCCATCATTCGTACTATTCTTATCTATTTTCTATCTTGTTAGTTAGAATAAATCTCGATTTTAAAACAGAGACGAAAATAATCTTTATATAGGAAAAAACTGGATGTGCAACATCTAATGAGAAGCGCACATGCTATAGTTTATGGATGAAAATAAAAAAATTGTTCTTCTTTCCTTTTGGTCATTAATGTGTTGTGCCCCATTGTTCACATAATACACTATTGCTGATGGGTTATTTATCTTTTCGGTTCATCCTCCGGAACCGTATCACATTACCCATTTGATGCCCCATTATTCACATAATATACTATTGCTATTGGGTTGTTTATCTTTCCGGTTCATCCTTCGGTACCATATCACATTCCCATGTGATGAAATATGAAGGACTGAGACGGTATTTGTGTAAATACGTAGTTATCTTGAATACATGAAATAAGAAGTATTGAAGGGACTGCAGAAAGATTTTGTTGATTCTTCAACAACTTATGACCTCATTTGTGCTACCAGAGGCTCTAGGATGCGAATGTATATAACCAATTTTGGTTAATTTTTGTTTGATAAGCTCATTCTTTCTTTTTCTATTGAGTAAAGACATAAAGATAATGCTCAATTGTAAAGGGTTGGATAAACGTTCAATTTCTTTGCACATAAACCCTTGTGGGGGTTTCGCGCAGTTTCAACAGTTTTTCCGCTTTTAGGATAAATTCTTTCGATTATGCCTCATAAACAGGGTTTAACAGGTTGGTGGATCAATTTGTGATGGAAATTGTAGTAGACTTTGTATTACTATTATTACTGCTACTACTATTGTTGGATTTCATGTTATTTTAGTATTTTCCCCTTTGTATTGGGCCCTTCATGTTTTGGGCATAGTAGTGTACTCTTAGTTTTGTAGTCTCTAGATAATTTTAGAATTATAATATTTTTAGCATAAATATAATTATTGGGCGCCAATTGGGTAAGCCATCATCACAAAAATTTCTTGGTATCAGAACCAAAATAAAATCTCTCCATATTTTTTTTCTCCTCAACTGTAGCCCTAATTACTATTCATAGTTACTGTCCACCGTTATTGTTCACCCTTACCATTCATCGATGTTCCAATCGAATGTTTTTAGAGCTAGATTTTTTTTATTGTAGCATCTACTCTTATTTGTTTTAGGTAAAACCTTAATTATTCACCCTTCTAGGGTTTATTGCTGTCCTTTACGAGTAAGGATATGTTATTTTTTCGTTGGGTCTGCTGTGTTGTTTGACAACGTTTTTAATTAAAAAATGTTTTGTCGTGTTTTTTTGGCTGTTTGAGCGGTAATTTATTAATATGTACACCTCCTGCAGATTCTTGGGTTTCTCCGATAATTGTGGGTTTTTAGTACAAATCCGTCTTTCAAGAATTTCATATTGTTTGGTCAATTTTTTGGCACTTTTTGAGTTATTATGAGTGATTTGGGTACTGATAAAGATGTTTTCTATTTGGCAAAACGTATGCTTATTCAATTGGCTGCAAGCCTCCTTATGAACAGGTGCACTTTTGCTTTCGGATTCCGTTTTGGTGATAAGGAGATGGTTTGTTGTCATCGTCCAACGCTGAAACAAAGATTTGCTCAGATACGGCTATTCAATTCATCTAGCATGGCCAGAGGTGTTTGATACCACTTTTCTTTATGCAGTTACTCCGTCGGATGTCGATTCTTCTTTCAATGCAGGTGCCACCATTACTTCAGGTGCCTCCTTCGCGTTTAATGTTAAGACTGCAAAGTCCACTTGGATTTTGGATTTCGGAGCTACTTATCGCATGATGAGAGAGTCATCTTTTCTTTCCTCACACACCGTTCCCATTTGTCAGCACTTGCGTATCAAGGACCATTTTCGTACACGTGTACATATCAAGGTGGAAGTGTGTTTGTTACCTGATATTAATCTTTTCTTAGTTTTGCATTGTCTTAATTTTTCTTTTAATCTCTTTTCCGTTATCCAACTTGCCAAATATCTCAATTATGCTGTTGTGTTTTTTTCTGTCCATTGTCTCTTGTAAGACTTGAGTTCAAAGAGGATTATTGGTTGGGCTATGAGAGCGATGAGTTGTACTATTTTGGGGAACCTCCACCACCGCAAGCTCTCACTTTTAATCTCGATGATTCCGTTTTACCCGATTCCATATCTTATGATGTTTCCCTCCAGCCTTTGCAATTGTGGCATGCCCGCTTAGGGCATGCCAATTTCTAGTACTTATGTTTGTTATTCCATTCTCTTTAGAAAGCTTGTATGGACAAAACATTCTTATATGAAGTATGTGAGCTCTCTAAGCATACTAGGACTAGCTACATTCCACATACGAGTCGTGCTCTTAATATGTTTGATTTGACTCATTTGGATGCCATCCCCTGTTACTGTCTTTTCTGGTCATCGCTATTATGTGACCTTTATTGATGACTATTCTCGGTTTACTTGGGTTTATCTCCTTACAAGGAAATCTGAAGTCCTCCCCCCCTTTTTTGTTCAATTTCTCCAAATGAAACTTAATTTAAGACGGTGGTTCGTAACATCTGGTCCGATAATGGGCATGATTATGTTTCCAATGAGTTTAGATCTAAACTTAATCATAAAGGATCTTACATGAACTAACTTATCTATGTACCCCTGAATAAAATGGAGTGTTGGTTGAATGTAAAAATCGTCACCTAATGAGCGTAGTTCGTTGCTTTTTGAGTGGTATGAAGGTGCCCAATACCTATTGGCATCTCGCTGCCCTTACCGTCGCTTTTATCATAAATCGTACCCCAAGTCGGGTTTTGTGGGGAAAGCGGTTCTCCAGTGCCTTCAACCCGATATCACTTTATTTCACATTCTTTCTTGTATGTTTGGGTATACTTGTTCATTATCGTAGTCCCTCTCGGACCAAACTTGATGATAAAGCTATTCGGTGCATTTTTAAGGGGTATCGGTGTTATGAAACGGTATCAAAACACATGTATCACTCTTTTGATGTTATTTTTCATGAGAATATCCTTTTTTATGGGATGGTGAGTACTTTACAGGCTCCTGACTCCCTATTCCTTGAGGATATTATTGACTCACCTTCTCTCGAGGGCGAGACTTCATCACTTGCCCGTCCTATTCCTATATTTGACGAGGTTCCTCCTCCCACACCTTCTAAGCTTCCATACAAGTATACTCGCGTCGCCCTCGAGCGCCGCTGCCACCTCCTTCTTAATACTTAGGTACTCCCTTCGCTTTACCACATCCCACTTTTGATTTTTCTTCTCGTTATCCCTCTCGTATTAGGTGTCCCCCTTCCCGCTATGGGTTGTTGGTAGTTCAAGTCATCACATTTCCGAACTTCTTTCCTATGATAGTCTTTCAAGGTCATATCAAGCTTTTCTGGGCCAACTTGACATTTTCATTCCCCGATCAGTGGCTGAGGCTTTTCAAAATCCTAAATGGGTGGAGGCAGTGAAAGTGAAGATGGATGTTTTGGACCGAAATGGTTAATGGGAGCTTGCTTCTCTACCTCCCGGGGAGAAGACTGTTGGATGTAAATGGGTCTTCAACGTGAAATTTTAACCGATGGCTTTAATGATCTGTATAATGCATGGTTGGTGGCTAAGGGATTTACACAAATTCTTGGGAAGGATTTTAGTGTTACATTTGTCCCGGTGGCCAAGCTTACTTTCTATGATTATTGATATCTCTTGTGGCTTTTCACTCTTGGCCTCTACACCAATTAGACGTCAAGAATGCCTTTCTGCATGGGGTTCTCTTCGAGACCATATATATGGACCCTCTTTCGGGTTTTCGGGTTGAGGAGTATACCGAGAAAGTGTGTCATCTTCGAAAGTCTCTTTATGGTCTTAAGCAATCACCCCGAGCATGGTTCAACAAGTTCAGTGAGTGTGTTATATCAATGGAGCATAGTTGTCAAATCGCGAATCGTTTACCCCCCGAATCGCGAATCGTGAATCGTATCGGTCGAATCGGAACCAAACGATAAAAACGTAGTAAAACATACGTAAATGGAATTTAACACTATAGAATTGGTAATTAAGCGTAATATGACAAAAAACTAATCGTAGCACATGATAATATACCAAAATATATCACAAAAATTAACCGTAGCACATGTTCTCATTCATTTTAAGCTTAAAAATGTAAAAAACAAAAATATATCATAAAACAGCCTACATATTAATTTAAAATACTCTACATAAAACAAAAATATATCATAAAAAGCCTATATATTAATTTAATGTAAAAAAAATCGGGAGAAAAAAAAAAGTGAATCGGACCGAATTGGGAATCGGACCCGAATCGGAAGATTCGAATCGTGAATCGCCGATTCAATCCGATTCTTTGGACATTTGCGATTCTAAGGTTGATTCGAATCGTTTTGGCAGTGAATCGAATCGAATCGAATCGTCCGATTCGAATCGCGAAATGGATGATTTTGACAACTATGCAATGGAGTTTACACAGTGCGATTCCCATCATAAGTGCATTATTTGTTTTTAGCTTGATTGTAGATGCATCGTTTTGTTGATTTATATTGATATTATTATTACGGGTGATGATGTCGATGGGATTGCACGAGTGAAGATGGGTAGAGGGCTGGTGTTTGATGTGAAGGACTTGGGTCCTCTTCGTTATTTTCTTGGGATTGTGGTGGCTCGGTCTAAATGTGGATCTCTTTATCCCAGCATAAGTGCACTTTGGATCTTCTTCATTAGGATACTAGGATGTTAGGTTTCGTCCAACTTTTACTTTTATGGACCCTAACCTAAAGCTTTTAACCGTGACTGGTGATTTGATTCCAAACTGCTCAGTTTATTAGAGATTGGTTGGCCGTCGTATTTACTTGACCAACACAAGGCTGGATTTGGCATCTACAGCGAGTATGACTAGCTAGTTTATGCATGCTACACGCACCGCACACTTTGGTTTTTTTATATCTTGGGGAATCAATCAGGACTCTCATGCTTTACTGCGGGGTTGAAGACAAATAGACGTTCCAATTCGAGCTTTTATACATTCTATGTTTCTCACCTCATCTCATGGAAAAGCAAAAAACAAGCGGTGGCTTTTCATTTTTCTGTAGAGGCCGCGTACCGTGCGAGGACTAAGGGGACGTGAGCTTTTATGGCTTCGATCGATTTTGGGGGAGAGTTGGATTTTATGGAAAAAAGAATCATCGAAGTTATTTTGCGATAATTCGGCTATTATGCTTACATCTGATTCCTGATTCTGTGCTTCATCATAGTACAAAGCACGTGGACGTTGATATTCATTCTATTCGGTCCATCTTTTGTCCTTCGGATTAGACGAAGGATTATTGGTCGGGCCCTCTCTTCTTTGATTTTCATTGTCAAGCTGGGCTTTATTGATATATTCGCTCCAGCTTGAGCTTGATTTCATGTTATTTTAGTATTTTCCCTTTGTATTGGACCCTCCGTGTTTTGGGCCTTAGTTGTATACTCTTAATTTTGTAGTCTGTAGAACCTTCTAGAATTGTAATATTTTTACTATAAGTACAATTAATTTGCTCCTATTTGAGTAAGTCATCACATCATAAAAATCTTCTATTACCAGTACTCCTCCTCCTCCTCCTCCTCCTAGCTGCTGCTGCTGCTGCTCCTCCTACTGCTTTTAGCTGCTTGCTGTCGATGATTATTTTGAATAGAGGGAGTTCTCATATAATTCTAGTTTTAATATGTTCAAGATGCATCCAATGCCTATTTGTATAATAAATAAATAAATAAATTCTTTGGATTTCTGTGATATCATCCTGAATTGTAATTCTTTTTGAACAAATAATGAATTGTATTCTTACTTGCTGGTTATGTAGCTTACCTTATTAGTAAAGGGGGAGTGTTGGATTTCATGTTATTTTAGTATTTTCCCTTTGTATTGCACCCTCCGTGTTTTGGGCCTTAGTTGTATACTCTTAATTTTGTAGTCTGTAGAACCTTCTAGAATTGTAATATTTTTAGTATAAGTACAATTATTGCGCTCCCAATTGAGTAAGCCATCTCATCATAAAAATCTTCTATTACTAGTACTCCTCCTCCTCCTAGCTGCTGCTGCTGCTACTCCTACTACTACTTCTAGCTGCTTGCTTCCGATGATTATTTTGAATAGAGGGAGTTCTCATATAATTCTAGTTTTAATATGTTCAAGATGCATCCAATGCCTAGTTGTATAATAAATAAATAAATAAATTCTTTGGATTTCTGTGATATCATCCTGAATTGTAGTTCTTTTTGAACAAAATCTTACTTGCTGGTTATGTAGCTTACCTTATTAGTAAAGGGAAAGGTTTCTCTCTCTCTCCCGAAGATTTTGAGGCAAGTGCGGCTGTGGCGTGGAATTGTAGTGTTAAGTTTGAGGCTTACTGTTATGATAATCTTAATGTAACTATATTGCATTACAGTTGTTACAATCTTAATGTTGGTTAGTTATAGTTTTTTTTTCCTCCTCTTTTTCTTTCACTGATGTATTGTTTATACGAATTTCAGGTGTTAATTATTAGAGAGAAACTTGCCGAGTTATACGAGTCTGAACAACAGTGGTCTAAAGCAGCCCAAATGCTCAGTGGCATTGATCTCGACTCTGGAATGAGGTCTGAGAGTAAGCTTCTTCTTTATTACTTTGATGAGCCATGCTTTCAAATGGTGATTACTAATGGTCATAATTTACTGTTCATTTGTTCACCCGTGGTCTCTCCAGAGTGATTGATGATAAATTTAGGCTATCAAAATGCGTTCAAATTGCTCGGCTTTACCTTGAGGTACTTTTTGAATAAGTTCAGTATGTTTTATGGTTTTTAATTTGACAAGATTTCATTCAATGCCACTTCAAATTGAAGGGGACAACTGTTGGTTTTGTTATAAAACTATGTTCATGGTCTGAAAGAGGGAATAAGGATTGTCTGTGTAATCAAACTCGAGCTTGATTGATTTGATTACTTCTTTGGCAGGATGACGACGCTGTTAATGCAGAAGCTTTTATTAATAAAGCTTCATTTTTGGTTAGCAACAGTCAGCATGAAGTATTGAATCTACAGTACAAGGTTGACAGTGTTTGTTAGTTGGTGAGAATATATTTGTTAATGGCTGAAGCCTTTTTATTGAAATAGTACTTTCTTTTCCTGAATTTCAGGTTTGTTATGCGAGGATTTTAGATTTAAAGAGAAAGTTCTTGGAAGCTGCACTACGTTATTACGACATTTCCCAAATTGAGAAGTGCCAAATTGGAGACGAGTATGTATGCCATCGTAGAGTTGATGTTTTTGCATGGAACTTTTCATGAAAGCGTGTCTTTTGGATTTTCCCCCTGTTTAGTAGTTGTACATGTGTGAGCGACAGTATCATACTTTTCTCTCAATATTTCATCAACTAATGAATTTATTATGCGGGAAAAAACCCACTGGCTTTATATATGGTTACATAATTGTCAAAATTGTGTACCCTATCGTGCATGGAAAACCCCATGAATTGCATATTATGTATCCTATTGTGAATCACTTCATAAGATTTGGTACAAATTAAAATAATATAGTTAATTATAAATAAATGTATTGTTGACACATTATAATACTAAATAGAACATATCATAATCTAAGACTATTCTTAGGACCTTATTATATCAACTAGCGTTAAATTTTCTGGTAGGAGAAAAGTGTGTTCCAATCCTACTGGCATCTCGTTATGATAAGAATATTAGAATAAACAACACTACGAAAAATTCAACACTAAGAATGAATTAGCATTTGCACTAGGGGCTAAAGAGTACCTTATGTTGATATAGAACAATACTACCAATATGTATCACGATATTCATCGGTATGACTACGAAACCCAAAGTTCTAAAAGGCTTTAGGCGGAAGGTGGGGTGGGAGGCTGATTTGTAAATGTTTATTTGTTTGTACAAGTTCTTTAACATATGGCTCTTAGCTGAAATGATTTTAATTATGTAATATGTAGTTGTCAATTATATCAGAAAAGGGAAGGGGGTTTCTATTACGAATGCCATTACTCTTGCGCCTGACCTTCTCAATATGTTGATTGTGTTTTGGCCGCTCGAAAGGAGCTTCATTTCTAGGGTATTCCTTCCAATTGAACATTAAGAAGGAAACAATTTGGTCTTGTACTAGATGGCCTTGTAAATACGCTTCTTTTTGTGATTGGTACAATACTCCGTCTCTTATTGCATAGGATAATGGGTAATTTCTTTTATATTTATTTTTTTCTGTCCAAATAACTTAATCAAAATTGAAGGGTGAGATTTGAAATTTTAAATGATTATGTGAAGGCAAGATTTATTCATCTATTTCAGGTTATTAGGATTTGATTTTCTATGTTACTTGCTGTTGTGATCACTCTTTTAATGATTTTAAATACAATATAGTGATTCTGTGTTGCTCATGGACCTTTTTATGCAGAGTGATTGACGAAGAAGCTCTGGAGCAAGCTCTAGCTGCTGCTGTGACATGCACAATTTTGGCTGCTGCAGGTCCTCAACGTTCTCGCGTTCTTGACACTTTGTACAAAGTAAATATCCTTGTCACTCATGAAAATAATCTACCCCCTTACTATTAAGAGGACAATAAAGTAATTTTTGTTCCCCTCAGAGAAATCCTGTCTCTACGCCCTAATAAACACTGGTTTCTTTTTCATGGCACTTCCACGATCTAGAACAACTATCAACATGCTTACTCTTTAAGAGAGTGTGATCACTGTGGCTTATGAGATCTCTTGTGATCAGTTTGCTTGTCATTTTCTCTTTTATTGTGTTGAAGTACTGATACCTTTTTCCAGGATGAACGTTGCTCCAAGTTAAAGACTTATCCAATTTTGCAGAAGGTGCTTTCTCTCTCTCTCATATATATACCACAAACACAAATCCCTACCGCATACCACCTTCTGCAACTGAGGACACATTCATCATTGCTCCACTTGATCCCACATTGTATATGTCTGCATGTATCATATCAATTTACAGTTGTTATTTAAGTTGTGTATGTGTTTACATGCGGATTCCGATATGGAATTGTAGGTGTATTTGGAGAGAATCCTGAGGAAACCTGAAATTGATGCATTTGCTGAAGAACTAAGGGTCCGTTTGATATATATTGGGCAAAAGTGTTGGCATGGCAAAATTTGTCAAGACAAATTTTGCCTAGACAAATATTTTTTTCTCACATTAGACTATCAAACACCAAATAAGGTAAAACAAGTTTTTTAGGCAAAACATTTTAATAACACATTTTTCGTCCATATTAACATATATAATAATAAAAAATATGTTTTTTTTTAAATTTTCGTCCCAAGTCTTATTTAATAAAAAAACAGTTTTTTCTTTTCTTTTTTACTTCCCGTTTTTATTTATTAAAAAAGTAACAAACTATATATATAAAAAAAAGTTTTTTACGCCAAAACTAAATACTAAAAACAGTTTTTACATTAAAACAATTTTTAAGTTAAAACAGTTTTTAATTTTTTTTACATTAAAACAGTTTTTATATTAAAATATTTTTTTGCATTAAAACAGTTTTTACATTAAAACATTTTTAAATTTTTTACATTAATACAATTTTTACATTAAAACAATTTTTTACATTAAAACAGTTTTTACGAAAAAACAGTTTTTAAATTAAAATAATTTTTTACATTAAAACAGTTTTTACATTAAAACAATTTTTTATATTAAAACAGTTTTCACATCAAAACATTTTTTTATTTTTTACATTAAAACAATTTTTACATTAAAACAGTTTTTTACATTAAAACGGTTTTTACGAAAAAACAGTTTTTAAACAGATTTTAATTTAAAATAGTTTTTTTAACTATTTAAAACAATTTTTAAAATATTCATAACAATTTTTAAAATATTCATAACAGTTTTTTTTAATTATTTAAAATAGTTTTTAAATTGTTTTTTAAAATATTAAAAGCGTTTACGAAGTTAGCAAATTTGTTGGCAAATATTTCTCACCCATATAGCAAAGCAAAATTTGCCAACATGTTATGCATAAGAGGTGTTGTACATTGGCAAATAGCTTGTAGGCAAATTTTGCTATCAAACACACCAAATTGTAGGCAAATGTCATATTTGCCAACTTATTTGCCATTTGCCATGGCAAATAATGCTATCAAACGGACCCTAAAAGCACACTAGGTTATTATTTTCTTTTCAACAAAAATGATTAATTTGTTTTTGGATGGCATATACATAAATCACTTTTGTTCAAAGTCCGAATGTGACTTCTAATCTTCTGTATTTTGAACAGAAAAAACATCTGCCCGACGATTTTACTGTGCTTGATCGGGCTATGATTGAACATAATCTTTTGAGTGCGAGCAAACTCGATACAAATATAAGGTTTGGATAATAGTTGGCCGGTACCTGCGGAGAGTTAGTCGACACTCGAGGAGAGTTAGTCGGCACCCGAGGAGAGTTGGCCGGCATACCAACCGGGAAGATCAAAGGATAACTACGCATTTAATGAGCATTAATGTACATTTATACTGTAGATGACAACACATAGCATACCAAGCAATTCAACAATTAGATTCGTTGAATGTAGACATAATGTATAAATGTCTACATACAATGAATCTCTTTATCTCCCATCACTATAAATACATGTATTCCCTTAGCCAAAAGGGAGAGAGATCCAGGAGAACCAAGAAACACCATACACAAGATACACATCCTTTCTCTCTCTACCACATTGTGCTATTGTAAACCCCTGGGAATAAAATAACAGTGGATATAGGCTTTTCCTTATAGCCGAACCACTTTAAAAATCTTTGTCTCTTATATGTTTGATGTGAATGTTTATCTTCATCTTCAATCTCATCTTCATCATTTATCTGCTGTTGACGCCACTAAAATGGCAGTGGCCATTTTCTGTCTTCAACAGATTGACGCCGTCTGTGGGAACGTGTTACAAGCATTGTTCTCCATCAAAAGCTAAGTTTTTATTTTCTATATGATTCAATCATGATTTTTATGTTTATATACATAAATTAATTGTCCAATTTTTATTTGCAAAATATTGCATATCATGATTTTAAAATCATAACAGTTAGATTAATTCTTATTTAGAAATCTGAAAAATAGTGGATTTCATAAATCATAACTTTTTGCTTGATTCTCAAGTTTCAATTTTATATCATGGAATAAATATTTTAAATGATTACATATACCAATATATACGACGATGATAAGATTTGATCATTTTCATTGTTGATTTTGAAATAAATTTTGTAAGATCTTTGATGTCTATTCAAATTCCTATCATATTTTAATAAAAGAATGGGAAAAGGTTAAAGACAATAAAAAGTTTTCTCATGGAAATCATGACCCAGATCTATTTTCTCTCTTCAAGTTTGAGTCTCTTTGCATTCATTTTTATGAACTATATACTTAATTTGGTTCAGATTCCATTTATGTCAATAAAGTCAAATTGATTGATTTTTGATATAAATTTGGTAATAACTTTAATCATTCACCATATTTTTATCTCTCCAAATAAGGAATAGGAAGGGATCAATATAAAAAATAATTTTCTCTCACCTGAAAAACCCACTAACTGTAGTTGGTCGACGAGGAAAAAATATTCCAAACTGTATCAACGTAGTTGGTCGACGAGGAAAAAATATTCCAAACTGTACCAACGTAGTTGGTCGACGAGGAAAAAATATTCCAAACTGTACCAACGTAGTTGGTCGACGAGGAAAAAATATTCCAAACTGTACCAAGTATGGTTGGTCGGGGATAAAAACCCACTAACTGTAGTTGGTCGACGAGAAGAATTTATCGACCTTGGTTGGTCGGACACATTTTATGAAAAAGACAAAAATTTACCAAGTATGGTTAGTAGGGTATAAACTCTCCCTAACTATAATTGGTCGACGAGCACAATTTAACAACCTTGGTTGGTTGGAAAAATTTTAAACATTTTTATCCTCGTTACTTTATTATTAAGTGATCGAGCAATATTACTAATACTTGTAACTTTTTTATTACTAAGCTGGTCGATGAACAACACAATATTGTTATCTTTTTAACCTATACATATGCACAGATGTAGAGTATTTTACAAGACAATAGCAATTAAGATTGCGAACAAAAATGAAAGTCTTTCATTAAAATCAAAAACAAAATACATTGAGAATGAAAATGTATACTAACTATTACATTCAGATTCCTACTCTATTGGTTTCTTTCCCTCTTCTTTTGAAACAGGTTCCTCGCCAGCAGGAGGATCATCCAAAGCATAAGGGGAGTTTATGAAGTTAAGATCTTTCAGCATGCTGATGTTCATCACAGATGGTCTGTCCGAGCAGCTCTTGCTCGTCCCCGAGAAGCTCTTGCTCGTCCCCGAGCTGGAAGTTGCTCTTCAAGACTCATGATCTTCTCGGGCATCTCAGCCAAGGCCTGTTTCTTTGCCATTAGTTGGAAGTCTTGATTCTCCAAAGCAGATTGAGTTCTCTGTTCTTCAACAGTTACCCGAGCAGCTCTTGCTCGTCCCTGAGAACCTCTTGCTCGTTCCCGAGCATAGGTAGAAGTCAAAATCAGCATTTACAGCACTAAGATCTTTGCTACTAAAGTCTCGACCAATAATGAAGAAGTTATGTGAAAATGTTTCGAAGTCCACCACTAGCTTGGTACTAATAAGATTGAAGAGTTGGGTTCAAAAGCAAATATGTTACTCGACAAAGTATTCAGAGGAGCATAAATCAGAAAAATCAAGCACGTGAAGTTAGCACTCAGTTACTCTGCACAGGAGGCAGTTGGTCGGCTAGCAAACCAATCAACATACTTGAAGATTATGACAAGCTACAAGCTGCATACTATGGCATGGCTGTCTCCAAATTCCCAGGGGTGATACATAGCACACGGAGTTCCTCAAAAGAAATATTAGCAACCATCGATCAACCTGCATCATATGTCGTCCAAGAGATAATGCACTTTACGTTGAAAAAATCAAGAAGGTAGATCAAGAATTTCACGAGCACCGAGCAACACTGCAGAATAAATACTCCATCCTTTCAAGTAAACCATCAAGCATTGGGGGCTTCTGTTAATGCAAAAATTCTCCATCTACGAGGATCAATCAGAAAAGGACACATGTCATCCTACGTGGCAATATTAGACACCCGAAGAGAGTTGGTCGGCACCCGAGGAGTGTTAGTCGGCACCCGAGGAGAGTTAGTCGACACTCGAGGAGAGTTAGTCGGCACCTGAGGAGAGTTGGTCGGCATACCAACCGGGAAGATCAAAGGATAACTACGCATTTAATAAGCATTAATGTACATTTATACTGTAGATGACAACACATAGCATACCAAGCAATTCAACAATTAGATTCGTTGAATGTAGACATAATGTATAAATGTTTACATACAATGAATCTCTTTATCTCCCATCACTATAAATACATGTATTCCCTTAGCCAAAAGGGAGAGAGATTCAGGAGAACCAAGAAACACCATACATAAGATACACATCCTTTATCTCTCTACCACATTGTGCTATTGTAAACCCCTGGGAATAAAATAACAGTGGACGTAGGCTTTTCCTTATAGCCGAACCACTTTAAAAATCTTTGTCTCTTATATGTTTGATGTGAATGTTTATCTTCATCTTCAATCTCATCCTCATCATTTATTCGTCAACAGCAGATAAATGATGAGGATGAGATTGAAGATGAAGATAAACATTCACATCAAACATATAAGAGACAAAGATTTTTAAAGTGGTTCGGCTATAAGGAAAAGCCTACGTCCACTGTTATTTTATTCCCAGGGGTTTACAATAGCACAATGTGGTAGAGAGAGGGAGAAAAAGGGTGTGGATCTTGTGTATGGTGTCTCTCGGTTCTTGGTTTTTGGATCTTTTGGATCTCTCTCCCTTTTGGCTAAGGGAATACATGTATTTATAGTGATGGGAGATAAAGAGATTCATTGTATGTAGACATTTATACATTATGTCTACATTCAACGAATCTAATTGTTGAATTGCTTGGTATGCTATGTGTTGTCATCTACAGTATAAATGTACATTAATGATGATTAAATGCGTAGTTATCCTTTGATCTTCCCTGTTGGTATGCCGACCAACTCTCCTCGGGTGCCGACTAACTCTCCTCGAGTGTCGACTAACTCTCCTCGGGGCGACCAACTCTCCTCGGGTGCCGACTAACACTCCTTGGGTGCCGACCAACTCCTCGGGTGTCGAATATTGCCACGTAGGATGACATGTGTCCTTTTCTGATTGGTCCTCATAGATGGAGAATTTTTGCATTAACAGAAGCCCCCAATACTCCATGCTTGATGGTTTACTTGAAACGATGGAGCATTTATTCTGCAGTGTTGCTCGGTGCTCGTGAAATTCTTGATCTACCTTCTTTATTTGTTTAACATAAAGTGCATTATCTCCTGGACGACATATGATGCATGATGATCGATGGTTACTAATATTTCTTTTGAGGAACTCCGTGTGCTATGTATCACCCCTGGGAATTTGGATACAGCCAGGCTATAGTATGCAGCTTGTAGCTTGTCATAATCTTCAAGTATGTTGATTGGTTTGCTAGCCGACCAACTGCCTCATGTGCCGAGTAACTGAGTGCTAACTTCACGTGCTTGATTCTTCTGATTTATGACTCTCTGAATACTTTGTCGAGTAACATACTAGCTTTTGAACCCAACTCTTCAATCTGATTAGTACCAAGCTAGTGGTGGACTTCGAAACATTTTCACACAACTTCTTCTTCATTATTCGTCGAGACAGTAGTAGCAAAGATCTCAGTGCTGTAGATGCTGATTTTGACTTCTACCTCTGCTCGGGAACGAGCAAGAGGTTCTCAGGGACGAGCAAGAGCTGCTCGAGTAACTGTCGAAGAATAGAGAACTCAATCTGCTCTGGAGAATCAAACCTTCCAACTAATGGCAAAGAACCAGGCCTTGGCTGAGATGTCCAAGAAGATCATGAGTCTTGAAGAGCAACTTCCTGCTCAGGGACGAGCAAGAGCTGATCGGACAGACCATCTGTGATGAACATTAAAATGCTGAAACATCTTAACTTCATAAATTCCCCTTGTGCTTTGGATGATCCTCCTGCTTGAGAGGAACCTGTTTCAAAAGCAGAGGGAAAGAAACCAATAGAGTAGGAATCTCAATGTAATCGTTAGTATACATTTTCATTCTCAATGTATTTTGTTTTTTATTTTAATGAAAGACTTTTATTTTTGTTCGCAATCTTAATTGCTATTGTCTTGTAAAATACTCTACATCTGTGCATATGTAAAGGTTAAAAAGATAACAATATTGTGTTGTTCATCGACCAACTTAGTAATAAAAAAGTTACAAGTATTAGTAATGTTGCTCGATCACTTAATAATAAAGTAATGAGTATAAAAATGTTTAAAATTTTTCCAACCAACTAAGGTTGTTAAATTGTGCTCGTCGACCAATTATAGTTAGGGAGAGTTTTTATCACCGACTAACCATACTTGGTAAATTTTTGTCTTTTTCATAAAATGTGTCCGACCAACCAAGGTCGATAAATTCTCCTCGTCGACCAACTACAGTTAGTGGGTTTTTATCCCCGACCAACCATACTTGGTACAGTTTGGAATATTTTTTCCTCGTCGACCAACTACGTTGATACAGTTTGGAATATTTTTTCCTCGTCGATCAACTACGTTGGTACAGTTTGGAATATTTCTTCCTCATCGACCAACTACGTTGATACAGTTTGGAATATTTTTTCCTCGTCGACCAACTACAGTTAATGGGTTTTTCAGGTGAGAGAAAATTATTTTTTATATTGATCCCTTCCTATTCCCTATTTGGAGAGATAAAAATATGGTGAATGATTAAAGTTATTACCAAATTTATATCAAAAATCAATCAATTTGACTTTATTGACATAAATGGAAGCTAAACCAAATTAAGTATATAGTTCATAAAAATGAATGCAAAGAGACTCAAACTTGAAGAGAGAATAGATCTGGGTCATGATTTCCATGAGAAAACTTTTTATTGTCTTTAACCTTTTCCCATTCTTTTATTAAAAATATGATGGGAATTTGAATAGACATAAAAGATCTTACAAAATTTATTTCAAAATCAACAATGAAAATGATCAAATCTTATCATCGTCGTATATATTGGTATATGTAATAATTTAAAATATTTATTCCATGATATAAAATAGAAACTTGAGAATCAAGCAAAAAGTTATGATTTATGAAATCCACTATTTTTCGGATTTCTAAATAAGAATTGATTTAATAGTTATGATTTTAAAATCATGATATGCAGTATTTTGCAGATAAAAATTGGACAATTAATTTATGTATATAAACATAAAAATCATGATTGAATCAAAAGATGTATGTATAATTGATTATACGTAGAGAAAATAAAAACTTAGCTTTTGATGGAGAACAATGGTTGTAACACGTACCCACAGACGGCGTCAATCTGTTGAAGACAGAAAATGGCCACTGCCATTTTAGTGGCGTCAACAGCAGATAAATGATGAGGATGAGATTGAAGATGAAGATAACCATTCACATCAAACATATAAGAGACAAAGATTTTTAAAGTGGTTCGGCTATAAGGAAAAGCCTACGTCCACTGTTATTTTATTCCCAGGGGTTTACAATAGCACAATGTGGTAGAGAAAGGGAGAAAAAGGGTGTGGATCTTGTGTATGGTGTCTCTCGGTTCTTGGTTTTTGGATCTTTTGGATCTCTCTCCCTTTTGGCTAAGGGAATACATGTATTTATAGTGATGGGAGATAAAGAGATTCATTGTATGTAGACATTTATACATTATGTCTACATACAACGAATCTAATTGTTGAATTGCTTGGTATGCTATGTGTTGTCATCTACAGTATAAATGTAGATTAATGATGATTAAATGCGTAGTTATCCTTTTATCTTCCCTGTTGGTATGCCGACCAACTCTCCTCGGGTGCCGACTAACTCCTCGGGTGTCGAATATTGCCACGTAGGATGACATGTGTCCTTTTCTGATTGGTCCTCGTAGATGGAGATTTTTTGCATTAACACTCATATTTCCCATTTTACTTCGTTGTTCACAGATGCTGTTACAGTATGTCTACTGATATGTTTGTGAATTTATCCTTATTCGCATAGCTTTGAGGAGTTGGGCACATTGCTGGGCATTGCTCCTCACAAGGTACAATTCTATCTCCAACCCAAAAATTCTATGTGAAATCCCCTCAATATCTGTACCTTTTTGCGTGTTAATTTCTTAAAGTTCTATGTGAAATCTCATCAGGTCTGTTTTCTGCCAGGCCTATTAAAACTTACTATATCGGGATATAGCTGGGGTTATCTGTACATGATTTAGACTGGTCCCTTGCTGTGTATATGATGTAGCAGCAAAGAAAACATATAATATCAAATCCTCAAAGGAAATATTCTCTCTCTATTTATATTTAACAATTAGAAAGGATACATCACGCTTAATTTTATAGTCTAGGGAGAAGCCCCAAGGCTACACTAATATTAAACAAAAAGACAAAGAACAACCTCATTACTTGATATGGGCAGTCGGCCCTAGCTCTACAGCCGAACAATAGCCTAATTAATGACAAAGTACAAATTACAAAAGATCCACCGATTAAAATAATTTTAAATCATCCCTGAAATTATCATCACTCCCCCCCTCCTAGCACACTCACAAAAGCTCTTCCTCGAGCTTAAAGGAGAATGCCTACTGTCTTTGCCTCGCGCTTGGTGACAAGAACATCGCACTGGACCTTTAACTTAAAGGAGCACACCTTCTCATCAAGCTATATAAAGGTTAAAGGAGAATGCCTTCTCTTCTCTTCTTGATTCTTCACCTTCCCTTCTTAGTGATCAAAACTGTGCACTTCTTTTTCTTTGGGCCCTCCACCGCTCGATGCCCTGGTTCACCGCACACATAACAAGTGAAGGTTCCTTACATAACCGGAGTTGAGGTGCCTACCCGATTTTTGTGGGGAGTGCAATGGCGGTGAAAAATTTCCCGTTTGGTGCCGCGGTTTTGAAGAACCTCTCAACTTTTAGGGCCAATTCAATGGCTTGCCTAATGATGTGATTTGCTACAACTCAAGATCTGTTTGAATTTGAGGCTGTACCTTGCACAAACCTTTTAATTTTCTGATCCATATTCTCTCGCAGACGGGCATAGATACGTAGAAGCTTGAATTGGTCCGGATAATTTTGAACGAACATCGTACATTGCGAAGTCCTTGAACTTGAATAAATAAGTTGCGCTTATAAGTATCGTTTTAGAAAGCCCTCTGCTCTTCCCTCGTCTACAACCACAAATAAACAAATCTCTCTAATAAGAACTCAAAATATCATTAATGGCAAAGTGATTACAAGGGGGAGCCCTTGGGAACAACCCTCTTTAGTTAAGTTAGGACTCTTTACCAATTTAAAAAATTAACTAAAAGATAATTACTAATAATTAAAAAATAAGCATGCTGAAATAAAAATAGGAAAAAAGGAAAAAAAGAACAGCCCGCCGAAGGGTATCATGTCACGCTTCACTCCTCCCTGCTTTGAAAAGCTCGTCCCGAGCTCTAAAGTGGTATGGCCATCTGTCTCCGGTGGATATGGATACATGTGGTGAGAACCTCAGTATGCTCTGGTGGTTGCTCCATCTCGTCCTCACATTCAGAAAGTAAAATCGACTTTTTCTTCTTGTTGGGACAAACTGAAGCTCGATGTCCAAACACCCCGCAATCGTAGCACTTGAAGTGAATGCCCAGAGTAGTTGGAACCCTACTTGTAGTAGGTGTTCCAGTCTCTGTAATAGTTGGTTTGGTGGTTGTCCCACCCCTCTCCGTAGTTGCCCCTGCTTTGAAATAATTCAGCATTTTCCTCGCATACTCAATTGTTTGGCTTAAGGAGCTAATTTGAGTAGCCTTAACTCCGTATGGTACTTAAGCTGGAGTCCCTAAATGTAATGCCTTATTTGTTGTTCTGTATCCTCCCTTATTCTAGCCTGGGTGTAAAGCAATTGAAACTGCTCCGAATCTTTTTTAACGGACATGTAACCCTACTTTAGGCTTTGGACACGTGCAAATAGGTCCCTCTTGATTTTCGGGGATGAAGACAACCACCATCTCCACTTTCATGTGTTCCCAGGAAGTAATTGGGTCTAAATTATTTGCGGCGCTGACGTGTACCAATTGATCCCACCATACCAAGTCATTACCCTCCAGTTTTGCAGTTATTTATTTAACACACCCATAGCCCTGGTATTCCTTTAGGTCAAAGAAATACTCCACACGTTTTAGCCAATCCATAAATGCATCGAGATCCATCAAACATACTACGTCGATCCAGACATCACCTTGCATAGCTTTGCCAAAACACCTAATTAAAGTATTAAGGTTGTCTTCCGTTAGTCCCCCACTCTGTAACACATCTTCGGGGTCCCGTTATAGCCCGTTTGGGTCCTTTGGGGTTACGTTGGGCTGCCCCACGTGGTTGTTTAAGGGATTGATTTTTCATGCCTGTTTTTTGCAGTCTCCCCTTTGCCATTTTAAGTTGACAGTTGTTATTCATGTGGATTTTATTCCCGCACCCATGATACACGTTCGTGAGGCTGAATGGAGAGGGGCTGACCTCCATACCTCACACCGTGGTTCAAACCATCACGGTAAGTTTCCATTCGTTTGATTGATTTTTGGCATATAACGAGCGTTGGGTGAGTGGAATACAATTTTCTTCGTCAACCTCATCCTCGTCCATCCTCAATTTTAACGGGTTGGGCCGAATTGCTATAACTTATTGTGACACGTCTTTTTTGGACCCTTTGTAACCCCACGACACCGATTGCGGGGCTGAAGGAATATAATTCGCTTTTCCCCAGTATTTGTCAATTTTTTGAGGGGGCAAGCTCTTAATAAGGATCACCTCCTTCTCATGGTGCAACGATTGTTTACGCAAGGCCTTTTTCACCCGGGCTTGTTCCCCAACCTCTATTTTTGCATCAAACACATTAACGAACTCTGTTACGCCGTTCCGAAAGCGTCTGTGGGCTGTTTGGACAGTCTTTTTTGCCAAATTAGTCCGTGCCTCTTCAAAAACGTCGTAAAAATCCCTTCGGTGGGCCCACGCGGCTGGGACGCCACACCCGCCTGTTGGGCAGCCCTCGGGGTAGTGGCCGAGGGGCTGCGATTCTGTTCCGGCCTTCTTCGGCCTGCAATGACCCTCCCGGGGGCCCCACGCAGTGCGTGGAGGCCACCACTGTTGTCTTCCTCCTTGGTCGGCGAGCCCCTGCTATTGGCGGTGTCGCTGTAATGGTGGGGGTGCGCGACGGTACTGCTGGTGTGGGCCACGATCCTTTTGTCTTCCAGTTTTTCAAATTTCTCATTGAT